>OY101447.1:98377050-98689550 GCA_956483635.1 Panzeria rudis | reverse complement strand
ATCAGCTAAGTACAAATAGCTCAAATCGCATATTTACTTTTTATAGGCATGTCGCTGGCCACTTTTTTTAATCATTATAATCAATGCCTGTGCAAAATTTGAAGCCACTAGCTCATCAGAAAGTTACCTTAAAATTAATTACGATTTTTCACTCGAACAGACATACATCAAAGCGAGTAAATAAAAAACGTAGTAAAATAAGTATTTAACATTAAAAAAAAGAGCTGCCGTGATCTGAATCTGAACACGTTCGAGAGAAAATGTACAGACATACCGCTTAACGAACGGCGGCCACAACAAATGAATAAGTTTAATTTCAATCTAGATAAGCAGCTAAGGTTTTTTAAACAGTTTAAGCTTAAGCACTTAAAAATTAAAAGAATATCGAGAGCATCTGTAGGTCAGGGTATGATACGAATGACTGCCAGTCTAGACGATGTTGGTTCGATACGGGCGCCGTTCGTTAAAATCTTTTTTTGCTAATTAAACATAATTTTTCAAAAATCAACCAATATAATACATACATATAAAAATAATACTTAAGAAGGCAAACTCTACTTCAATGGAATGTTCAATTCTAATATTTTTAATAAAAAGTTATATACATATGTAATGTTATACACTTTGTACAAAAAACGTCATACCATCAAAGGAAAAGAGCATACATTAAAATAAATTATTTATGGAAAATAATAATTTAAGAATTAGTTTTCGTTAAAAAAAAGTAAAACTCAATACATCGTCTGTCAGCTTATTATATGTTTGGCGCACCGAACATTTAAAAAAAATTAGTTTGGTATGGGGTGTAATAAATTAAATACCCCCTTTCAGAATTCAAAGCCTGTTTCGCAAAATTTTTTATGGTTTCTTCTATATCAAGCATTTATTTTGCTCAATATCAACAATTTTAACAAAATTTTTTGTAAATTTTTTTACCAAAAAAAAAGTAAAAGTGCTATATTCAGCTACGCCGAATCTTATATAGCCTTCCCAACGAATGGAGTATATAATATAGAATATATAGAAGCCCAACTCTTAACAAGTTAGCTAACAGAAACCTAAGTCTATTGTCAAAAAAGCTAATTCTAAGAATGTATTAGTTAAACATTTTCTAGGTATTAGCATTTGTTCAAATAAAAATTTTCCTACAGCAAAAAAACTATACTTAATAGTACAAAAAATTAATAAATAAATTATTGTCGTAATCAAACCTCTAATGAAATTCGTTAGAAACGAAATTGGATACCTTTAGAAAGAGAAAAATTTAAAAAGTACGTATGTTCGTTGAATAATATATAAAATATGAAAAATAATCATAAATATCCGAACTAAAATTTTACCTTTGAGCAAATCTAAAAAATTCAATATTGAAAATATGCTATTATTTTTGCTTTAATATATCAAAAACTTAACAAATTAAATATCTCTGTTTATATTTTTCCTCAACGTTGCTTTACAGTTACGTTAACATATATTTTCTAAGCGATTTCTATTTCGTTCAAGATGAATTTATGAAATAAATTTTGCATTAACATATTTTGTGGTAAAATAGTATATTTACTTTTGTCGACTTTTTGCAAAAGAACTTAAATAAGTCCAATTATGTGAAGATATAAAAATATAATCAGCCTTATTATAAATAAAATTTCACTTGGCAATTTTCGAACGTGTGAACAATTGGTATCATATATAAAATGTGTTGTGAAAATTTCCGAATGTTTAAATTCCAAAAAAAAATTTTTTTTTAATTTGTTTTCTTTCAAAATACTTCACACACATGTATTTAAATCAAGGTATGTAATTTTATTCACAAGGAGTTCATGATATATATATTCCTTTAACTCCCACTGGAGCATAGGGCGCCAATAACAGCAGATCGCCATCTGACCCGATTTTGAGCGATGTATCATAATTCGTTACAAGATACACCTAGTTGGTTCATTTCGGATTATGTTGAACGTCTCCATGTAGTACGTGGTCTACCGCTTTCTCTTCCACCTTGATGAAATGGGTTCCATCTAAGAGCTTGTTTTGAAACATTGTCATCATTGCGACGTAGAGTGTGTCCGATCCACTGCCACTTTCGTTTACGTATCTCCTTTGCTACCGGCATCTGGTTTGTCTGAGCTAGCAACTCGCTATTAGAAATTGTCAGCGGCCAAAAAATACGCAATATTCTTCTTAGGCAGCGATTAACAAAAGTTTAAATGCATTTTGTTATGTTGCTAGTAACCTTCAAGTTGTACATCCATATAAAAGCACTGATTTTACATTTGAAAAAAAATTTTATTATAAAATTTTCACATGCGCAAGTCATGATAAGGCTGAATATACATATAAAGCTCTAACCAAAGTCCCCTAATTATGTTTAATATGACAATCTTTTAAGCGAAATTTAACAGTATTTTTTCGCTCCTAATTTTTTTATTTATATACTTAAGTTGTTTTGTCAAAAGGTCACATATACATAAGTATTTATGTCCTCTTTTACAATGTTTGTGACTTTTTTTAAAATAGACAGACTGAAAGAACTAACTCAGTGACATCTTTAATATATTATCAGAATTTCATATGATATGATTTTGCATTAAACTTCTATAAACAAAATTCCAGTCTGCTTTCTTAGTTTTTCCTTGATTTATATGCTTATTCATAGCTTATGTATTAAATTTGAATATAGAATTATGATTACATTTTTAATTTTATGATTCATGATTTTACTCCTAATATTAAATCGATTGTTCAGAAGCAAACTCAAAAAAAATTTATATAATTACAGTTTTGTTACCTATCAAGAACAATATAAACTTCATCCCCAAGAGTATGGCAATTAAATTGGTTCAGCATTTCTTGAGAAGGTGCAGAAGAAGTGCAACAAAGTATTATTTGCATTTATATATTTTACTACTCGCAATAACGCTTCCAGAAATTCAAATTGAATTCCGAATACATTTTGTGCGCATACATACATATGAATGTGTATACAAATTAACTAATAAAACTACCAGAGTAAATATAATGTTATTTTTCATACTGACTTTAAGTTTCTCAAAAAAGGTATGGCTCATCAAAAATAGCCAACAAAATCGCCAACTAATTTCTAAATCGCTAAAATATCGCCATGTCGCCAAATTGAAAATGTAGACGCCAAACAAGTTTTCAAATCGCCACGTTTTGCGATTAATCCTGTATATAATACACATTTTAGCAGCCAACATTCTATGTTAGTGATGCCAGATTTATTTATTTCGAAAATGTTGTGGTAAAAGTACAATTTACTTAATATTTTCAAATATAAAGTTCAATCTATCTATATTTTTTTTTTTTTGGGTTTTGCCATAATCCGCTTTAAGGGCAAAAATATGAATTTGCATGAAACCTCTGTCCTTGGATATGATACTGGAAAAAGGTAAGCACATTTTGTTATTTTTTATAACGGGAACTTTAGACAATACGTCAATTAGTTTGTAATATTATTTTTTACAAACAATCTACATATTTGGTCTTAGTAAACTTTTAAGATTTAGATCAGGATACTTATCTTTAAATTTAAATATGTACTGCTACCTTCGATTTTGATTTAACAAAAAAAAATTCGTGAACAATAATTTTTGAAATTTAAATTATTTACAAAATATGAAAAAATGCTTTTATAACAAATATAAGTAAAAATATGTATTTTCATCAAAATATGCACTAAAAAATCGATGCCATTTTTAGCAAATTCATTATTTCGTAAAGCTATTTTGGTTAGTCCGGTTATAGGGATAAAACATGCATTTGCATGAAGCCCCTGTCCCTGGTTATTAATATAGGCATTAGAAAACTTTGTGTAGTATGTAGTTGGTTACTCCAGCCAAGATTTTAACTCTTTTCACTTGCATGATAGTCCGCGAGTAAAACTGCAGCCACAACAGCTTCAAACTTTACTTAGCAAAACACTAAATAAATACCCGTCGCATGTAAAATGAATTTCGTTTTAATTCAACCTGATTAAAATGATTATTTAATATAAAACTTATTTGAAATTAAAGTTATAGTCATGTTGATTTAAAATAAAATTTAAGGTTAGATTAAGGTTAGATTAATAATTTTGCATTTAAAATTAATATGAAACAATGGTAATTTTAAACCAGCAGCAGTTAATTTTCGCTGGTAATTCGTTTTTTGTCATCTACATAGCCGACACATGTAAGAATAAACAACAAGAAGTCACACAACCACTGTAGCATTGAACAAAGCAAATAAACACTAACACACCTAAACGACAAATTATTTCTTGTAAATTGAATATGATTTCAAATCAGTATTGAGTTATGTTGATTCTACAATACTTTTTTTCTGTATGTAGATGAGTCAGATATTTTATGCATAAGAAGTTGATGGTATATTTACTATGGATGTAACGATACGCCGTTTTGCCGATCCGATACCGATTCCGATACTTAAAAATAAATATCGCCGATACCGATTCCGATACCGATACGAATATTGAAATTGAGTTCAAGTTTAGATTAACAAAACTCAAGAATGGCAATTTTTTTATTATGCAACATTACAGCGTAAGAGATTATTAATATTTAAAATAGATATTAATACAGTATATAAAATTGGAAGTAATTTTTAAGGAACTACATTTTCATTGCTTCAAAAGAATCTATATTAAAAATATGCAGATAATTAGTAGAAAAGCCAGTACAAATTTGTAATTACTCTATAATTTAAAAAAAACTCGCCATGCTTTTTAAAAAATCGATTTTTTAAAGGACATTTATCAACTAATATTCTTCTAAATAACTTATTAGCTTAATTATTAAAAGTCTGCTAAAAGTTTATATTTATTCACTTAAATTTACATGAAAACACAGTTTTGGGTTTAAATTCGCATAAAAAGAAACAAGTTCTGAAAATGGGAAATTTTTCATCCTTTTTTAACCGACTTCCAAAAAGAAGAAGGTTATCAATAATTTTTTGCTGGAAAGGGTTTGCCTGCAGTTTGGTCCCATAATTTTTTTTTTTAAATCGGAGTGGGAAATTCGCTCCCCCCCATGCTGTCATTTGTGAACCGATTTTCAAAATTCTTGTTTTGTTTGAAAGGGTTTGACAAAAACTGGTCCCAATTTTTTTTGTCGAAAATCGGAGAAGCAAGTTTGCTCCCCCTCCACACCAATCATCACTATGTCATTTGTGAACAGCTTTTCAAAATTCTTGTGTTGTTTGCAAGGGTTCGCTAGTAGTTTGGCCCCATAATTCTTTTCGAAAATGGGAGGGGGAACCATGTATAACTTTGTCATTGGGAACCGATTATCAAAATTTTATTTTTTTTAAAGGGTTTGACTACAGTTTTTTTTTCGAAAATCAGTTGTGAAATTTGCTGCAAACCCCCCTTCAGGTCGGTACCATAATTGTTCTCCAAAATCTGTGCGGGATTTCCCCTTCCCCCAGAAATATTGATTATCGCATATCTCCTCCATTTATGGGCCGAATTCCAAAATTTATTTATTATTTGGAATGGTTTGCCTAGAGTTTGGTCGCATAGTTTTTCTACGAAAATCTGTGGGGCAAGTCTTCCACGCCTCCACCAAAAATATTTATTAGAGCACAATTCCTCCATTGGCTTACCGATTTTCAAAATTGTTTATATGGAAGGCCATCAAGTATATTACTCTTTATACTGAAGTCGGCTTTTTTTCCAGAATTATTTGAGGAATCATTTGATCACTTCAAATTCGGTGATTGGTAATGGAAAAAGAGAAATTCTTGCAATGACAAGCAAATGTGAAACTAATTAGAAATTATCCAAATTCGCAATATTTCCGGATCGCGACTGCTACATTTTCATGATTTCTTTATAATGTCTTTTTTGCTGGGAATAAGATTTAATAAACAACGAATTGACTTTGAGTTCATGGTAAAATTAACAATAAATAAATTATTGTTTTTGCAAAATAACAGCGTAAAATATTATTAATTTTTAAAATTGATATTAATAAGATTTAAAAAATAACGAAATGAATTTAGTTCTTGGTAAAATTAACAAAAAAAACTGAAAAATTTTTTGAAAGTATCGTCGTATCGACAGTAAAATATCGCCGATACCGATGTATCGGAAAATCTGAAGTATCGCCGATATATCGGTATCGGTATTCGTTACATCCCTATTATTTACGTACTCAACAATTATTTCATCCTCCTTCGAACCACGATATTTAGTAAAAAAGAATATGTCTTCGATTTATCAAAATTAAAGTTTAAAAATTTTTCTTGAGCTTAAACCAAAATATTTGGAAACGCATTGTGCTACTTCCAAACCCTAGGTTCCTTTTCCGGTATCTTTCTGAAATGCAATGTGAGTGTACGAGAGAGTGTATTTGAAACTGATACAGGATGTATGCAATCATTCTATCTGAAAAAAAATGGAGAAGCAAAAAGAAGTATATGATGTGTGAGTGTAAGTAAAGTGCCGAAAAGTTGTTTTCTTCAAACAAAAACACACAAATATATATAATTTTTATTTAAATTTCTGGAGCAAAAAAGCGTAGGTAAGTGTTTTTCTTAAGCAAATATTGTGCATGAAATCACACATCGTTACATTTGTGCATACACATTCGTACATTTAATAAAATATATTTTTGTAAACATCCTTTTTATTATTATTCTTACGGATATAAGTATATATTTTGTACATTTTTATACAAAAATTATATAAAAGTGTATGTGTGCATGTTATGATTGTATCTAGGAATGAATAACTTATTCTTTGTTCTGCTAGTTAAGCTAAGAAAAGCTCTTGCAACATCAGCAGTATTTGACTGGCAAAGAGAAGAGGAAGAAAGAAAAAAACTGCAACATTTTTCATCAAGTTGTGTATCATACTGACTTAGTACATCCGGCAAAAGGAAGATGAATGTTGTCATGCCGACACCATCATGACGCCAACAAATAATTTTGTGAATATTCGTAAGTATATGAGTACATATGTATATGTCTATAATTTTGAAGACCACATTTCATAGCAATTTATATTATTTTTCAATATATATTTATTTACTAAATTCACTATTTTCTTCAAATAGAAGCGTTAAACATAAGGTATTACTCAAAAATTAATATTTCTCTCCACTCCCCGAAATACAGTCTTAGTTTATATTTTATGTATTAGACCGCTAATTGAAGCCTTGTCGCAACGATTTTAATATTTTTAGTCGAATATCTCCTAAACTGTAAACGGAAACCCATAAATTTAGTAGACTTTTTTACCTCTTAGATAGGAGAATCTACTTGCAAAAACTCTTTTTTTATCAGATCAAAACATCAGCTTGGCATAGCTTTCAATTTTCATATGCCCGAGGTAACTCACTTTGGAGTCTGTAGTCCGCCCCCTTTAAAGAAACTACAAACTTAAGCTCAACAACACCTCTTTATATGCCCTATGAAATTTTAGAAACTACAGGGGCCGAATCGTCGCATTCGATATCGAGCAAAATTTATCGAAACTTTTCCTTTTGGGATTACGGCATACGATAATCGAGTAGCTGCTGTTTAAATTCCACTCGATAGTACTAGAGCGATCGAATACAATATTTTCTTTTATTGTGTTTGTTTTGCGAAAAAGCATGGAACATTACCTATAAACCTTATTACAATAAGCCAATCGACTTGGTTGTTGTACTAGCTGCTAGAAACACAAAATTTTTCTTTAATGTATTACAAATTTTTAGTCGATTTAACAACCGGTATAAAATAAGCTTGGTACACTTTTTAAACATTTCGATTCGATAGATATCGAATGCGGTAATCCATCCATTCGATACGTGTCGAAATTTTATTCGATACGATAGTGTACTCGATATCGAAAGCGACGATCAGGCCCCTGATTTACGATTATTTTGATCGCTATCGTAAGTGGTTAGACAGCAGTAGTATTAGTAAATGTTGAAGTATTTATTAAATATAATAAATATAAGTTAGGTCAAACTATATTGCCATGGAAAATTCATACAGCAATTGGATGATGAATTCTTGAAAACTCTCCAGCCATTTTGCTTGGGTAATCGTCAAGTAAGAAAATAAAAACCATGATTGTGCTTTTGTTTTAGCTTTTTGAGATTCCTATTAATTTGAATTATATTTAATCTCTGCATTGACACCAGTGAAATAGGAAATAGCTAATAATTTTTTGATAACTATATGGTGGTTCTCATTCTAAACGAACATTTTGTGTTTTTTTACGAATGCAACAAAATGATATATGAGAAGTTAGGATTCATATTATGGTTTTTGATTTATTCAATGCATCCTAAAGTAAAATTATTTTTAGTAACATATTTCGATTTGTTAAATTTTTGTGTCTTGAGCGTTACATTTGTTTTCGCGGTTGCTCTGAGAAGGATTTTTCCGAAAAAAATACACCACACAATATGAGTGTAGGATTTTAAAAGCACTATACTATACACTACTGTTTAATTATAATAATCGCAGGACGAAATTAAAGCTTATGACCACTTTTTCAATTTTGAGTTGGGTTCACATGGAAAAATAAAAAAAAATTTTTTTTAAATAATAAATTACAAACACTTATACATGAGCGAATAGTATACTAACGTTTCTTTTAAATAAGACTAATTTTAATAAAATCGACATTCAATAATAAAAGTTATGTTAATTTCAAATAATTATTCGTAGCAATACGACCTACCTAATATATATAGAAGCAAAATTTTTTTAAAGGGTATCCGAAATCTGTGGGCATATAATGTTTTTTATATCGTTTCTACCCTTCAACTGCTGTTAACTTTTTTTGTCCTAACATTTTAAGATAAATTATATAAAAAAATTTTTTTATTTAACGCTCAACATATTTTTATACGAATTCAATATTTTTTTCATAACACACACTATTTTAACATAAACTCCTTATGTATTTACTAAATAATTTCAATTAAATTAAAAAGATATGGATAACACTCAATACATTTTTTTGGCCACAAACCATGAGTGATGGAACGCTTTACAATATAATATTATTTAACAAAGTTCACAAGACTTTGAAATATTTGGAAGTACAAAACTACTCTCTTATTTCAATGTATGTTGTTAATGCAATTTTAATTATTAAACTGAGTAATGACGTGTACTAAAAGAGCGTAAGACTCAATACAAAGGACTGCGGACAACAACAATCTAAAGAAATGTATATAATTTCTAAATTTTTGAAAAATTTGGTTTCTGATATAAGAGAAGCAAATGCAAATACTCTAAAACCATTATAAATTTTATTTCCATTTTGGAAAAATCATAGTTTCTTAATGCGGAACAACAGCATGCATTACGGACACGTCATTTGGTATGAAGAGAGTATAAACAGTATTTTCGTCCTTCGTTTTTAACACATAATAAACAGTAGGGTTTGCACAGCGATTATAATCGTAATCGTAGCCGAACCCATTAATCCCTCGATTACGATTAAAAATATTTCCAAGCAAAGAATTTTTGTCAAACGCCTTCGCCAATCAACTTTTTTCTTATTTGAGATTAATTTAAACTGTTTCAATTTGCGTACAGGGCAAATTTAATTCAAAAACGATTAAAATTAAAGTTTAAAATTAGTAATGATGCAAATATAATAAAATAGGTATTGTGTAAACGCTTACAACATATTTCAATTATGCATCAAAATCCAAATAGATATAAATTTATTGTCCCTGAGATTGAATTGGGCTACATAAACACAATTAAACCAGACTCGCGGTTGCCACGAAAATTTATACCTAATCGATTTTCATTGTTGTATTACGATTGCTGTATCCGCGCCTGCTCGTACGTTATGAGTCATTAGCTTATGATTTACGAAATCGGTTTTTGTTGTAATAAAAGATTATTATACTAGATTTTCTTGCTTAATCGCGATTAACCGATAATCTTGATTAATCGCATATTTTTTAGTCGTGATTATGAAGATTTGGGATTATAGACAGTCTTACACAAAAAAATTATATACATTTATTTATAATCTATTAAATCATGCTAAAGCAGTTTTTATTTTAAAATTTATGCGTTTATATTATAAAATATTTTGCTTTCAAAACTTTCAACGGACAAGAAAATAGCAGTTGAAATGCGAATCACTCATATACATATATTAAGCGGCCTAAGTAGATCTTTTGACAATTGAATTAAATAGATAACATCGTAAAATACATACTTTTTATTAGTTATCTGCAAAAATGCCTTCGAAAAATATTATTTTACATAAAATATTAATTTAATCGGATAAATTTTTACCCGGGTTTTTATTCGTTTTTATTTAAACGAACATTATTTGACTTAAATTTTATGATTAATCGATCAAACTTATTACAAGTGAATAACTGCATGGGCACAAAATTATGTGTAGATTAGAGTGGCCATAGAGGACATTTTTTTGAAAAGTTCAATTTTACGCACTGAAAAATATGAGGTTGGGGATAGAAATAGTTATGCATATATAAAATTTGTTCTTAGTTCCGAGTACCCCCGGGTTGAGGCCAAAGTTTTATTATATTACCCATTCATCACTATTTTTATTCCTGTTTATATTTGAATAGCAACAAAATCTGACTGTATGTTCCCAACTGAATTTCTTCGATATCTATAATAATTACCTTTCCAGCGAGCCGCAATAGTCTGCAGATAAACTACGGATAAACTTGCCCGGAATACCCTAAAACCAAAGTTCCAAAAAATAGGTGAATTTTTTAAGTTTTTTTATTGTTGATGAACTTATACTAATGAAGATTTTTTGTAGGATGAAAAGTTTTTTCTGTAGTGCTCCACAACTTGAAGCAAATACTGCTTATCCTGTTCGTCGTATGTCAATACCCGATTGAAATCTGTAATTAGTTTTATTGCTATTTCTGCCGGGTCATTTACAACGGTTAAGTGTTGACATATTCGTTTTGAGGTGCAGTATTCTTCTTGATCTTTCCAAATGATGGATCCAATTAAAAAATGTCACATGTCAAAAACCGCTTGGTGCGGGGAGTGACGAAAGAACTTACATCCTTATTTTCAAACGATTTCGAAATAGCTTCGTCATTTTCGTCATCATGATTGCCAAGAGCTTCAACCATTTTCCGCTTCACTTCAATAGATATCATTTCATCGAAAAATCCAAGAGCAACCGCCTCTTCGGATAAATACGATAAATGATTTTTGATTTTTGACAATAAGGCATTTGAAATATTTAAATCGAAATATGAAATAGCGTCTTTAATGAATTGTAAATCTTGGCTCGGTGCAGATACAGCGTTAACGCATCTGAACTAATATGAAACATAAATACGCGTCAAGAAAATGCAAATGTTTCGAATGCCTTTCAGTTCGGAGGATTTCATCTCGAATTGTTCGCGAAGCAAAAAAGTCTTATAGCAGTATATAGCTTTGGACATAAACCTTGCATGAATAGTTGCGCCAGGCAAACGCAACTGCGTAAAATTTGTTACTTCCTTACCAAGAAAAATGAACGAAAGTGAACTTCTTATAATCGGCTCGCACATAATGAGATTTTAACGCCTCAAGGCAAAAGTTCTTGTGCGTCTCTATTTCTGCTGCTGTTAAGTTTTTTTGCACTGCTTCATCCAATACTCCACTCTTGAAAGTATTGATATTCATATTTTTCCAGTTTTTTGAAAAACGATTAAAGAGAGTGACTTCTGGTGCTGATATTTTTCCGAAATTTAAATCAAACACAGCTTTAATAAGCAATTCGCTGATATGATGGCCACACGGTAGAAAAAGTAAATCGCGACCCAATTTACTTTCAAGCAAATATGCTGAGCCTTTTTCAATACCAGTGTTTGTAGATGCTGTGTCAAAAGCCACAATTTGCACTAAGTTATCAATTTTCAATTTGCGTAGGAATTTTTCAATGCCTTCAGCAATATTTTCACCACAAGATTCTTCAAGTTTCGTAATTCCAAGGAGTTTTTCTTCGTTCTCTGCGGTTATAACGAGAGCCAATCGATTAACTTTGTCCTTGCCTTTCATACCTAGAAGCATTTTACCGTCCCAATTCAAGACAAATACTTCAGGAATCTAATGTTGAAACTAAATATTATGTTAATTACTTTCAAGATATTTATTTATATTTAATTATTAATTATGTACCTTGAATTTATCTATGATCTGTTTCGCTTGCCTGCGCCGATATTCCTTCCGCATTGTTTGAAACGATGTTCGGTTAAAGACGAAATCTTCCACTTTTATATCCTTTAAGTCAGGGGGCCGAATCGTCGCTTTCGATATCGAGCTGATTCGATAGAGTTTTCTTAGTTTGAGATTATGACATTCGATATCCAACAATGTGTTTATATTGCTCGATAGCGAATGCCATAATCTCAAACTAAGAAAACTCGATGGAATCAGCTCGATATCGAAAGCCACGATTCGGCCCTGCTTTCATTTCCTGCTACTTCCGCAATACGGCTGTAATTGTAGCACATGTTAAATGCAGTGCATAGCGATTACTGATGCGGCATTTATCCATGCTTGCTAACATTCAATCATCAACGAAATCGATTTATCCGCGAGATCCCTGGATTGCTTGATGTTGGTCCTTCAGTATCAGACGCAACCTCATCTTTGAACAACAAGCAATAATTAAAAATAACAATAAGAAAATACATTATTTGACCAATACCCTGAACTTCTTGTGACTTTTCTTGATATTTTCGCTTGCGCTTTTCTGCTTCTTCCAGTAGCTTCGCTTTGCGTTCTTGTTTTCGTGACAGCTTTAAATCCTGGCCTGACGTACAACCTGACCGACCCTTTTTTCTTTGTAACAGAAGGAAATCTTTGTCCTCTTCAATAGTAATCGTTTCAAGTGCATCCGCAGCTGCGATATCAAATATATAACTTTCGATCTTTTCACAGAATTCTTTCTCATCGTTTCTATATTTTTCATATATGCCAAATCTGTTCTTGGACAAATTTTTTCATTCAGCATAAAGTAAGTTAAATCCGCAAAAAAACATAAATGTGAAAATAAGGCCAAGTTCCTATCCAAAAATTTCGGCCGTAAAAAGTACTGGGATCAAAATAAGGACCAAGTTCTTAATAGGTACAATACCATCTCATTTCTAGGTAACCTGTAAGCTTGGCAACATTTTATCCATACTTCTTCCCCATATTAGAAAGGCAAAAAAATATTGTCAAGCTAACAGGTTACCTGGAAATGAGATGGTACTGTACCTATCAAGATCTTGGTCCTTATTTTGATCTCAGTACTTTTTACGGCCGAAATTTTTGGATAGGAACTTGGCCTTATTTTCACATTTATGTTTTTTGCGGATCTCAAGTCTTTTTCTGAGTTATTTCAGTTTTCTAGCTATACTGGGAGTGCCCCATACGAAGAAGGGGAACCCTACTTTCTCCTATACGAAAAGTGTCACTTTTCAAGTTTTTTACGTTAATTGCTCATCAGAGCCTTCCTCCAAATTTCAGCTTTCTACTTATAGTGGAAATGCCGCATAAAAAAGCGGGAACCCTAGTCCCTTCCGCGTGAAAAGTCCACTTTTCGGATTTTTCTGGTTAATTGCTCGCAAGGTCTACCTGCATAACAATTTCCACCTCTCTAGCTATAGTGGAAGTGCCCCATACAAAAAGCTGACACCCTAGTCCTCTCCGTTGGTAAAGTTTCCCTTTTCAGATTTTTTCGGTTAATTGCTCGCCAAGACCTACCTGTATACCAAATTTCAACTCTATAACTATAGTGGAAGTGCCCCATACAAAAAGCGGGCACCCTAGGCCCTCCCGGGTGAAAAGTCTTCCTTTTCAGAATTTTTTTGGTTAATTGTTCGCCAAGACCTACCTGCATACCAAATTTCAGCTTTCTAGCTATACTAGAAGTGCGCCAAAAAAAAACGGGCACCCTACTCCGTCCCGGGTGAAAAGTCCCCTTTTCAAAATTTTCTGGCTAATTGCTCGCCAAGACCTACATGCGTACCAAAGTTCAGCTCTGTAGCTATAGTGGAAGTGCCCCATACAAAAAGCGGGCACCCTAGGCCCTCCCGGGTGAAAATCCCCCTTTAAAATTTTTCTGGTTAATTGTTCGCCTGCATACCAAATTTCAGATTTGTAGCTATACTGGAAGTGCCCCATACAAAAAGCGGGCACCCAAGTCCCTCCCGGATAAAAAGTCCCCCTTTTCAAAATTTTTTAGTTAATTTCTTGCCAAGACCTACCTGCATACCAAATTTCAGCTCTTTAGCTATAGCGGAAGTGCCCAACACAAAAAGCGGGCACCCTAGGCCCTCCCGGGTGAAAATCCCCTTTAAAAATTTTTCTGGTTAATTGTTCGCCAAGACCTACCTGCATACCAAATTTCAGCTCTTTAGCTATAGCGGAAGTGCCCAATAATATTGATGAGTCAGTGAATATGTACTAAAATATGCACTTTTTACACCTTAATATCTCGGGACCCTTTTAAGGTGGGACTCTGAAATTATGTGGTTACCTTGTTAGGGAGACCTTATGTTTCAAGTTTCATTATTTTACAATAGAGCGGAGCAAAGTTATGAGGGGGGTAAAAACAGCTCGAATGGTTTCGTGTAATATTACACACTGTGTGGCCGGAACTTGGCCTGACGCACTACCGTGCGCCTAGATTTTTTCACAAAGTTGATTTCGGTCATTGTTGGAATATTTGCTTTTTGCCAAAATTCAAGAGTAGAATGTATTGTATTTTTTATGCACGCTTTCACAGGGAGTTTTTGCACTCGGGTTTTATAAAATAATAATTGAAGAATTTGCTTCATATTAGGCAACTTTGCGCCTTTCAGTTCACTTTCGCATTTTCCCACCAAAAATATATAATTATCGGATCGTAGTTTCTTAGATGAGCTGGCCATTATAACTGTTTTTTGTTTTATTGTATTTAATTTGTCTTTATTTATTATTCACTGCCCACTTGTTTCTCTTAATACATTTACTTTAAAACTACAATATTTTCACTAATTTAGTATACATTAAATATTAAAACTTCGTCATAATTAACATCAACGCATTTACGCAGTAAAGCAACAGAAGTATCAAGTTATGTTCAACAGTTTAATGTTTTTTTTATTCAAAAAATTTCATTTCAAAAAACATCAATACACCGTTAGATCACTTTGTCTTGTTGTCGCTAATAGCACAAAATTTTTAGAAAGGGTGATCAATGGGTAATATAATAAAACTTTAGGCTCAACCGGAGTTACTCAGAACTAAAAAAATGTATATATGCATAATTATTGTTATCCCCAACCTCATATTTTTCAGTGCGAAAACTTTTGGATTTAACATTTTTTAATTTTTCTATATAACGCTATGGCCAGTGTAGTTGTTTAGTGTTTTTTCTATTTCCAAGTCGTCTCAGAAAAAATTTGGCAGTATTTAAGCTAGTTTTATACTATCCCACAAGCGGTTCGACTTCTGTGGAAATTGCAACCCTGATATAATGCGTTGCTATTGCTTTTTTAAACCTTTCTATAAATTCATTACATCAGGGTTGCATTTTCTACAGAAGTCGAACGGCTTGTGAGATAGTGTAAAAAAGCTATTAAGACCATTATTCAGCATCAGGTTTAGTAATAGATCTGTCAAAAAAGTCGTATGTGCTCAAAAAGTGTGATAGTGTATATGAAGAGTGCATATGTGTGATAAAAATCGTATGTACTCAAAAAATGTGATAGTGTGGATGAAGAGTGCTTATGTGTGATAGATTTTTTGACAAGTTTGTCCGATTTGCAAATTTTTTTGAAAATGTTTCTAAACTAATATTTTCTATCTGATCAGAGTTGCATTTTCTTGTGTAGTTGCTTAAAAAAACCTTCGTTTTTTTTAATTAGACAGATGATATTGTAAATTCGAAAATGGGATTTTGATTAAAATATAATGTATGCTGAAATCAATGAGTATTAGGACAGTTTTATAGCTTTTAATTATAATATTACGATGACCTAAACCCAAGAAAAATAATAAATCAAAATATATGCATTCATTTAAATTTTGCATAATTTAAATTGTGTATGTTCGCTGACATTGTTCGTTAAACACTGAAAATATGTAACACTTGTTGTCAGTGTTTAAGTTTTAGCTTTAATAATAAACAGAATAACTGAAAATCATTCAAGGTCGATTTTTAAGAACCCTATTCATTCCTTTGCTCAAAGATATAAAAGAAAGTCATTGTAGTAATTGGAAAAGGTAACTCATCATTAAATAAATTAAATTTACACTTTATAATCGAATAAAAAATTAGTTCCAGAGCCTACCATGCTTATTTTTTAAAATTATTTATATATTTGTAAATTCTCAAATAGTTTTTGAAAGTCTGTACATAAAAAAAAGAGTTTGTAACTGTTCAAAATCGTGTTTGAAGTCTACTGACGATTTGGTAAAGCACCAATGAAATGCTGCATATAGACAATGCTTAAACTCTAGCAAATAAATTTCATTTAAAATCAAATTGTGACAATATGTCAAATAATAAATTTCTTAAAGATTTCTTACTTATAATAATTAAAAATAATTAAAAAACATATCTATCGGATAGTAGTAGTTAAGCCTGAGAAATACTTTTATTTGATGTTTATAATAGTTATTAAATTTTTTAAAATAAAACTTGGATATAAGCGTTACATATAAGAAATAAAGTCAAAGTCTATTCATAATAATTATGCGCAATTTTTATCGAATATACGTTATAACTAGGGATGTAACCGATAGCGATATATCGGCGATACTTTAGATTTTACTGTCGATACGGCGATACTTTAGATTTTACTGTCGATAGGGCGATACTTTTCACATATTTTTCAGAATTTATTTTTTAACAAATAACTTATTTTTGTTAATTTTATAATGAATTAAATTCAATTCGCTGTTTTTTAAATCTTATTAATATCAATTTTATATATTAGTAATATTTTACGCTGTTATTTTGTAAAAAACATAACTTATATCTTGTTAATTTTACCATGAATTCGAATTCAATTCGTTGTTTTTAATTCTTATTCCCAGAAATAAAGACACTCCAAAGAAATCATGAAAATGTAAAATTCGCGATTCGAAGTATTGCAAATTTGGATAATTTCTAATTAATTTTACATATCCTTGCCATTGCAAGAAGTTCTCTGTTTCGATTACCAATCACCGAATTTGAAGCGATGTTCGGAAAAATTTCTTTTTCGATTTTCTATAAAAACTTTTACTCAAAGAAAAAGGATGAAAAATTACTCATTTTCGCAACTTGTTTCTTTTTATGAGATTTTAAACGCAGAACTTTGTTTTGATGTAAATTTAAGTGAATAAATATAAACTTTTAGAAGAATTTTAATAATTAAGCTACTAAGTTATTTAGAAGAATAATAGTTGATTATTGTTCTTTAAAAAATTTATAAAAAGCATTTCGAGTATTTTTTTAAATTATAAAGGAATTACAAATTTTGATAAAACTTAAATAAACTTTTACTTGCTTTTCTACTAATTATCTGCATATTTTTAATATAGATTCTTTTGAATCAATGACAATGTAGTTCCTTAAAAATTACATCCAATTTTTTATACCGGGTTAATTCAATTTTCAATATTAATAATCTCTTACACTGTAATTTTGAAAAATAAAAAAAATTGCCCTGCTTGAATTTTGTTATACTTGATTTGAACTCAATTTTAATATGCGTAAAAGTATCGGAATCGGTAACGGCGATATTTCTTTTTGAGTATCGGTATCGGATCGGCTTAACGGCGTATCGTTACATTCCTACTTATAACTGCTAAGTGTTTGGGTAACAGTAATGGATGCTAAAAAACAAACAAACTAAAAATAAAAGGGTATTCATTCTATCAGGTATGTTATTTTGAAATTAAGCTGTATTTTATGAAAGGTAATAATTAGACACTTAAACCAAAAAAGAATTAATAATTAAAATGTATCCCTTCCAGTAATGCAAGGAACAAGCCAAAAAGTAAATCGTAAAAACGAAAAAAATCGCAAAAACAAGAAAAAACGCCAAACAAAAATCACCAAAATTAAGAAAATTGTCAAAACGAAAAAAATCGCAAAACTAAAAAAGCGCTGAAACGAAAAAGCACCAAAACTAAGAAATCGTAAATAACGGCAAAATGGTCAAAATCAAAAAAGAAAAGACCAAAAACCTAAAATTTAAAAAAGGAAAGTCATTCATTCACGCAATGTTCTGCATTATATTAATGAAACTTTTCGTTAATACAATGAGCAGTTACATTGCATACATGAAATCTATCAATCTCTACTCTTTATACGTTTTTCATAGTTCATTGTATTAATGAAAATCGTTACATTGCTTAAATTAATTTTTTTTTTTTGGGGAATTTATGGAAAATATAAGTAAGTCATACAATTTTTGTCAACTTAGAGTCCAATTCAGTATCTCGATACAACGTTACGTCTATAGACGGAAAGCACTCACTAATGCAATTCAGTAAATCGTTATTATTTTTTCGTTTAAGTTTCTGGGTTCTTGTCTTGCCTACAAGAAATTGGAAATAAGGTACTGCCTAATCAAAAACCATAATAGCTTAAAACATTATTTGGCCTGTATAATAATTTTTCATTTTCTAAACTATTTAGCAAATACAAAACAAAGAAATCAATCAGAAATTAGTCGGAAAACGTGTGAAACCGACATAGTGAATTGGGCTATTAATGTATACGATTTTTCAAACATAAGTAAACCAACATTTATTTATTTCGAAAATGATACCTATTTCTTATTTTGCAATCTTTTTGAATTTCAAAGCATTGGTGTCAAGTAGATGCATTATTTTGTTTAAGCTATGTAGACATTTATTATTTCTTTTACTTCGCCGACGATTCTGCTACAATACCGATGAAGTAGTTGTTAATAATAAAAATAATCCACCTCCTGATTTTAACAATTACTTTCTTACCTTAAAAATTGTCTTAAGTTTTCGTAATTTCAAAATTGCTGCTATGCAATTTATCTTCTGTGCAACATAAATTGCACAAAATTCTTAAAAACACATAAAGAAGACAACAATTTTTCTAAATCACAATAAATGAATACAATTTAAAACAGTTGATAAAAACTGTTAACAAAGGAATGGATGAAAATTAAGGAATAACTGCTTAAGTTGAATTTAGCGACTTTAGTGTTAATATTGTTTTATGGCTCAAATATTATCATAGTCAGTTTAAATTTGTAGTTGTTAGAATGATATCTAAGCCAGAAAAGTATCTTACAAATGTCTAATCGTATAAGCCTGTAAACCTGTTAGCAGTAGTGTCAAAACTTTCTGAAGATATGCTTTGCTTATGTCGACTTGAGCAGATATACATATATACCTTTTTGCCACATTAATAATGGCGCGCACAAAAATGCTTTGACAAATAAAGAATCAAAATTTAAGCGATTTGTACACTAAGGGAAAAACGACAGCTTAAAAATAAAAACCTGATAAAAATACGTTTAAACGAGTAACAATTTCAAAAGATATTGCCTAAGAAAGTAAATTTATTTTGGATTTGGTATCCCGCTAAACGGCCGTATGCCCCGTTTGACCCTACAAATTTCACAAATTTCATTTATACAATGCAGAAATTCATTGTCTTAATGAAGGGTTTCCTTTCAGTGTATGTATATCGAGCGAAAACCGCAAAAAAGTTACGAATAATCGATTTTCGTCAGAAACCGAAGTTCTAAAATTGTGTCGGCTAAGCTTTTTTGCTTTTATGGACAGATATATTTTAAGAAAAGAGCGTTCGGTCGGACACAACAGAAAATCCGCATTTGATTTCTGCTGGTATCTAATTAGAGTTAATAAACTCGAATCAATATTCAGTATCGCGAAACAGAAATGACAAAGTCGATTACCTTATGAAATGTTGTCAAATAGATTTGAACTCGACACATCTTTCTTTAAACATCTTTAAAAGTATATAAAATTTTTTTACAAAATTGTTGTTTTTAATGCAGTTACTGCTAGCTAACCAACTAAGAAATTTGTACTGAAAATGAACTACGATTTGCTTTCCGACTTGTTAATCGTCAATATTTTAATCAGTATTTAGTAGGGTATTCATTTAATTGGGATTCTGCTTTAATCGGCTAATCGCTCGATTAATTAATCGAGGTTTTGGCTTAATCGCTTAATAATCGGTAAATATCGGTATTAACCGGTTAGCCGATTAATAATTTTTTTTCATATATCAAGTAATTTTAACGAATAAGAATGCATAAATTATCTATTATATTGAATTTATTAGTAAAAAAGCAATAACATAGCAAACATAACAATTCCTGAACTAAATCAAGCAAAAAACCATAAATATGTATTAATTAACAAATTAACAAGTTTGTGAGATCATTATATCAGTTATTTCAATAGTTTAAGGAGATCGTCTTAAACAATCTTTCAAAAAAATAATTTGCTTTAAATGCTTAGGATTTAAGAGATTCTCTTCTTTAGTTTTGATAAAACTTAACTTGGAAAATTCTTTCATTTATCGTAGATGTTGAAGAAATTGAAAGCAATGCATACTACAGAATATCTAGTTGCTCAGTCCTTTTCCTGGATTTCTCTAAGCTTATCAAATTTTCCAATATGCCATTAGAGTCCTGTTCTAATATTTTTTTTCATTCTTCATTCTTAAGACTTCTAATTGTTTCGGTTAATTCTGTTAAAACATTTCTTGTATTACTATCGATAATTTCTTCTGTTCTAAGGTAATCATCTGACTCATACTGGCAGAGTTCAGCGATGAACATTCTGCAAAAAGTTTATTTTGAATTCCTTAGTTTCCGATTTTGTACTGTATTTTAAAACACTGCTGCTAGAAGGAAATATTCCTGAGTAGAGGTATAAAATAATTGAATTCGTCTCTCATTAAATCTAATCCTTCGATTTTTAATGAAATCGTTGGCAACATTATTTTCATTGGATTTTATTATTATTGGATTTTATAAAACTATTAAACAAAAACTTAATACATAATTCCCTCAAGTTCCGTTAGAGTAGCAGAGTCTTTAGTAAACTTTTTTATAGCCACGTCCAAAGATTTTAATGGTTTGCTTAAGTTAAAATCACTCAACACACTTATTTGTTTGTATGAAAAGTAATTTCTAAACACATACATTTTGTATATGAGACGAAACCACTAATTAAACACACAAAAAAATACGTTATAGTACTACAAAATATGAAAAAATTTGTTACGTCGTTTAATCGGTTAATCGAGTGAAATTAACCGGTTTCACCGTTAATCGAAAATAGCCAATTTTAAATTAACCGGTCAGTTAATCGGGCAGTAATTAACCGGTTAACCGATTAACGGTTAACCGAATGAATACCCTAGTATTTAATCTACAATTTACATACATTTTGCATGTGACATGATATGCCATTTTCTTGTGTAGTGCACCAAGGTAACTATTTTTTCATATAAACAAAAAGAAATAAAATGTAAAAAGAACTGTTGAGCCGGCAGGCGAGAACGCGTAAAATTAATAATTGCATAAATTTACATGTGTGGCTTCATGAAATATTGCTCGCACAGCATAAATCGCAAATAATGTGTGCACTGGCCGTGTGAATATTTATTGTTTCGATTGTAAATCATCAAACCATAAACGCATTTTTGCAACGAGCTGCTTGCTGTTGTTCGGCGGCATAAAACCAGCATTCATACCTACATGCAACATTAATATCCTAGATAGTATTGCTGTTGTTGTTGTTTAAGTAACAATGACACAAGAGTCATTACATCATTATACTACATCATCAGCATGTAAAAGAAATGGAAAAAGCAGGAGCCAGCAGTTGGACTCCATTTGGTGTTGTGTTGATCCCACATTATATACATATGCTTGTATGTATATACTTGCTCTCTCTTACATATAATCATTCATATAAGCTGCATACACTACTAAGTACCACATTCACATATATATATATATATATATATATATATATATATATATATATATATATATATATATATATATATATATATATATATATATATATATATATATATATATATATATATATATATATATATATATATATATATATATTATATATATATATATATATATATATATATATATATATATATATATATATATATATATATATATATATATTTATTTCAACAACAATTTATTTTCACTTTTTTATTAAAATTTCATATGAAATACAAATGCTGCTATTGCAATATTCCACTACTATTATGGTCTATCGTATGAGAACAGTATGAACTTATACATTATATCCCGATCTAAAGAATTTTTTGGCAAACATCTTAGGTTCAATATAAATTATCATAAATAAATTTTGTGAAATAAATATTTTTTGTAATAGTTCAGCATTTCTTTTTTGTTGTATCAACCCAAATATAAAAGGTATTACTGTTAGAAAATGCAAAATGTATAAATTATTGAATTTTTTATATATTTATATATAAATTTTGTATTAAAAATGTCAAAGAAATCATACATAACACAGGATAACTAACACCCCTAAATTTTCCAGACTTGTGTTCATAGTTTTTATTTAAATTAAGAGTGCTGATTACGATGGCATCATCCGTTTTTTCTAGCTGCTCTAGTTTTAAAGATATTGTGACATTTAAAATTTGCCTAATTTACACCATTTTTGTATTATTCGCCTATCAGTTCACGAACAGTCCTCCAAACCTTAAAATAATTTCTGAACTACTAATCTACAAAAAAATCTCTTTCATTTGAGTAGAGTCACATTGGTGAGTATATCAGGATATCTTATAGTTATCGCAAGGATGTTTATAATCGCATATTTTTGGTTTAGCCCATAAACATTTTTTGTTGTGAACTTTCATCTGCTGATTACAATTCCATCATTAGTTTTTTGTTAGCAGCTCTTGTTTTCGCGATATTGTACATATAAAAAAAATTATTTAAATTTTCCTTTTGTAAAAAATTTGTTTTTAAAGTCACATTTATCAATTTGCTAGTCGTTGATGCAATGCAACGTATAAAGGCGTCGTCTGAACAATGTAGACAGTTTTTGAGTTATTATGGATTACGCGCATTTACTATAAGCAATTTACACTAAGTTTGAAGACTCTCAATGATATAGTATTCCAGATATGCAATAATTAATAATTATTTTTCTTAGTTTTGTATTGCTTCTAAGGATTCTTCTTAAATAAAAAACGTGTTTAGCTTTCCATTATCTATATATTTCGAACAATTTTAGTTCATCTTCAGGATCTATGGAAATGTACAATGTTTTTTATTTTTAATAATTTTAAAATGTTTTTAAATATTAATAATTACCATGTTATTTGACTATGAATGTAGGATAATGAAAATTTTTAAAAAACTATCAAGAATAACTTATAAATCAAATTATATATGAATACTACAATCAGTTTATATTAGAAATTAAATTACAATATGTATTAATATAGTTTTTCTTGTCACTTTTTTCGTTGCATGTAAATTCTTCATACTTGACAATTTGGTTGACTTCGTGCACTTGCAATTTAAATTTGTTCTGTTCTGCCTTAAGAATTTTTGCATTTTCAAAATCAAACTCATGTATATTTGATTTTGCATGTTTAGCTAATGCTGATAAATTATCTTTTGTATTTGAACTTTTGCAATCATATTTATGTTGTTTTAGTCTTTTCTCCAGTTTTTGCGTTGTTTCACCAATATAAACTGCATTACAATCTTTACAATCCACTTTATAAACAACATCAGACTTTTGTCCCTTTCTTAAGCGTTGTTTTAGGTTTTCAAAAAATGTATTGCTCGACTTTAAAGTTGGTCTCATGGCAAGTTGAACATTCGGTGTAAAATATCGACATGTTTTGGATAATTTTTCTGATAAATCAGGAACATAAGTCATAGATGCATAATTGATTTGTGGTGTTATCATAGAATTATTGTTAGCTGTATGTTCCTGATTTATCAGAAAAATTATCCAAAACATGTCGATATTTTACACCGAATGTTCAACTTGCCATGAGACCAACTTTAAAGTCGAGCAATAAATTTTTTGAAAACCTAAAACAACGCTTAAGAAAGGGACAAAAGTCTGATGTTGTTTATAAAGTGGATTGTAAAGATTGTAATGCAGTTTATATTGGTGAAACAACGCAAAAACTGGAGAAAAGACTAAAACAACATAAATATGATTGCAAAAGTTCAAATACAAAAGATAATTTATCAGCATTAGCTAAACATGCAAAATCAAATATACATGAGTTTGATTTTGAAAATGCAAAAATTCTTAAGGCAGAACAGAACAAATTTAAATTGCAAGTGCACGAAGTCAACCAAATTGTCAAGTATGAAGAATTTACATGCAACGAAAAAAGTGACAAGAAAAACTATATTAATACATATTGTAATTTAATTTCTAATATAAACTGATTGTAGTATTCATATTTAATTTGATTTATAAGTTATTCTTGATAGTTTTTTAAAAATTTTCATTATCCTACATTCATAGTCAAATAACATGGTAATTATTAATATTTAAAAACATTTTAAAATTATTAAAAATAAGTACATTTCCATAGATCCTGAAGATGAACTAAAATTGTTCGAAATATATAGATAATGGAAAGCTAAACACGTTTTTTATTTAAGAAGAATCTTTAGAAGCAGTACAAAACTAAGAAATATAATTATCAAGATTCAGCAACACAAAAATCTGATTGATTTTTATCAATCATCATATAATTAATAATTACTTTATATGTGAGACCCCTTCCCACACTCCCATCGTATATTGCTGAAAATGGGACGACCAGTGGTACCATTTCATATAAACGAAGAATTTTTTAAAATCGGTTTTATTTTACTTTTAAATTTATTTATTGAATCTTCAATTGTAAATTGAACTAACAATAAATATTCAAATCTTAAAACTAAAGTTGTTATAACACTATGCTAGTCGAAAAAACCGACAGAAGGGGCACCCGACGGATAAACTTAATTCGAGTACGCTGATTTCAATGGCGCTTACCGTTTTTTAATGTTAGCTCTTAAAAAAGAGATATTTAAGATTTTAAATTTCACCTTTTGGACCATTTTCATTGGATTAAAGGCCCAATTCTTAAGATAATTGGACTAAATTCGGTTGATAAGTTAGTCATGCGCTACAAATATACCTAACTAAAATTTGAAGAAATCGGTCCATGTTTACACCTAGTCTTCATACAATCATCCGTAAATATTTCACCTAAATGTCGATAGATCTCATGAATTGTTTTAGATTCAGATCAAATTAAATATATAGATAACTTATTTTCGTAGACATCATATTGGGATTTTTGAACGTGATCGGTGTATTGGTATGGTTGCTACACGTCAAACAGCTTATATGGGTAAGTTTACTCAGAATCTTATCAGCAATTTAAAATGTACTACAATTTAAAATCAGAGGCTTAGTAAAAAAATTACAAAAAAAAAGTCGATGCTAAAAATTTAAAATTTTAATTTCGAAGTGAAATATCTCTTAAACTATAAAAAATACAAAAATAACTGCCGGTACATTTTTTCTTTATTTTGTCTAACAAAATCCAACGCGCCTAAAATTTTACAAATCGGTTAATAATTACGAAAGTTACAGCGCACAATATTTTTCACACCCGAGGTAGACAAATTTCAGCCCATGTAGGTCCGCCCCTGGTGCAGCTAAAAACTTATGCAGACACGATTATAAAAAGCCTGACTCCTCTTCTGTAATCAATTCAATTTTTATGCAAATCCATTTAGTAGTTAAGAAGTTCTATACTTATTACCATTTGTTTCTAATTTACACCACTATGCGTAGTTTGTATAAGCTGTTTGACGTGTGGCAACCATACCAACAAACCGATCACGTTCAAAATTCACAATATGATTTCTACAAAGATAAGTTATCTACATATTTAATTTGAGTTGAATCTAAAACATTTCATGAGATCTATCGACATTTAGGTGACATTTGGGCGGATGCTTGTATGAAGACTTGGTGTAAACTAAACACGTGCACCGCTATACCACAAAGTATTGCTAAAACATATATAACAGATACATACCTGTTATTATGAGTATAAATGATGGAATGAGTGTAACTGATAATGTATGATTTTATTCCACACACACATTCTACGCGTACTAAACAATAAAAGTAACATAGTATTTTGCAATGGATAAAAAATTTACCACAGATATTTTAAAATAATTGTTAGTACAACAGATAATGTGTGTGCGTATGTTTCACACATATAAAACACATTCACATACACTTCATGTGCAAATTCATTGCTAGCTTACAATAAGAGTTAATACTTGTTGATAGGTACAGCACAGTGATGTGCTTTGTTATTGCTGTTTTTGTGCTCTATTTTGAAGTTCGTTTTAAATAGCTAATCAATTGCGAACAAACTTCGCTTTGCATGACAAATTTGCCTGTTTATACAACAACTACTTATTGTACGACATCCGTATCTGTTAAAATTTGTTTGGGCGAAACATAGGAAAACAAATGAGTTTCTCTCAGTCTCTCTGTATCCACTCATATATAATATACTTCAACCAATAACAATACCACCTAATAACAGAAACACTACATTACTTTTCAATATGCACTCATAAGAATTAACACACAGAAACTGATATAAACGGATTTATCTGTGCACGCGACTAGTGTAAACATGGACTGATTTCATCAAATTTAAGTAAGGTATATTTTTAGCTTTCCAGCCGAATTTCGTTCAATTATCTTGAGAATCGCGCTTTTAATCCAATGAAAATGGTCCTAAAGCTGGAATTTTAAATCTTAAATATCTCTTTTTTTTTAGAGCTAACATTGAAAAACGGTAAACGCCATTGAAATCAGCGTACTCGATTTAAATTTACCCGTTGGGTGCCCCTTCTGTCGGGAAAAAATAGTGTCGAATTCATGCACAGTGTAATTAGTCCAGCCATTGCTAGACAAAATATTAGGATTCAACGGTTGCCTTTTTACATGTCGTACGTCTCTCGTGTTCTGCTGAGAGCAAGAGTGTCTCTCCTTCTCAGCCGAGAGTGCCCTCTAAAATTAATGATGTTTCAGGCTAGGGGACTTGGATTCGATTCTAACCTTTTTATATATCTGCGCCTTAGCGCTCTCTTTTATTTTGCTGAAACAGCCTAGACATTGGCTGTTTCAGCAAAATAACCCAGAAGATCTTCATAAGGGTTTTGCTAGCCAATGTTACTATGAACTTATATAAAAAACTAAAACTTAAATTACCTTTTTCTCAAAAGCGAATATTTTGACATTGGCCCTTTTAGCATCAAGCCACAGATATGTTGTCGCATGTTTTGAATCCACAGTCTTTACTAATGGAATTAGATCTTTATGAATGCTCTGGTTTCTAAAATAACAAGGTGCCACTGTAATCAAGCGAAGAATTGTATTTGTCGTCTTTGAATTTTCTCTATATTTGATGCAAATCCGGTGTCCAATAACTAATACCATGGTTTTATTATCGTGTTGTATAGGAGAAATTTACAGTATAGACAGTGTAGAATTTCTTCCTATTAGCCAATTAAGTTGAACTGTTTTCAATTTCATTTATTTCAACTTTGAATCTATGTTCGTATTCCATGTTAGACGACGATCAACGTGAATTCCTTATTGATATAAATAGGCGGACATGTTTCCCTGCGCAATGTAAATGTAACAAATATACATATTTGTTCGTTTATTTTATTCTCCACTGCTTTAACCATTTTCCTAGATGCAATACATATTCTTTTCTAATAGATTGAGAGTGTTAGAGGGTAAATTTTGTATTAATTTCTGGATTACTCCTTCATGCCATACTTTATCAAAAGCCTGAGAAACATCAATGAAGACAGCAGAACAATATTTCTTGTCTTCGAATGATTTTCTAACCACATTCACAAGACTAAGCATTTGTTAGATCCCAGCGGGAATGCAGAGAATGTATAATATTTCATATCAGAATTCATTATTGTTAACACAGAACATGTCCTAGGAAAGTAATCAATTCTAAAATTATTTTTTTTTAATTCGCAATATAATCATATACAAATATGTAAGTAAGTATAAACGAGAAAAACACGAACACTTGTTACGAGCAGAAACAATACATTCCTTCTTCGTAAGATGTGGTAAAGTACGTGGTAATGAATGTGTAAATTTTGCGTGTAATCCAATTAACTGCTGGCTTTCAAAGAAATGCATTGTTTCGCTTTTTAAAATAATACATTATATATTAATATCATTATTTCGAACGTATTTGCTTATTAATCCAAATTGATTATTAGGATAAGGCTTGTAACGTTTTAATTCCAAGGAACAAGAGAAAAATTAACATCAAACGTATTTGCTTATTAATCGAAATTGATTATTAGGATAAGGCTTGTAACGTTTTAATTCAGAAAGAATTGGGCATGATTAATATTCCAAGGAACAAGAGAAAAATTAACATCAACTTAATTTTCGGAAGCCGCTACACTTCCATCGTCAGTGCTCACGTGTATTTTGCCTATCGCCACTTGTGAGGTGGCTCTGTTGAATGTGATTTCAATTCTTATATATACAACTTTTTCCTGAAAATTGAATACGAAAATTAAATTCACTTTCAAGTTGATATTAACTGCATTTTCCCAGTGTTGCCATTGGTTTTTTCTTCATTCACATCTTTCCGATTTCTGTTCTACTCAAGACTAACTTTTTTGGTTTGATTTTATACTTAAGTATATTGGAACATATAAACAAGTGAAAAGCTACCAATGGCAACACTGGGAAAAAATGCAGTTGATATTAACTTGAAAGTGAATTTAATTCTCGTGTTAAATTTTCAGGAAAAAGTTGTATATATAAGAATTGAAATCACATTCAAGAGCGCTACCTGACAAGTGGCGCGTTACTCTGTTCTGCTGTGTACGTTGAAAAATTAAGCTGATGTTAATTTTTCCCTTGTTTCTTGGAATAGGCTTATAGGCCTATAAGATTCTACTTTAGTATGGTCTTTTCCAGGCTTAGGTATCATGGTGATCATTGACATCTTCCATTCCGCAGGACAGTATTCTATTCGCATTAAAAACGAATAGAATTATAATTTTTGCTATACGGAGTCCGTACAGGAATTTTTTCCAAAGATGCAGTTTCGTGGAGTTCTAATAATTTTTTAAGCTGCTTGGTGTATTCCTTCAGCATAATTTTTAACTGCGGGGATCTGTAGCGTTGCCATTCTCTCCGTACTCTTCTTGTTTCAGACAACAGCCGTTCCACATCTTCAGCAAAAATTTTGTTAAATTTCACCTGTCGAATGGTAGAAGTAGCATTTTCAGCAGCTTGCTTAATGTTAGCCTCTAAGTGTGTAATAGAGACGTCTATGGTTTTAGGCGTTCTTAGTAGTAAATTTTCCGTGTAATCGGCACTTAAATATTTTTTTTATTTTAGCCAATTAATTGGTGTGTGCATTAAATTGCAAGTGGGTGAGGTTGTTAAGAGTGAGTATATGGTACTAATAGTGAGTGAGTGGTCTGAAGATAAATCTAAGGAAGCTTCAGCCTTAATTATTTCGCTGCAAACTCCTTTTAATACTCCGAAGTCAATAATATCAGATATTTTTTGTCGATCTATTCGCCAATAAGTTAGCTGACCACTTGAAATAACATTCAAACCCATTTCAGTAATTGTGTCGAACAAAACGCGACCTTTAGGAGTGATTAGCCGCGATCCCCGGAACGTGTGCCTAATAGTTGTAGTCACCTAATGAATTAAAAATTGAATATATTGACATTCTGTAATAGAATACCTGGGAGGATAGTAAACTGATGAAATCACCAGGTTTTGATCAGCATTTTCAATGCAGATGTTAGCTGCTTGAAGATAGTCCTCACAATGATCACCCATTAACTAGTGCCTTAATCGCAAGTTTATTAGTATGTATAGCCGTTCCACCCAGTTGCCTGATTCAAATCGTACACTATCTGGACATTTGATTAAAATCAGCTTGATTTTCATAAGAGAACTTGACACATGCAAATGTGTAAAACAAACCAAAAGAGGACAATAACAAAATATTTTCTGAGGCAGAAGAAAGTTTTCTTGTAAGAATACTAAAAGCTAACTCCTTCCGGAGTGCTCTAAAACTTGCTTATATGGCTGAAAGTGGCTTTAGTGAGAAAGCAAGCTCATTAATAATCTGAATAACGGATAAAACAGACGGCCTACAAAGTAAGATCATGGCTGTTGCTGCATAATATGTCCCATATCATGGAAACACTATGAACAATTTATGGAATTCTGTCATTAAAAAAAACCAGGAGCACATTGTTTCCGAAAATCTGAGCCAAAAAGGTCATATTAGATGATGGGGGAAAAATAGCAGATGTTTACTATCAAAAATTAGTCGCATCTATTGTTCTAAGTTGTAAACAGTTTTGGTACTTGTACACTGAGATATTTTTTCATAAAGTATTTTAAGTTATTTATTTTTAGCATTATGAAATCAAAAATATTTTTTCAGTTTGAAAAATTATATTTCAGCTTGTAACTTACAACACCTAAAATATCTTGACAATCAAGCTCATTCAAGCCCGTGTGGCAAGCCTAGCTCCACCACAAGCTCTACCTTGGGGATCCTTTGCATCGTACAGAGCATATCCCTTGATATTAAAAAAGTTTCTAGCCGTCAAATGCGTCTCAGAGATAAGGATGCCGTTTGTGTTCCAAAAACAGATTTTTGAGTTCATGGTTTGTTTAATGCACCCTGCAATAATGTAGACTGCATTTTCAACATTTCCTGCATCATGCAGACCATGTTGGCTGTAAAAAAATTTACTGTTTGTGTTTAAGCGTTTGTGTTTAAATGTTTCGAGAAAAGTTAAAAATTTTTAAGCAAGCCATAACTAATATTGATTAAAAATCGGAACACTGTAAGGAATGCAAAAAAATCGGTAAAAATCGCGAAAATTCGCAAAAACTTACTAAGAGCGGGATGATAACAAAGTCTAATAGTGTTTAAAAATTGGCAAAACTGTTAGAAAGTTGCAAACATGCAAAAACTCGCTTTTATTGCGAACTTTGCTTAAATAATGTGAGTGTATTGGTAAAATATATTGGCTGACCCCTTAGCATTTGGAAGATTGTTTTAGCAAAAATCACTAAACTGAGTCTTTTATGTGATGTGAAAAAGTGATTAATCGAAAATGACTCCCGCAAATGCTTAAAAAGCGACTTGTGCGCAATCATACATTGATCATGCAGATGATCGAAATGTAACTGAATATTTTTTGCTCAAAAATGAGTTGAAAATGAGTCGGAATTAATACGAAACGACGGTCATAAGAGACTCTCTCAGAAGAGTCGCGACTAGGGTACAATTTTCTCCGAGCGCATATTCTTATTTTTGATAGCGCAGAGAAGTCGAAAAAGACTCGAATATGCATTGATGCCAACTTTGGCTCTTTTTTACGATATGACAAAAACGATATGACTTACTGTATTGTCATATCGTAAGTGTTTTACGATATGACAACACTAAGATAGCCGTACACGGTGTTGTCATATCGCAAAAAACTTACGATATGGCAATACAGTATGTCATATCGTTTTTTGTTATACCGTAAAAAAGAACCAAAGTTGGCATCAATGCGAATATGATCATTAATTTCATAAAATGCACAGACCTTATATATCGACCTTGGTAAGATTCTTATTATAGTTTTCTCTTCATTCAATATATCCTGAAATAAAATTATAATTTTAGATTTTTTTAGCACTTTTGTGTATTGAGCGTTATTATATTTCCTTTCGCAGTTGCTTTGGGGAAAAAATACGCACAAAAAATAGTATAAGGTCTGAAAGCACTATACATCAAAAAGTTATGTACACCGTTATAAAAACTTCTGCTAAGTTTAATTTTTTAAACAAAAGTAGCTAGAAATATTTTTAAATTACTTATTGTTGCAGTAGCATTTATGGTGTTTGACAGATACGGTATAATTTTTAAAATTACTTTATATGTTGCCTAAATATTAGGGTCAGTCAGCTGCCGATCAACTATACTAATATGTTTATTTGGTAAAATCGGCCTTGGACATAACGGTAAAAAGTCTATTATCTTAAAAAATGTAGGCCTGGTTGCCGGTAGTATGTTTTTTATGCAATATTCGTTAAGTCTTTTGTATTTAATAAATTATCACTCTTGTAGATAATGCTTTTTTATCATGTCCATAAAATCGTCATTTATCTGAGTCTGAAACTTAGCATGGTGATGTACAGGTCTCGGACTTTCGTGCAACTAAAAATTGATTTTAAGCGCTTAACAAAAATATGAATTTACGTGCGAATAAAGTACCAAAACTAAAATCATATGAAAATAGTTTTTTCATTTTTTATTATTCTTAGAGAAAAAAATATAATACAAAAATAAGCGGGTCTTTTATTTAATGCAACCGAACTTTAGTTGCGTTGCCAGTCGGCAACTGGAAATGAATGGCTGCCAGAAACGCACTAAATATCAACTGAAATTGACAACTCTCAGTTGCCATCAGTAGTATAATTTTCAGCAACTGGCAACCCAACTGAGGCTCGGTGGCCATTCATAATCGGCCAATTAATACTTTTTAAAAAACTGAGAAATATGCATTAAACATTTTTTATAACTCCAAAAATATGCATTTATTACCAAAATATGCAAAAATATGCACCTACCACAAACATATGCTAAAATATGCAACTACAAATCGATGCCAAACTTCTTAAAATTTGATTAATCTCATAGATAATTAGCCAATACCTCTTTATCTATCACCACAAAAAACATGCATTTGCATGAAAGGCCGAGCCCTGGTGATGTATTTGGACTTAAGTACCAGAATCAATGAAAATATCGTTTTTTGAATTTTGGTTTGATAGGGTGTTTTCAAATTTCGGTGACATATAGTGATATATAGATTAGGGTTTCACTCCACCACAAATTCGATGAATACTAAAAACAGTTTTCTTTGTGCTTTTGGAGCCAGCACTGTTTCCTCTATCGATGGTAAATTCCAGTTAGTCTTATGTTTAACAGTCTTATAACTAACCAGTGCATGAGATTCAAAGCTTCCGAAATTTCCTGAAGAAAATTAGTGGAGGTTTGCATACGATATTTTAGAAAACCTCGATCAAGAAACTTGTTCAAATATCAAGAAGCTTTTCAGTAACTATACGATATAGTTAGCAAGCAAACATAGTTTTTGTGTGCTTAAAAGAAATAATTCAATATTTTTTTCCACTCAGTTAAGAAACAAAGAAATTAAGAGCATTAGACAATCGCACCATTAATAATTGCAGATATATTTTGAAAATATTTTTGGCTCTGCCATACCGTTAAGTAATGCCTCAGAAACGCTTAATTAATCTTTACTTTATTGTTTTAGTTTATGTGTTATTATTGGCTACCTAAGAAACATATGACTAAAATTAAAAAAAACATGAATTAAAAACATGCTTTGCTAAAAGAAAATATCCAATAGAGAATTATTTTACTGGGTCAAACAATTACTACACATTTGCCATGTTTTTATTTTCATGTTTGCAATATTGTTTGTGCTCCAAGGGGGATACAACTACATACATATAACCAATACATTTATTGCATCCACTCATAATCACACATATATGTAGTTATATGTTCCTTGCATAAGGACAAACTAAACATTCGCTGCTTTGACATAAAACAATAGAGCTGCGAAATAACAAAGACGAATGTTTTTGTTTGCGGAAAACACTCAAACAAAAGTTGTAAAGCTGGAATTTGCCAGGATGTACTATAATACAGTTGTAAAATAATGGACTTTAAAATATGCTGACATATGACCAACACAATTTCATGGGCAAAATATCATTGTCAATATCAAAGTGTTGGCGGAAATTAAATTCGATCTACATACACACTCGGACATATAAACTTATATCGATGGCCATACGTTGGCAACTGATTTTTACAACTTTTCAGTTGAAGAAATTACATTATAAATATGCTGGAAGGGCTACTAGCAACGAAATGAACTAACTGCATATTATTTAGTAGATACTCTTAACTAATTTCGGTTTATCTTATTTTGAGGATATGAACTTTTTCTTAACGCTTTATATAACGTTTTCTGTGTTTTGTGAAAAATAATAAACAGCGTTGTCAACTTTTAGATTTCGAAAAGCACTGAAGCAAGTAAAAAAACGCGTAATTCTTGGAAAAAAGCACTAAATTTTAATTTTTTAGTTTTATTTAAAAAAATTGTTATATACTTTCCTATTCTGTAAATCGAGCAGATTTATAACGAATTAATTTAAAAAAATGAAATCCAGTACAACAAAAATTTTTCAGACTTTTTATAGTTTTCTATTTTTAGCCCCCGACCAAAAAAAAGAGGTTTTATTATCATCTATTTTCTTCGGATGTTTTTAAAATTTTTAATTTACTGTTATTTAGATCTTAATATATCATATCCTATATTAATTGATTATATATAATCATCAAAGTTATTGCTACATGTTTTTCATAGAAATTATCGGGTTATCATAAAGAAAAAACTGTAACTTTTGAATCTATTTTCATCCCTAATTAAAGACTTTGTACAATAAAGACCTTTCAATTGTACTCCGTAAAAAATAAAGAAAATTCCAAATACCTTTTCCAAGATATTTTGGCATTTTAGACGATATTGTAGCGGAAAGCTATGTCCTTTTTAATCATTACTTATTAAGAGGAGACTGAAACCTTTCGAATGACACTAACTTTATTAATATCCGATGACGCGCTCTAAAGTTCAATCTTGAATATGACGAACATTTCTCAAAAAATGGCAGAGATGCCCCAGTTTAGACGGCTATAAAAAGAAACCATAAAAAGTATCGAAATAGTTCTTACGCCACGTGATGCGCACGTAAGAGTAGAATATACATATGTATATTAGGGTGATGACTATTTTTTGGCGACATCATCCAGTTCCAAAATCGTGTTTGGGATGGAAAATAAGTAAAAACAGCGATCTCACTTTTTCGCGATTGGGCAAAAAGCTCACGCACCAAATGCATTGAACTTTTGTATACACAATTTTTTCTTTTATTAAAAAAAGTGATATTTTAATCGAAATAACAAAATTTTTCTGTGTTTTTTTATATAATCGTACTTACAAAATCGTTACCCGCCATTTTGAGTAAAAAATAACTTTAAAATATGTCTTCTTTAATTTAAAAAAAAACGTATATACAAAACTTCAATGCGTTTGGTGCGTGAACTTTTTTCATGATCGCGAAAAAGTCAGATCGCTGTTCTTATTAATTAGTTTTGGGCTTAGTGCCACCGTCACAAGATAAAAGCACCAAAAATTAGATTAAAAAAGCACCGAGCACTAAATCCAAAATTTTTCGCGTCGAAGAGCTAAAAAAGCACTAAAAACGGTGCGAAAAGCACTGAGTTGACAACGCTGATAGTAAACAATCAGTTACGTGTTATCAATGTATGACAATCGGGATATGTATAAGAAATGCTATTTTTTGTCTCCGCGTTTTGAACTCTGTTTTGAGGTAAAAAAAAATAGGAGAGTAATCATTGAAGAATATGTCATAAGAAACGCATTTCTCAGCATTGAGGAATATGTCGCAAGAAACACATTTATCAGAGTTCAACATTTTTTTCCATAATGATTGAGAAAAGTATTTAATTGCTGCTTCCATACAAAAACACTTGTATGAAACGAGCAACTTTCGTGTTTTTTCATAAAGAACACGAAAAAACTTTAAAACAAAGCAAAATTGAAACATGTAAAAAATAGCTGATTTTAAAATATTGAAATCGTTTCTTCTGTTCTTATTCCCAAAATATTCTAAGCACGGAATAGGATTTTTAAAAGAATTTTGTCCCCGCACATTGCCGTGGCCGTAATCCTTTTTAAATTTTCTTAAAATTTTATAATATACATATATTCATCAATTTCGGTCAGTTAAAGCCTATTTAACTCCAACGTAAAATCCACACTACTGTATGGGTGTGAAACATGGAATGCGGCAACACGTAACATCCAACAAGTGCTTGCGTAAAATTCTCCGTATATTCTGGCCCAGAACAATCAACAACTCTAGTTTGTGGGCAAAAACAAACCAGCGTCCCATAGATGTGAAAATTTGAAAGCGCAAGTGGTGTTGGATCGATCACACGCTGCATAAGCCTCCTAGCGATATTGCTAAACAGGCGATAGAATGGAATCCACAAGGCAGTCGTCGAATCGGAAGGCCAGCACACATATGGGAACGCCAAGTTGCGACAGAGCTATCCAAAATAAGACTGCAATGGAACCGAGGTCAGACATCGAGCGGACGATCGTGTATACTGGAATGATGTTGTTATGGCCCTATGCTCCTTGCAAGAGTAAATGGAATAAATAAATAATATATATATATATATATATATATATATATATATATATATATATATATATATATATATATATATATATATATATATATATATATATATATATATATATATATATATATATATATATATATATATATATATATATATATATATATATATATATATATATATATATATATATATATATATATATATATATATATATATATATATATATATATATATATATATATATTCCTCAATTTCTACCCGTTTTCAGTTTTCAGGTATATCTTATCTTAAATAAAAAAAATTTTCTAAGCTAATTAGAGGTCGCTGAACACGAATATGAAATTCATGTATTTTTCTCAATACTCGTTTTTGCGAAAAATAAGTGCTCTTTTTCTTTTTTGTTTTTTTAGTTTCTTTGTTTATTGAGGAGAATTCCGAGAACGGTTTACGGAATAAATATCGTTCTATTCTTTCAGCCAATACTACGATTGTGTCAATCGTATAAAAATGTATTGATTAAAAGTTGAAAAAAGTAAATTTTTAGACTTTTTCCCAAAAGCTATTATTTGAAATTGTCATATTACGGTGAAAAATTATATTAGCGGAGTTCAGTGTTTGATGCAAATGGTCTTGCAAAAGTGCAAATGCAAAATATCGTAGCTTTTTAATGAAATTTTGTGTATTTTGTTGTTGGATTTCAGACAAAAGCTACGATATTTGGCATTTACACTTTTGCAAGACCATTTACATCACATACTGAACTCCGCTATTGTGTATTTTGGTTTTCCTGCTGTAAATTATAGATAATTATATGACAAATACAAGATGCAAAATATTACAAACAAGAAAGTTATTCGCCGTTAAGTGAAAACGGCTATATTATTTTTTTATACAAAATTAATTTAATTCAGTTTGTATGAAAAAAAGTTTTTTTGCTTGAAAACTATTTTATATGGAAAATAAAATCTGATTTTTCACTTAATGACCTATAACTTTCTTATTTTTTTGTCAGATCTCCTCGATTTTAAACTTCTTTTATTAGGTACAAAATTGTATTTTACTGTAGGCTTAAAAGAAATTATTTTTTTTTTATTTGTATAATTTAGGCAAATTAAAATAGAATTCATAATAATACTCTAACTTTCAGCCGTAGTAGAGGCTAAAAGATATGTCGAAAAAATAAGAAAATAATTGTTTGTATATAATTTTGCTAGATGCAACATTCTGGAGGTATTCGAAATTAATTGGATGAATTCAATTGAATTGAATTGGATAGACTGATGCAATTTTACTATCATATCAAACAAACCAACAAAATTATTTATTAGAAAATTTATTGACATTTGTACGTCGATTTTAATGATTTATGGAACAGTGGTGCCATGAGCTGGAGGAAAAAGGAGTCTAATTAGATATTTTTAAAAGGTTAGAAAAGGTTAGATCGCACAAAAATAAAAGCTAAAAAAGGCTAAATATTTTTTTATTGAAAACTCAATGTGCTCTTTATTATTTAATAAGTAAAAATACATAAATATGGCAATTTTTACACTATGCAAGAAGAAAAATGACAAATATAGTACTACTATGTTTTTTTGGTGTGTTATGGTCTCCTAAATATAAAAACAGTCGATATTTTGAATTCTATCTCTGAGACGCATTTGACGGCTAGAAGATTTTTTAAAATCAACGGATATACTCTGTACGTCACAAAGGACCCCAAAGTAGAGCTTGGGGTTGAACGGCTATACTAATAAAATCACGTTTAAAACAATACATACTTCATTGGTGATCATTGTGAAGACTATCTTCAAGCAAGTAACATCTGCATTGAAATAGCTCACGAAAAACCTGGTGATTTCATCAATTTATTATAAACCCAGGTTTTCTATTACAGAAAGTCTATACAGTAGATTTTTAATTCATTGAACACTTTTTTAACGCCGGTGACTACTATGCTAAGCATATGTTTTGGGGATCGCGGCTAATCACTCCTAAACGTCGCGTTTTGTTGGACACAGTTACTAAAATGAGCTTGAATGTTATTTCAAGTGGTCAGCCAACTTATTGGCCAACAGATTAGCAAAAAATTCCTAAAAGAAGTTCCCAGTGAAATAATCAAAAAAAAGCTGCCTTAGATTTATATTTAGACCAGTCACCCAGCGAAATAATTAAAAAAGAAGCTTCCGTAGATTTATCTTCAGCTCATTCACCGAATACAAAAATATTTAATGCAGGGAAAATTTTTCACTAATGACGCATGAAGACATAGACGTCTGTATTACACAGTTGGAGGCTAAGCAAGCTGCTGAAAATGCTAATTCTACTTTTCGACAGGTGAGATTTGACAATATTTACTCTAAGGATGTGGAACGGCTACTGTCTGAAAAAAGCAGAGTTCGGAGAGAATGACAACGCTACAGATCCCCGCAGCTAAAAATTATGCTGAAAGAATGCACCAAGCAGCTTAAAAAATTAATGGAACCTTAAAAAACTGCATCTTTGCAAAAATTCTTGCACGAGCTCTATGCAACACCGTAAACGGATTATCGTTATAGCGAGCACAAGCTATTAGAAAGCTATTTAACTGGACGAAAATTCATAATCAAGGAAAGTAATTTTCTAAGCACGCCTCAGATTATTCAAGCAGCTTTTTGGGTTCTCTATTGTACCTGATATATACATCCGGCATGCCAACAGGCTATGACATTCACCCATCAACATTTGCTGACGATACACCTTTTCGAAGCGTAAGCGCAAGTCCACAAGAAGCATACGAAAAATTGCAGGAATATATATTGCATCTGGAAAAATGGTTAAAGCAGTGAAGAATAAAAATAAACGAACAGAAATGTGTACATGTTACGTTTACATTACGCAGGGAAACATGTCCGCCTATTTATATCAATAATCATATCATACCGCAGCACTTTGAGGTTAAATACCTAGGAATTCACCTTGATCCTCGTCTAACATGGAAGACCCACATAGATTTAAAGCTGACCCAAATGAAATTGAAAGCAGTTCAATTTAATTGCCTAATACGAATAAATTAAACAAGCACTGCTTGTCTAAAATTTGTATGGAAATCGCTCAAAAAACTGAGTGCTTTTCATATAAATTTTAGACAAGCAGTGGTTGTTTGCATTGTGGAAACAGCACATTATGTGCTGTTTCCACAATGCGAACAAGCACTGCTTGTCTAAAATTTGTATGGAAATCACTCAAAAAACTGAGTGCTTTTCATATAAATTTTAGACAAGCAGTGCTTGTTTGCATTGTGGAAACAACACATTAGTCTAGATTGTAAACTACTTCTATACAACACAATACTTAAACCAGTTATGGGGCAATGTCTCTGCATCAAATATATAGAAAATTCAAAGGACAAAATAAAATTCTGCGTTTGATTACAGCGGCACCTTGATATGTCAGAAACCAGCGCATCCATAAAGATCTTGATGTTCCATTAGTAAGAACTGTGTTTTCAAAACATGTGACAACATAAATAAAAAAAATTAGAATCGCATCCATATCCCTTAGGCCGCAACATCATTAATTTTAGAGGGCACACTCGGCTGAGAAGGAGGGACACTCTTGCTCTCAGCCGAACACGAGAGACGCAAGACATCTAAAGAAGAAACCGTTGAACCTAATATTTCGTCTATTAATTGCTGGACTAATTATCAACAATTTCAGTTTTAAGATTTGAATACTCACACAGAAAAAACTATAATTCGTATTCTATTAATAAATTCATAAATTTAAAAATTTATTTTAGGGAAATGGGACCTATCACAAAATTCGTAAAATTAAACACTAAAATTCGTAAATATTTAATAAGAAAAAAATCGGTTATGTTATTTGCAATCGTTAAAACGCGAACACTTCTCGCTTAACTACAAAGTCTTGTTTGCAAATGACATGGTCCATGACTGCATTACATAGGACCATGTTGTAACTACTCCATTTCAACTAAAATGCACCACGTGGTCCAATAATTTTTGCAGGGTATGAGCAATTCAAAGCAAGCTTGCGTATTGTTCTATCCCATATTTTGTATTTAAATAGTATTTGATACTTTGAACAGGTTATGTATCAGAACGGTAATATGTTTTTCCCCTTGAAAAGTTCATTTTAAAATTCGCTCGTATTAAATTGCGATATACTTTACACTTTTATTTTTCCCAAAAAACGTCTGTTATTTTATACATTTTATTTTAAAATTTGAAAGAAAATCAAAGAATATTATATAAAATTTTTTTTAAAACACTTGCCATTCATGTGTAAAATTTTATGAGTTTTTGTTAAAAAATTTTAAATACAATTTTATGCATGCATACAATAATATGAAATATGAAAACTAGGACTGATATGGCACTACTTTGAATTGCCCAATATTAAAGTCTGAAAAAGTGATATTTTTATAAATGTATTTGCATTGTATAAAAGGTGAATATTTTGGAGCTTTATTGAGAATATATCGTTCTACCTACATTCCAATAGCTATTATATCCAAATTAATGATCTATTTTCGATTAGAAATTGGATTTGCTAAATCCGACTTAAGCACAGGCCGATTTCATAAACGCCACAATGCATGGCAGTGATGCGACTTTACATTGTTTACAACAACAAAGAACTTACAACTTTGTATCACTGCAATGCATTTTGGCGTTTATGAAATCGGCCACACTTTCAATTTTGCCACGGATATATGTATAGAAAAGTGATATATTTTCTGTACTTAATACATGTTTCTGGTGTTATGGTATAATTAATTTTTAAAAAGCACAATTTTAGACAGCAATTGGTACAGTTTTAATATCTCATGTGCCATCTCTGGTTCACCAGGCTTTAATTTCGTTTCAATTTAATGTCATTTTTCTAGTGGTGACACCAAAATTATCGAAAAATGTAAGATGATACAAAATGAGATAGGAACATCTTTTAAAGATGTAGAATGATGTAGATTTTTGCCCCTGTATAATTCTTATGGGAAAATGTTGTCATCTTCGCAAATTGATGGTAGATGTTAGATGTTGGCAAGTGGAAAAAGCCTATTACACATCACTGCGATTTTTGTTTTGTATAGCAGTGAAAATAACTGTCAAAAACTTTTCATATGAAAATTTATTTTACACAGAAAATTTATAAGTGAAAAATAAACTTTTAGAGAATAGTAAGGGCAAACTTACAAGGAAATAAAGGTTTGTTTTTTTATAATTCATTTATCTGTTAACTAAGAGATGATTTTGACCCTCCAAATGATAATAAATGATTTAAATATAAAATACACAAGAAGGATTTTATTTATTTATCATATGGAAGTTATATTTCCAAACACAGACAGACACATGTACTTAATTCACTATATATTCTTTTAAATTTTAATCGTTTTATTTTAAATAATTCAAAACTATTAATAAAACATATTTTTCTCATAAAAAACATAACATATTAATAGTACACACAAATATCGCTATTGCATTTCTTTGCAAATATTTCATTTTGATTTTTACACTTGATAACATATTACCAGCGTTATCAACTTGGTGTTTTTCGCACAGCTTTTAGTGATTTTTCAACATTTCGATGCGAAAAACTCTCAAGTTAGTGCTCAGTCCTTTTTTATTTAATTTTTGGTGGTTTTTATTTGGGAAGATTCCAGTAAACACAAAATTCACAAATACGTTCATTTATCTAAAAGAGTATTTTTTGTCTATGTATTTTTGTGTAAAATTCGTGACTATTTTTTATATTATCTCGTAAACTATAAAGAATGTGAAAATTTTGTTAAAAGCTTTCCACTAAACACAGTTTTGTTGTAAATTGCACAATTAAAAATTTATAGCTATTATGAAAAATACAGAGTGCATCACGCCGAGTGCGTCCCAAACGGCTTTGATAAAAAAAGATAATATTTTTTGGCTGCAAATAAGTTATTTTAGAATTCTCTTCCTTTTTCCTTCCTCTTTCTTTTATGAATTAGATTTTGTGTGCTTTATTATACAAAATTTGCTAATAAATACGAAAAACACACTTCAACTTTCAAAGTTATTTCAAAGTTACTTCCACGTGCGTCACAAAATATTATGCTCAATTATTTCGCAACATGTAGCTGATAAAAAATTATGTTTTATGCCATTAGAAAGTAAGAAAGTAAGTCCAACTAAAGGCGCTTTCACATTGTAATACATGCTGTGATTTTTTTATTAGATTTTGTAAGGCGAAAATCAAATCAAAATCAGTCTGACTGTCAAAAAATCTTAAAGAAACTTTTCTCATTACATTTTGTTTCTACACTATCACATTCCAAATAAAACGTAACATAAATAATTTGCAATAGAGCAAATTTTTTCGTACTTCTTTTTCTTTATTTGAGCTGGCAAACAAATACACAACTGTTTTTGTTATTCCTATGCTTTGTTTGTGCAAAAGACAACCCTGATAAAATGAAAAATGTGATTGTTTAGAAAATTTCCTAAAAATGACGAATACCATAATACTGTCAAATTTCTTTTCGTATTATTTGACAAATCATAACAATTTGTTTTCAAACTGTTGGATTTTTACTTAAGATTTGAGTTTTTGACAAGTATTAATACTAAATCGAATAGTCTGAAGAACGCTTAAGCACTATGCATAAGTTGAAGGCATCTCTTTTGAAAGAATAAAAAAGTTTTACATTTTAATCTGGAGCCGAATCATTGCATTCGTTATCGAGTAGGCTTTCGCATCGAATAAAATTTCGTCACGTGTCGAATGGATGGATTACCGCATTCGATAGCTAACGTATCAAAAATTTTGAAAAGTGTGTTGTGTTTCTTAAAGCTAGTTCAACAACCAAGTCGATTTGACGACTGTAATAAAACTTATTGGTAATTTTCCATGCTTTTTTGCAAAACATACAAATAAAAGAAAATATTATTTTCGATCGCTCTGGTGCTAACGAGTGCAATTTAACCAGGGCTCAAATCGTCACATCCGTGAACGTACAACTCGTCACGTAAAAACGCCATTTTCGGATTATGACATACGTGAACGTACTTTAATCCCATACAGTTTATACGATTGACGTGTCACGTAATTCATTTTAGTACGATTGCCGATACGATCACGGATGTGACGATATCAGCCCTGCATGTACTCGATTATCGTATGCCGTAATCCCAAAAAGAAAATTTTCGAACAATTTTACTCGATGACGTATGTGGTAATTCGGACCCTGAATGTAGCATTCGTCACGTAGGATTTGCCCTTATGTATATTTTTATCCGCTGAATTCAGAAATTACCATAAAACTTTTCGATAAACTCTAGTTTCAAATATATAGCTACTTTTATATTTTACTAAATTACAATAATTTTGTTTTTATTTATGTTATTACTCCATTACATCGCCCATGCACTTCAAAAGTTGTAAAATTCAAGGAGCGCGTTTTTAGAGTCAATAGTACAATATATTGCATAAAAATCATACAAATATATATCTTGTATACTAAACTCTTGAGGAAAGAATACATTTATATTTTTCCATGAAAGTGTGAGTAAATTTAAAACTAAAACTCGTTTTCTGTAAAATCAGTATTTTTGAGTTCTGTTACTTTTCAAGTGCATGTGCGATATGTCCTTTAATACATCAAAAATTGTCTATTTTACTTTATGAAATGATAAAATACATATTATTTTTAAATAAATGAAAATTTTTTAATTTAGTGCGTTTCTTCCAGAATTGATCGTTTTTATCGCGTTTTAGTGCTTTTTGAAATTTAAAAGTACGAAAGTTTTCACAGGTACGTATGGAATGAAACATTTTTTCATAATTCAAACGAGAATCAGAAAATGTGTAATTGTGAAAAGATAGAGTGAAAAGTAATGATGAAAACGAATATGAAAAGTTTTTTTTTCATTTCACATTATCACAGAACCAGAATTGAGCCCCTGTACTATTTTTAGTTTCTTTGGTTGTAACACTGCCCGTGAATCAATATCGGTTCTCAGCTACAAGAGTAAAGTTTTAATGAAATTGCTTATTGTTTAGACAAGACAAGTTAGAATAATATGGTACCCGCATCGTCAAATTGAACCAAACGGCTCTCGCTGTCAAGGTTATTGTTGCGCCAAGAAAAAAGATTTATATAGCACAAGCCACAAGCCATATCATCGAAATAATCAAATGTGCCTTCAACACGACCTTATTAATGGGCCTTGGCTCATAGTATTTTTACAGGCTCCATGAAAAATCGCCCAAAAATTTAAATGAAAAATCGCCCAAAATTTAAAAATGAAAAATTGCCAAAAATATTAAAAATCGCCCAAAATTTAAAAATTAATAATCACCCAAAAAATTAAAAATTGCCCAAAAATATGAAATATCGCCCAAAATTAAAAAACACAAAAAAATTAGAAAATTATAGTAATTTAATTTTTATATTAAAAAAAGAAAACTTACAGAAAAGCATAAATAGTCTTCGTTTCTTACTGAATTGCAATAAAAGTATGAATAAATATTTTCCATCGGCCAAAAATTATATTATGGCTCTCCAAGGGTAATTTAGATAATTATCATAGATACAACAAAAATTTATAAATATATAATACAGTAATGATCATTTATCGAACGCCGGAAATTTAAGACGTCAAGGAAACAGCAGCAAAAAATTTTACATATCACATAGAGTCTAAAGTATTTCCGTCCGCCAAAAGCGCGTTTCAAATTAAATATTCTAAAGGCAAGTAATCTAAAAAATTGTCGTAAGCGAAGCCGAGGTTTTATATACTGAGGAGTAGAAAAGTCGTTGAAAGCACGTACCAAATTAAGCATTCCGATGGCTTCTAATATTGAAAATTGTCGTAATCGAAGCCAAGATTTTACATACCATAGAGTTTAAAATCCTTCCGTCCGGCCGAAGGTCGGCTACACGGTAGGTCGTCGAAAGCGTATATCAAGTTAAACATTCCAAGATTCACTAATATAGAAAACTATCGTAAACGAAGGCGAGGTTTCACATACCATAGAGTTTAAAATCTTTCGTGCAGGTGGAATCAAAAATTGGCTTCGCTTACGACAATTTTTAATATTAGTAGCGTTCGGAATGCTTAATATAGGACGTGCTTTCGACGTTTTTGTGTTGCCGGCCTTCGGCCGGGCGGAAGGATGGTATGCCAAATCTCGGCTTCGCTTACGACAATTTTCAATATTAGTAGACTTTCCGTGTAATTGTCGTAAGCGAAACCCAGACTTGATATACCATAGAGTTTAAAATTCTTCCACCCTACCGAAAGCCTTCTACACGAAAAGTCGTCGAAGCACGTGCCAAATTAAGTATTCCGAAGGCTACTATTGAAAATTGTCGTAAGCGAAGCCGAGATTTGACATACCATAGAGTTTAAAATCCTTCGACCCGGCCAAAGGCCGGCTACACGAAAAGTCGTCGAAAGCACGTACCAAATTAAGCATTCCGAAGTCAACTTATATTGAAAATTGTCGTAAGCGAAGCAAAGACTTGATTCTACCTGCACGAAGGATTTTAAACTCTATGGTATGTCAAATATCCGCTTCGTTTTTGACAATTTTTATATTAGTGAACCTTGGAATGATTAGCTTGAGAAACGCTCTCGACGATTTTCCGTATAGCGGGCCATCGGCCGGGCGGAAGAATTTTCATCTCTATGGTATATTAAATCTCGGCTTCGCTTACGACAATTTTCAATATTAATAGCCTTCGGAATGCTTAATTTGGTACGTGCTTTCAACGACTTTCCGTGTAGCCGGCCTTTGGCCGGGTGGAAGAATTTTTAGCTCTATGGTATGTCAAGTATCTGCTTCGCTTACGACAATTTTCTAAACCACTTTTACTGCTATAGAAGCCAAATAATTGTGGAGATGGAACACATTGGAGAAACTTTCAATTATTTAATATAATATTATATTTTAAATTCTATATTCGATTTTGATGATTACCTGAATTTTTGGGTGTAAAATTTTGGGCGATTTTTCATATGAAAAATAACTTGAAATTTGTATGAAAAAATTTTTGGGCGATTTATCATTTTTATTTTTGGGCGATTTAGTTTTGGGCGATTTTTTATGGAAACATTTTTAATAAAAAAAATCGCCCAAAATTTCAAAATGAAAAATCACCCAAAAACAAAATTTTAAATCACCCAAAACTTGTATGGAAAAATGTTGGCCGATTTTTCATTTTTATTTTTGGGCGATTTGGTTTTGGGCGATTTTTCATGGAGCCATTTTTACACTCATGAAAAATTGGACAACTGTACACACGTTTTTTTTTTGTTTACATATCACTCCTTTATTAATAACAGAAAATGCTAATAAGTAACATACAAAACTTTTTTTTACAAGAAAATGTAATTTGCTCTTCTTTTCTCAGCAAAAACTTTTGTCATTTTTGTAATCGGTAGGACCTCATTAATGGGTTACAAAGTAATGAGTGGTACTTATTTATTTTATTACTATGCTTCAAATTGGAGCTACTTATTAGTTTTAAATGAAATTAGTCCGAACTTTTATTATTATTAATAAAATAAGTGGACAACCACTTTTTAAGACAACATGTTTGTGTATATTAAAACAAATTTGTATCGCTTAAACTTGTAAGTCAACAATAGCTGAATGGTTAAAATACTTGTCTTCATATCTGAACGAGCACAGTTTCGTATCCCAGCTGGGTCAAAAAATAAAATAAAATTGAAAAAATATAATAAAACATAAAGCACCGCTAATTCTTAATACCGCGTCTTCACGAGACATTCGCGCATATTCATAGTCATAAACAAAGTATACTCTAGGAATTTAAAACCAGTATTGCCATACCAAACACTGGTTTAACTCTTATAGAGCATTCACATCCATAATTTTCAAACTAGTTTATGATCATAAACTACTTTACATCAGCATTTTAGACAGTATAGTTATTTAACTTTGACAATTCATAAAACAGCTGTCTTAAGTCTTCAATATTAAACAATATAATAGGGAGTTTGGCAGTTAATAAACGCGAAATAAACGAACAGCGGCCCCTATGAGCTTACCTGGTTTTATTATACTATGGGAAGACTTTCAAATATGACTAGCGCTACCAGACAAATGTATAAAAATAGAGTTAACAAAAGCGGGTTGTTTATAACTAGCTTATCTCAAAAGCTAGTTACAAACTTGCTTATGATTTGTATGGATAAATAAGTTTCTCAAACTAGTTTATCACCATAAACAACTTACAACATGTTTATGGCGTAGATGTAAATGCACTATTAAATTATACTTTGTTTTGACTATGAATATGCGCCATTAACTTTAAGATAACATGAGGGAGAACGTCGGCAGAATGATAAAAACAAAATGTCGATTTTTCTTTTCATCTCATACAAGGGGAAGTCGTAATTTTACTTTTCCTATAAAATTTCATTTTATGCAAATGCTCATCGAGTTAACATTTTTTTAAAAGAGAAGTAACACAATCAGGCAATTAATGCCTACCATTTAATTAATTAATGTGTTACCTTCTTTGGGAAAGGGATAGAGTAGAGAGAACAAGTGGTGAAGTGGGATAGACATAGAATGCTTAATTCATTTACTACCCTGCTATTGCGCGTTTTTTTGTAGGACAGTGTTGCAAGCCTCTCTGGTTTCAAGTAGAGGCATCGATATGTTTTTAAGCTGTGTAGCCATTTTATTAGTTCTTTTACTTCGCCGACGGTTCTGCTACAATACCGACAAAGGAGGGTGCTGTTAAGTGCATTAGGATATGCTAGTATTAATCGCTGCCAGTACTGCCAAAGTAATCAGTGCTATGTTTAACAGTCCAACAACAACCAACACAATAACACACCAATGCACATGAGAAAAATGCATGATGTTGTTGGCTTGCCTGAAAGTAGTCTTGAACTCAAGACTTCAGGGTTTTTAGTCAAATGCGCTAACTACTGAGCCAACAGCACCCCCTTCGGCGGTATTATAGCAGAACCGTCGTCGAAGTTAAAGAACTAATAAAATGGCTACACAGCTTAAACAACTCGATGCCTCTACTTGACACCAGAGGGCCTTGCAACACTGCTCTACAAAAAACGCGCAATAACAGGGTTGTTAAAGAATTAAGTTTTCTATCTATCTCCCACTTCACCACCTGTTCTCTCTACACTATCCCTTTCCCAAAGAAGGTGACACATTAATTGCATAATTAATTATTTTATTTTTAATTTTTCACACAAATTTTCAGCACCAAACTTCGTTAGGGCACCTACATATAATTTTTTTAGTTATTTCAAAATATACAAAATAAAAATAAGACAAAAATAAAAAAAATATAGCAACATAAAAATTAACAAAATATATTAAACATAAAAAATTTTTATTTCCGTTCAGTAGGAAGCACGCTAAAGTAAAACCCTACAAAATACCTTTATAATACTTCGTTTTGCAAAATTTTTTTTAGGAATAAAAAAATACTTTCAAAAGGTCTTGTTGTAGACATTAGAGTAACCCTTATTTTGAAAAAATCGATTTCTCCCAGTCTCACCGCCCAGTTTGGTAACAATTGGTAAAAAGGTGATCCTGTCAAATTTTCAGGTCAATCGCTTGGGGGTAAGGCGAGGCGCCAGCCCTCTCAAATTTTGGAAAAACCATAAAATTTTGTTTCTTGCCTCATAACTTCCAAAATAATAATTTCACATTTATAGGAGGAAAATGTTGCTTGTGAAGTTTGCAACATTTTATTACCTAACAATAAATTTTTTATTTTCATATACATGTGCTTTTTTCATCTCATAAGATTGTTGTTATAGGATTTCTTATAACAACGCTCACATAAAAATTCTTATAACATCGACATAACACTAATTTGAATCTGACAATCTCATCTTACATATTATGTTACGTGCAGACCTCAAGTAATCTAAGTGCCTTTTGAGTTTACAACAATTAAGTTATGAATTTGAGTCTGACCATATGGGTTAAATTCAAAGAAATTTAATTGTTCTGGCTTGAGTTGGGTTTAAAAAGATCTTCCGCATTTATTGTCTTTAATCATGTTTGGTCGAATCCTCAATGAGCTCGATAGCTTCTAGACTTGGGTCCAACTCGTTCGAACTCGCTCAGCAGCTCGTTTTAGACACAAACCTATGATCAAACCCATTTAAAATACATGGATTTAATTATAGGTTTGTGTCTAAAACGAGCTGGTGAGCGAGTTCGATCGAGTTGGACCCAAGTCTAATGTGAATGCGAGAACTCACGCAACTCCAATCGAACCATTTCTGATTTGGTTGAAAAAAAGCGCTTATTTGTAGACTTGGGTCCAACTCGTTCGAACTCGCTCAGCAGCTCGTTTTAGATACAAACCTATGATCAAACCCATCTAAAATACATGGGTTTAATTATAGGTTAGTGTCTAAAACGAGCTGGTGAGCGAGTTCGAACGAGTTGGACCCAAGTATAATTATTTGCTTTATTGGACGCAGCATGTTTGACCTTGTTAGTAAGTTAACTAGACTTGGGTCCAACTCGTTCGAACTCGCTCAGCAGCTCGTTTTAGACACAAACCTATGATCAAACACATTGAAAATACATGGGTTTAATTATAGGTTTGTGTCTAAAACGAGCTGGTGAGCGAGTTCGAATGAGTTGGACCCAAGTCTAAAGTTAACCAAGTCATCAGGTGAGTACACACGCAGACAACAAACCAAGTGTTTCAGCATATTTCAAAAGTCTCTTTATTCTTATTGCAGAATCAAGAGAATTGTGTAATGTCTTGGTATCATTGTCCAGTGTTGTGTTTACTTTTTCACTGTCAGGCAAATTGGGCAATATTTTGTTTGAAATTATTGTGACATTTATTGCGTAATATAGGTTAAAACGGCAATAATCGGCAATATCACAGAGTTCAATTCCGTTCAGAAACGGAATTCAATCAACCCTATTTTAGTTTTCTTTTTTAGACACCGGCTGATACAAAAATTTGGTAGGTTGAATTCCGTTTCCGAACGGAATTGAACTCTGTGACATGGCCGAATATGTACAATAACATATTAAATAATATTGTGTTATGGATGGTCCGACCGCTTGAGCCCTTATGACATTACATTTTTCTTGCATTATTTTGCTATATGATTGAAAGAAGAAACAGAAAATGATAGAAAGAAATAACTATACAAAATGTAAACAAAACGTTATATTTTGTTTAAGTGTTGCCTACTTTTTATTTATAATAAAACGCCAACATAAACAAGTTGAAAAAAGGCGCTAAGCCGCTGAATTCATGAATAAACCGCTAACTTCCCTCTAGTCAGCCTAGAACCATAGGTATACATGTCAACACTCTTTTCTCTAGCGACAATTGCACTAGTTAAAATGTCGACAACTTTCCTTTTATGGGGGAGTAGAGACACGTTAGAGACAACAGTTCTAGTGTATTTCTGGTAACATTGTCAACGAAAGCGTTAATAGTTTGTTTTCTATTTTATTATGCTGTGCAGAGTTGCACGCCGATCGGCGACTAGCCGCTGCCGCTTCCGATTGACTTTTTCAATTTTAACCAATTTTTTTAATAAAATAATATAGTTTTTTTACTGAAAAAATATACATATGTTTTAATTAAATTATTTCTTTATTTTAAAAGTGTTTGCGTTATAATTTGGTTGAAGCTGGCAAATAAGCCGCCGCCATGTCATTGTTGTCAATGCCGCTGCCTGCCAATATTATTAGAGATTTTTTGACAATTGTTATTTTATTTATTGTGCCAGCTTCTTTCCATTCTTCTTTTTTGTGTGAAAATATTAAAAAAGGTGACTAAAATTATTTTGTGTAAAGAAATAAATAAAAATGAGCATGAGAAATTATAAAAGACTTGTTAAAAAAAAGAATAATTTATGAAAATAGAAGTTTGCATTGTAAGCAGAAAAACAATAAATTGAAATTGTGGAAAATACTGAAGATGTGGAGCATTTGGAAGATCTTCTGTTCCACAATTGACGAAAATGTTTTAAGTTCGATGGATATTTTTTGAACTGCAATTGAAAGATATATAAATTTCAAAAATACTTTGCTATGAATAATAATAATTTATTTAAATTTTAATAAAAAATAATAACAATAAATATACATGTGTTTAAGTGTAGGGTCACTAAAATGTACTAGTGAATATTTGGTTAAATGTCTCCATATGGTCGCAAAAAAATACCACGTCAATAGCGTTAAAATCTACTGGTAGATTTTCAATGGCAAGCCTATTTGATATGTCAATAGGCGATTACATTGGCTGTGGTACACTTGGTCAGTAGTACTATTGGCAACGTTACTAGTAAATCATTATAATTTCACTATTGGCATCTAGCGTGGAAACATCAATATTGTAGACTAGATCACCTAAAATTTACTAGTGAATCTTTGGTTCCAATGTCTCCATGTGGTCTCAAAAGAATTACTTAGTCAGTAGTGCAACAGTCTACTGGTGGATTTTCAATCAGAAGCTAATGTTAAATGTCAATAGATCATTACATTGACTGGAGTACACCTGATCAGTAGTACTACTGACAATGTCAATAGCAAATCACTACAACTTCACTATTCGCACTTCCTGCAGGGTTGGCAGCACTTTAATGTTTCAAGCTTGAAACGTCAATTTTATGTTGAACATTTTAAATTTTTTTTGACACACTCTCATTTTTTATCGATAACATTATTAAATGCTTTGACAATTTGGTATTTATCTTAATATGTATAGCTGAACTCTTTGCACATGGTAAAATTTTCTATTATATTATATTTGTGCACTGTTCTCCAAAACTTGAAAAATGAAGAAAATATTTTGTGTCATAAGGGCTTTAACAAAATACTTCTTTCAAATTGAAACCTTAAAAATAGTTAAACTGGAAAACGCTCTAACGTTACCAATTTTATTTACTAACATCAATTTAATTTAATAGCGCCAGGATCTTAAAAATGGTAATGGCCATTTTTTAAACTAATGGGTCCTTGTCCATACTACTGTATTTGCTACCTTCAGCCAAAAGGTATACTTTAAACGATATTTTCTAAAGGCACTCATTATGATTGTTGCCACTATTTTAGTATGTTGCCAATTACGAGTTTTAAGCTGAAGTAATGAATACTAATGAGCTAAGACAACCACCACAGATGGAGACAGTGCATTTAAAATTTTTTGATACCTTAACACTCAGGGGAAATTCGTGTGTACATTTTCTTATCTAAGAGTAGTTTCTGAATTAATTAATAATTATTATCATTGTGTGAAAAACAGGAATAGTTAGATAAAAATGTAAAATATTTTTAAATTTATTAGGTTTGCAGGGTGATTCATACAATCACCTAACTTTTATTCCATGATTCGTCGTACAAAAGTTCGGACAACAAGTATAATTATCAAGGAAAACGGATATATACCAAAAAAATGTGTTTAATGCGCATTAAATATGTACTAAAATCTTAAAAATATGCTCCCAAATTGTAAAAACTAGACTCTTAAAACTTTATAGGTTCGTTTAAAATTTATAAGATATTCATTTCTGATACCTCGAATTATGTATGTACATATATGGTGGCACGCAATAATGTCCGAGCAGATTACTTCCACGGACGTTATTTCCACTTCAAAAGGGATATAATGTCCATGGGAGTATCGAATAGTGGCTTGGCAGAGTAAAGGTGTTCTGCCTGTCAAAAATATGAACTCTGCGAAACCACTATTCGACATAACCAGAGAAGAAAGCAATTAATCCCGTCCAAAACCCCGATATGCAGTCAATCTTGACTCTGCAGTACTATTTGCATGAACTTATTTGCATTTTTTTGGTCATTATTTCTTTTTCGTCCTGCCATTTTTCTATGAATAAGCCAACAATCTCGGCAAAATCGAAATTGCTCAAAAAATCCTCAAAACTACATACATAATTAAAAATTTGTAAAGCTGTGAATAACCTGAGAATAAATCAGTGCAATGAGGAAAATGTATAAGAAATTAAGGAAAAATACATTAGAGTAAACTTAAAATCGTAGCAAAAATTTTATATGGGAAAAATTTCAAAATTTTTGATGGCAAAACACACTTTTTTATATTAAAATTTAAAAAACCAAAATATGCAGAAAAGCAGCCAAATATGCCACAAAAAATAGAAAAAATGCCATAAATATGCGACCAAGTGTAAAATATGCAAAATCATGCTGTAAAGGGCGAAATATGCACTAACAAATCGATGCGAAAATTCTTTAGAGTTCTGAAACGTATAAATATCTTATTTGTGCCTGCATACATCGCACAGGAAAAACGTGCAATTGCATATTTGCGGCTTTCTTGATAATTATATTTTTTACAGAAACAAGGCACTGAAAACCAGGGTTTAAATATGCAGCAGTAGCACCAACTCTCTTACGTATGACTATACAATAAATATGAAATTTTATCATATTAAATCGTTCTGCTGCTATATTTGTACTAAACGTTCGCAGTTACTATACAAATTGTAACACGAGTTTGCAATTTCTGCATTTTATGCTGCTGCCAGTAAATACAAATTCAAATTGCTGGTAAAACTACTTTTTCTTTGTTCTTACATATTTATTTATATTTTATTTTTGTTTATTATTGTTTGTGGTGAACAACTTGAAAAATGTAATTCACTTTGGACGGAATATTCTGTCTATAATCTAGATATACATATACATATCGTCATATACAATGCAAAAGAGCATTTTTAAAAAAATTTCAAGAGAGGTAAAAAACTTAGTAAGAAAAAACGATTTTTTTCAGTGGTATCTTCTATATATATAAAAGAGTAACTTTATTGTGTAACTGACTGACATATCAACGCCCAGCCCAAAAGGTGTTAGCCAGAGACTTGAAATTTTGTATGTAGGTCCCATCCCGATTTCTAGATCCACTAAGAATGGGTTTTTGGAAATTGGAACTCTAAGGGGCTAAAAACGGCTAAAATCGGTAACCTTATATCTCAGAATCTAACTAAGTTAGACGTAAAATTAAAAACACACCATCATTATATTCAAAAATAAGCGAACAAGTATGGTACTTTTTTTTAATTTTTACATTTAGACGATGAAAAAGGGTAAAAATATAATCTAGATACTTTTTTTTGATAATCCACTTTTCACGTAAAGTAACAAAGATAGAAACTGTATTCCTCTCTCCAGATTTTGGTACTTTTTTGAAATTAGAACATACATACTTATATAAGGGATAAAAAGCGTAATTGTCTTACTTTTTTATGCATATATTTTTAGTGTTTATTAATATGTATCCTAAGAAATTTAATTATTTTGGCTTGAGTTCGGTTTTAATAAAATTTTTCAATTAAATTATATTTTTATTTAGAGATATATGTGAAGCATATAGCGGGAGCTATCAAAACGTTCAACCCTACGTGTAGTCAAAAATTTTCTTTGTCTATATGCTTCACATTTATCTCTAAATAAAAATATAATTTAATTGAAAAATTAAATTAAAACTGAACTCAAGCCAAAATAATTAAATTTCTTTGGATATAAACTTACTGTCTGTTCAACTATGTCGAAATAAGATGTTCATACGTATTCTAAGCGAAAGAACACTGATTTGCGTTAATGAACAAAGTCATAAATATGTTTCTGTACGAACGATAACTCGAAAAACAAGTAGAAAGAAAACGTAAGTGGTTTCATACGATATCCGATTCAACAATGTCGAAGCAATATGAACGTAATGTCAAAATCACTCACTTAAGGTGAAGGTACATAGCATGCATTAAATACGCTAATGCGTTACAGACTTCTGTCAAAAAAGTTGAAATAGTGTGTTTCCATAAGGCAATATACAAACAGAATCTTGCGACGCGCGTAACTCGCAAAACGTTGAACATTCTTCAACTTTCACGCGTCGTATACAAAATGACAGGTAGTGTTGCCAGGCTCATATGCTAAAATGTTTGTTTGATGGAAATAAATTATTAGAAATTCATTTTTTTATAAAAAAATTTATGAAAACTGCATTAAATATATAAAGAAAAATAAAACTTAAAGGCAAGACAAAATATAGCTGGCAAAGGCTTGAAATTGTATAAGCAGAAGAGCATCAAAAGCGTGGTGAGTAACTTGCCATTCTTAAAGCGTTAAAAGTTCGAAAAGTAAGAAAAGCGTTGCCGCGTAACGCGTGGTATGTACCTCCACCTTTATATGTACTGTGTTGCTTGCGACTGGTAAAAATTTTTGCATAAAAGTCCATTAAATTCTTAGAACTGGTAACATCTCTCTTTATTATAATATTTTTTATCATTCTTATTATATTTTTTACTATTTATGCACATACTCATGATTTTTTTTAAACAAAATAAAAGCCACTACCCCATTCCAAATTTCTGTTTTCTTTATTATGTAAGCCCCATCAAACAAGGTAGTCGCACCTGTACAACAAAACTAGAATTTATATTAGAAAATTATAAAAATTTCCTGTACAACTGCGAGTACCTTACAATGAGCTCTCTTGCCGTAATGTTTGGTTGTATTTTTCTTCAAAGAATTTAGTAGTATTTTAAGTGTTTTAATGAAAATCGTCAAATCAACTTAAAATTTACAATATGGCTTAAAATTTACAATATGGCATTATTGTAAAATTTTAATAATGAAGAGAGAAAAATTGACACACGTAAGTGCAAGCAAAGGAAAGCTGTCGATATTGTTGAACCCAAATTGACTAGATTTCGAGACAGTGGCTTTCGATCGCTCAGGTTTTTCTTCGACATCGTTGAACAGGAAGTTAATTGTTTATTAATATGTTATTAATATAGATATATCCACTAAACAGAAGCTGATTTAAAAAAAAATTCTACAAGGGGGATAAAAAACGTACTAAAAGGGTAAACCAAGTAAAATGAATTTAATTCAAAACTATTAGCCAAATTTTTGAAAAATTTGCAACACAGGTTCCTTTGGTCACACAAATCTTAACTGTAAAGCAATAAAGGAGCATTGAAGATTTATTTGGTACTTTTTGCATAGATCCTGGAAAAGACATTTTCAAAAAATTTTTTGGTAAATGTGCTTTTTGGAAAAGGTTCCTTTTCGAAAATCGACTTTTTTGAAAATGTACTTTTAAGAAATTGTACTTCTTGGAAAATATGTTTTTGTGGCAAAAGTACTTTTATAAAAATAAACATTTTTTGAAAATATACGAGTACTTTTGTGAAATCGTGTTTTTGGAAAACATACTTTTTGAAAAAGATACTTTTGTGAAGATGTATTTGTGAGAAATGCTACATTTTAGAAAAGGGGTTTTATTTAAATGTACTTTTTGGGATAGGTACTTAATTGGGAATGCACTTTTGGAAAAAATGTGCTTTTGGCAATGGTACTTTCAAACTAGGTACTTTCTTGAAATAGTTAGAATTGGAAAAGTTACTTTATAACAAAAATTTGCTTTTTATATGTACTGTTAGGAAATAGTACATTTTGGATAAAGTCATTTTAGAAAAGATACCTTTTTCAAAATGTCCTTTTTTTTAAATTAACTTTTGAGAAATTTTACCTTTTGGAAATGTAATTTTTGGATAAAGCATTTTTGAAAAAATTTACTTTTTGCAGAAGGTACTTTTTTTTTAAATGTACTTTTGTAAAGTGGTGTTTAAAAATGCGTTTTGAATATACTATTCGAAAATGTACTATTTGAAAATGTTTTTTTTTTTTGGAAATGCTATATATGTTTATATGAATGGTATATATGTTTATATGAAGAGCTGCAGACAAAACATTCAATTCTTCTGTTCCTATAATATTTCCAAGTGCATATGTCATAATTGTAATAAGACTATAAACTAGTTATTGGTACTTTGGGAAAACAGTGTAATTTTGGAGTTAGAATTAATACTTACTAAACAAAAACTGATATTGGGAGACAGCACTTAAATTTTGGTTTTCACAGTGTTTAGCCAATCGGGTGACCCCAGCATGAGGTTATCATATGTGTGCTGGCACAACACTTCAAAAGAAGAACTTGTAGTATTTTGCCAACGTTTCAACACTTTGGGAAATGCTTTGCCAACGTTGGGCCGATTGTATTTTTCTGCCTGGGTAATTACACAAACTTTTCAGAATTTCGTATCTATGACAAAAACCACTGACTGGAAAATAGCTAATTCACGCACCTTTAAAATATATTCTATAATCTTGCTTTAGACTTCGTGAAATTTACGCAAACTTTTAAATGAAAACAGTGTACTTTAAGCAAGTTCCTTAAAGCAGAGGATCTACGCTTTGATTTGAAATACAATTTGTGCAAATCGGACAACCATTTGTAAGTTTAGACCAATTTTTTCATCAGGTATATTACTAACTTTTCTAAAAATTTCGAACTTGAACCGCAAAACCCCGTATTGTGTGCTCAATTTTTAATAACTAAAGACAGAACATTGATCCCTAGCCCTACACCCCATAGACGACTCGAAATTTTCGAAATAACATATTTTTTTCAAATAATAGAATTTTACTTTAACAAAATATGCTAACTCGGAAAAATATTTGTTTTTTGATATACTAAGATATGCCATCTCAAAAAATATGCAAACAAATTCAAAGTATAAAATTTTTTGCATAGTTATAAATTAGTAAGAATATTTAAACCATCTTATGGAACGCACATTGTTTATTTTTACAATATTAAGCGAAATAACTCGATTTTTTGATATCCTGAGAAGTAGGAGGTATTTTTTCAAGCAAAAGCTTATGAAACATTTAGTAAAATTTTTGGTATTAATTTATTAAAATAGTGCAAAACCTTTCATTTGATATCCATATTGAGGTGAATACAAATAATCGTATCGTCATCATACAAATCGGTCAACAGGAAGGAAGTAAATTTTTACCTACTAGACTTGATCTAAACAAGATAAATACAATGCAAACTAAACATTTCTCATGGGCGTGGCGCTGCCAACTTTTCTAATTAAAAAATTGTATTTTCACGAAAAGTAAAGGTAATACCAAATTTCAGATCAATCGGCTAAATATTACATTTTAAGGGCGTGGCGCAGCCCACTTTTTTCACCACAAAATTGTATTAGCAACTAAATCAAAGGAAGGAATAAAAATAAATATTACTTTTTATGGGCGTGGTGCAGCTTTCTTTTCTAATTACAAAACTGTATATTCATCAAAAGTAAATGTGTTTACCAAATCTCAGATCAATCGGTTAACAGGAAAGGGGTAAAAATAAATATTACTTTTTATGGGCGTAGCGCAGACAACTTTTCTATTTGTTTAAAAAATGTAAACAGCAACTTATGTTTCTATTTTATCAAAAGGAGGGTTTTTGGGGCGTCCGGGAAATTTTAATTTTTAACGACCACCCGAATATTTATATGTATGTAAGTACATATATGTAGTATAACACCTATATACCATATTGCGTACAAAATAATTATATTTTGAAGTTCTTTCACCTTCAAACAATAATAAAAATAAAAAAAAAATAAAAATTATTTTAGCAGCAAATCGATTTTTATTAACTGCCAGTAGCATAAAATGCTGCTGGCAGTAAAATAAAATTCAAATTGCTTCCAACATATATTCATAGTAAAAGAAAATAAAATTAATACTAGAAATATTTAGTTTAAAAAATCAGAGTGTGCGCTGCTATAGTAAAAAAAATTAGTTTGATTATTGAATAACAGAACGAATTTAATACTATTTATATGTGCTGCTTGAAATTGTAAGCTCGCATTACAATTTCTTAAGTAATATGGTACCATAGTACCACAATTTTTAGTAGCAGAATTGCTTAAAATGAAATTCCTATCATATTTGTAGTATGACAATTGATAAATAGTTGATATTAGCTGCAAATGACAACTAATATAGTAGTAATTCGAAACCCTGCTGAAAACATCCTTCAGTTCTAAACTAATATAATAAAAAATTGTATTTGTCCACATGCTAGAGTTGTATAGTTTCTATACTTTTTTCTAGGGGTGCGCCGAACGTTCGCATTCGCAAATGGGAACTATTCGCTCGTTTTTGATACATATTCGCATTCGCTAAAATTGATGCGAATATATAAAGCGAATAGTAAAATTAAAAATAAATCAAAATTTTTAACTTGGCAAAGTATTTTGGTGGAAAAGAAGGGCAAATTACATTTTCTTGTAAAAATATGTTTTGTTGCACATTTAATTATTTCGATGAGCTTTTCGATTTGTTGTTCGGTGTTTTTACACTATAGTTTTAAGTTATTTAATATCGTTTTTGTGTCTCATGTGGAGTAATATATTAAAAATTTTATTTGTATAGTATCTGACATGAATGTAATTATTCGCATTTGCATTTGCAATATATAAATATATTATTCGCCTTCGCTAACCCCTACCCGATACTACTCGATACTTATTTTATATTGACCTAGTGCTACTCAATACATACTTTAACGGTTTCCTTGAATTGATGAATGAAATTAAATAAGAATTTAAATAATTTATTCATGAAAATTACAGTTTATAAACTCTGGAACTCTGATAAATTCGAACTATCCAAACAAATAGAACCTGCAGTTTCAATGTATATAACCGCTGTCGAATATGGTTCTAATATCTGGTAGATTTTTTTTTAATTTCATCGTCTTTTGGTTCATTAAAGTAAAAAATAAAAAGGGAATTACCGCGTTATGCATATTTTGTATTATAACATGTCACATCTACCAAATAACTTAATAGTGCGTTCACATCTGAGAAAAATGTAGTAGATTTCATTTGAAATCTTTATCAAAATCTATACTTTCTACACCAATCTTTTTGGCATTTATCAAGGCTTCGTATCCAGAACAAAGACCTTTGGCTGAAATTTATCTTAAACTGTAACCCAACAAGAGCACACTTAACTAATTCACACACCTTTTTTATATTTTTGTAGAGCGCGCTCTAGCGTAGTATCGACATAGCTAATTCACTCACCATTTACAGAAAAGTGCTGTAGACGGATTTCATCGAAATCTAGTGACGTCGTTTTTCATGTTTATGTTTACTTTGTGTTGTCGTTATTTAACTTGATCACTTGCTTGATATGATAAAGGCGTCGTTTTATAAACATACGAAAAATTGTGAGAACCTAAGCCCAACACCAAAAATTTATATTTTACTGAATTGTTATGTATAACAATTTTTTGGCAAAAACCACTTTTCAAAAATAACATTATTTTTGATGGTTAAACTTCCTACAGTAGTTTTGATTTAAGTGCATTTTGCTTAAGCGCACTTTTGACTTAACTGCACATATTATAAATTTGTGTCACTATTTTTTTTAAATCTTATACAAATTTATTTTTAAGCGCACTTTTTATACCTGCACTTTTAAGATAAGTGCCTTAAATTTTTGGCATTTCAAAACTATTTTCATACAAAAAATCAATCTTAGCAGCATTTTGAATTAAGTGCACAAAATATTTATTTTCTGTGATTATTCTTCAAAATACTTTTTGAATTGCACTTTGTATACCTGCTCATTTCACATATTTTTTGCAGTTTAAAATTTTTTCATATAAAAAATCAAAGTTAATTTCACACTCTAATTAATTGTGTTAACGTGCACATTAAGGCAGGTAAGTGCATTTAAGCTAACAGCATTTTTTACTTATCTGCACTAAAAATCGTGAAAAGTTGATTGTGCAGCTAAGTCAAAATTACTGTAGTTGAATTTTTAAGTAGTTTTATGGCTAAAATTATCAATTTTTATGGTTAAAAAACCCATTTGTAATAATAACAACGAAAATAGTTATTTAACAAAAATTATTTTATTATTAAATCAAGCAAGTCACTGCATGTCTATTTGTACTTTGTGTTGTCGTTCAAGACATAAAAATTACAAAAAAAAATTATTTTTTTTAAGAAAGTGCTTAATAGGCAGACTTTGTAAAAACCTTCGTATCTAAACGTTCGAAATGTGTATGAAAAGTAGCGTACATACGTTAAAAAAATTTTTTAAATTACAAAATTATATTTATATTTTGGCTTGAGTTCGGTTCGGTTTAAATTTCATTTTTCAATTAAATTCTATTTTTATTTAGAGATAAATGTGAAGCATGTACACAAAGAAAATTTTTGACTGCGCCGAGGGTTGAACTGACGTTTCGATAGCTCCCGCTAATCTCATCAGAATTCTTTACCGCTCCACCAAAGTCGGTGGTTTGCAGTCAAGGTTGAATATCATCTGCTTTTAACCAATTCATACTGTCAGTCTTAGAGCTGTATTTCAGTATATGGTATAAATAAAAGAAGTACAAATGAAAGAAAAAAATTACACAGTTGTTTTTCAAGCAAAACGATTTAAGGTTGAAGGTACATACATATATATTATATAAAAATGAAAAATTATTGCATATACCTATAAATGCGATAATTCGTCTCTAAGCAATAATACCACAGAGCAATACATAATTGTTTTTTGTAAAAATAAAGTACAGGGGCAGTACAGATATTGCATAAAGCAGTACATTGAATAAAATAAAGTACGCGACCTACTGAAAACAGTATGTCTGGCAAGCCTACTAAGAGCAGAGGCATGAAGTGCAATGTTGTGCACTTCGGTAATGAGGTGAGATATACTTAACCTGAACAGACATCCCGTTTTTCGCGGGAGTTGTCTGCTTTTTTAAGGTCGATCCCACCAAAAAGTTTTATCTCGCTTTTTCAATTTTAAAACTTCAACATAGTTATAAGTTTATAGTAAAAGCGGGATAAAATTGTTAAGCGGGATCGACTTTAAAAAATCATAATAATTCCGCCAAAAGCGCGATATCTGGTCAGGTTATGTATACTCATATCAATATTAAAATTTCTAAATTTTTCAAAACCTTGGTTCAGTATTTTCTAGATATAGGATCCAATTAACAGCCGATTGTCTCAAAGGTTTCTTCTCACACCTAATTCTAGATATAAAATTTTTAGTAGGCGTGCACCGTTTCGTAATCGACATATTTTGGGATTTGTTGGGACTTTCTTTGGAACTCTGACGATTCTCAGAAGCACATAGTTTTCTTTACTTGCTGAGTATTACATATTTATGTAAATTCCTATTTAACTGCAAATTTTCAGTAATGAAAGATTTTATAGCATAGAGAAAGAATATATTATAGAGGTGAATATAAATAAAAGAAAAAAAGTTTGAAACTGAAAATAAATGTAAAAGCTGGTTTTCGAAAAGAAAAAACTTGTCCGTCAAAAATTAGTCATAAAATAGAATACAAATTGAAATTATACACAGATTACGCAAGGCCTAATTACACAAGAGGTTCCTATTCAAGTAGAAATTACATACATTTTCTGGCAGCACTGATAATGTGGTATGCTTTAAAGGAATGTCCTTTTTAGTACATTTGAATTCACCTTTTTATTGATTTTCCTACTTGGCACTAGATGGTGTGATTCGCAACTTTAATATGTAACTGGCACTGCCAGACTTAACTTATTTTCTTATTAAAAAATTAAGACCTGGGAATTTTTAATAATTTAGAGATGAACATTTTCAACTGAATAAAGTTTCATATTTTTAAGCAATGCTAGAGAAATTAATGATATCTTAAATCTAGCCTGTCAGTCCAGAGGTTGCGGTTTCGACTCCCGCCATAGACCCTGGGTGTTTTCCACCGACAAGCTAAATCGCTTCGCTGGTTATGTTTGTGTGTTGTTGTCATGTCAGAAGTGTTTCGAATACATATATTTTGTTAATTTGTATATAAAATTAAATTCTAATTAAGGCTGAGCCCACACGGGCGTTTTTAAAATGCGGTGTTTCTGTTTTTTATATTAAATTTGAAGTTTTCAAAAATTGAGAACTTTCAAATTTAATATAAAAAGCAGAAACGCCGCGTGTTGCCTCAGCCTAAGCAATACTTCTGTTTTTCAGTCGTATTTAGTCACAGACTTTTTGTTTGCAGAAGAAGAACAACAACTCATACATATATATTTATATATATTTAATTAAAGTCTTTGACAAAATATCCTTAAAGCTTCATATGTTAATTTATAAAACTTTAATCGATTTCAAATGTGCAAGATTGGTGAATTAATTCTGTTTTAAGTGTTTAGTGAAAAACAAAAGTTTGTATTTAAAACAGAGTACGGATTTGCACACGAGTGTGCAGCACATATGGCTAAATTTTGCACATACAGACGTGCTGGTGCCTTATAATTTCTATCTAATAGTATGTTTCCACAGGCATGATTTCGACAAATCATGGTGATTTGAGCAAATCAAGTTGATTTATACATGATTTACCATACATTTTGAATACGAGCGAATTACCTCAAAGTAAGTGATTTATTTTAAATTATGTCAAAAATACTATTTTTCAAACTGTATTTATCTATACAACCCTGCGTTGCTTTTAAAATTAAAAACTCCGTCCCTGGGTCATCCATCAATTGCGATTGACAATTTCGAAAAAATGACATTAAAGAATATTTAATTAATTTTAAATGTCAGACTATATATGGAAAAAGTTCAATTACAGCTCCTGCGCACACCTTATAAAGTAAGTGCATCATTTGACTACGGAATTTCGAGCACGAAATCACTCACAAGCTCGGTGGAAACACTTCGAAGTAATTTACCTAAATCTACGTAATTTAAAGTTGGTGGAAACATACTATAAAGGTACACGCACATGTACGTGTGCTAGTTTGATAGGCCCATATACACGTGCCAAAAGTAAGCACACAAAAAAATGGCTCTTACTCCTGTGCGTGTGCCACATTTTGTGTGTGCTTATTTTGGGCACGTGTGCATGTGCAAACCACACTGGCACTTGCACGTGTGCAAGTACACAAATTTAGGCACATGTGCCGCACACTCATGACAAGAAACCACAAAAAATCTATGCTAGCGTCGTTACCGTTCTGGCTAGTTTAATTTATTTTTTTTTCAATGTGTACTTATGGATTTTATTTAGTTTTGGTTACTTTTTCGGCATCATTATTATTTTTGTAACCGAGTTCAAAAAAGGATGATGTTATCAACTATGTGTATTTTAAAATTTTTTTTACTTCTTCATGTTTATACACGCATAACTCCTTCATTTCTGCACCGATTTTCAAAATTCTTTTTTTGATTGAAATGTCTTGCTTGCAGTTTCGTCCCATAATTTTTTTTCGAAAATTATTTTCAAATTTCTTTTTTTGTTTGAAAGCCTTTGCTTTTACTTTGGTCCAATAAGTTTTCCCTCAACATCAGGGGGCAAATTTGCCCACATCCCAAAATATTGATTAGCGCATAACTCCTTCATTTATGCACCGAGTTTCAAAATTATTTTTTTGTTTGAAAGCCTTTCCAGGCAGTTTTGTCCCATACATTTTTTCCCAAAACCAGTGAAAAATTTTCCCCACCCCTTCCCCCCACAAAATAATAATTATCGAATAACTCCTTCATTTATGCACCGATTTTCAAAATTCTTTTTTTGTCTGAAAGGCTTTGCTTGCAGTTTGGTTCTGACAAGCCACAACCCAAAGTTAAGCGTTTGGTGTAAAATACATACGTATATAAATATTTTGCGTTAATGAAGCAATAATTGAGGACAGAGATAGAGAAAGTATATATAAACGTTTCTATGTATGAAGGTGTGATCGCCATGAAAGATGGATGAGTGTTTTGTTATATTTTTGTAGTGTCCGTTTTTTAAATATTGTAGTTTTTTGTGCGTATCAATTTTAATGTGTACAGTTAATTCCTTCAATTTACTGTTTTCACCTTCAATTCAATTTACTGTTTTCACACATACTTATGTATGTATGTATTAGGGTATTCATTTAATTGGGTTTTGGCTTAATCGGTTAATAATCCGAATACGCATCACGCAAAAACCACTAAAGCGATTTTTATGAAATTTGGTATATAGGTACTTCAGAGTCCTGATTCAAAAATAGGCTACTTTTAACTGCGCTAAAATATCTTATTGCTAAGTTAAAATAGAAAAAATGGAAAATATATCCAATTTTACTAATATAAATGTTGTTGGAAATTAAAAAATGTTTTTGCTTTTTAACGGTGGTGGCATTGTTTATTATGGAACCAAACTGCAAGCAACCCCTTTCAAAAAAAAAAATTTTTGAAACTCAGTGCATAAATGAAGAAGTTATGGGATAATCACTATTTTGGAGGGGGGACAAATTCGCCACCTGATTTAAGAGAAAAACTTATGGGACCAAACTAAAAGCAAAGGCTTTCAAACAAAATAAGAATTTTGAAAATCGATTGCCAAATGATAGAGTTATGCAAGGGGGAGCAAATTTCCCCCTCCGATTTTCGAAACAAAATTATGGGACCAAACTGCAAGCAAAGCCTCTCAACCAAAAAAAAATTTTTGAAAATCGGTGCATAAATGACAGAGTTATGCGATAATCAATATCTGTGGGTGGAGTTTGCCCCCAGTTTTTGGAAAAAATTGTATGGGACCAAACTGCCAGGAAAGGCTTTTACACAAAAAAAGAATTTTGAAAATCGGCGCATAAATAAAAGAGTTACGCGATAATAAAAAATTAATAAGAATGATAAGAAATATTATAATAAAGAGAGATGTTACGAGTTCTAAGAATTTAATGGTCTTTTATGCAACATTTTTTACCAGTCGCAAGCAACACAGTAAGTGATTGATTTTGACATTACGTTCGTATTGCTTCGACATTGTTGAATCGGATATCGTATGAAACCACTTACGTTTTCTTTCTACTTGTTTTTCGAGTTATCGTTCGTATTGAAACATATTTATGACTTTGGCCATGAACGCAAATCAGTGTTCTTTCGCTTAGAATGCGCATGAACATCTTTTTTCGACATCGTTGAACAGGCAGTTAGAGAAGAAAACGAAAAGTGCTGGAAATTATACAAAATAGTATTTGTAATTCAGTAGGAAAAAATTCATAATAATCAGCGTATTTGATTTTAAATCATCGAAAAATTCCAAAACTACAGCGCAGAGCTTTCAACGAATGAATGAATGATGATGACATATGTATACCTCGTTTATGAGCATTTCTTATTTGCAAATAAAAATGTAGTGCTGCCGAGTATGTATTTTTGGTGTAAATAATTAACTCACAATTGCAGATTAACGCACTATTTGCAAATAAGGAGCTTGATGTGCCACCCTTACATATGTTTGTTAATAAAAAATAATCAATGGATAAATGTATTAATAAATAGTTAAATATTCAGTGATTTAATTAATGACAATAAAGAAGTTTTTGGAGTAAGTACTTTCTGCAAGTGGTTTAAAAAAAGAGTACCTTTTCAGAGTGAGTTTTTGATCAGTCTTCATTCGAACCTCGCAATCTAGGCTAAAATATATCAGCGGTCATTTAAGGCCTCTGGCTGCTCGCCATAGCGAATATGCTGCGTCGAGCCCATTCAAACATTTTTGCAGAGAAGCGGTTTTTCTAGTAGTGTTTTAAGCTCTTTAGTACATTCGTTCAGCCAGGATTTTAGCTGAGAAGATCTGTACCGTTGCCATTCTGTAAGAACTCTTTTTTTCAGATCAAAGCCGTTCTACATCTGCTCAATAGATTTTATTATATCTCACCTAAAGATTTGTAGAAGTTGCATTTAGAGCAGCTTGCCTAAGGTTTGCCTCAAACATTAGAATAGAGTTATCTATGTCAGAAGGCGTTTTCAATGGAATATTTTCCGAGCAATGAGCGCAGCACTCAAACCGATTGATACGTGTGGCTGTCGTCGTTAAATCAGCGTTGGGTTGCAGTTCTATGAGAATATATAGTGACAATAGTATGTTTGTGGGCTGGAAACAAATCTAAGGATGCCAGTAAGTTTGCAGTCCCCTTAAAACAATATTTAAATCCATTTTAGAAATTATGTCAAACAAAACGCGACCTTTTGGTGTGATGAGACGAGATGCAAAGAACGTATGCTTAGCATTATAAGTACCAAAAACGTATATTCATAAAAATAACACACACACGAACACTCAAACTATTCTGTTCGTAAAATTAGCTCAAATTGTAATTTAAAATACATGAGTATTCATTTCAAAGCAGTACTATAGTGGATAGTATGCTAGACTATTAACCGGGAGGTCACATGTTACATTTCAGGCAAGACCATGCGTGTATATTTTAAATTTTAATGCTAAATGCATAAAAATCAGTTAGTTTATGCTAACTTCGTGCTGATGGTTTACATACTATGCCTTAGCCGAGTAGTTAATGCGTTGGATTTCAACCCTGAAGGAGCTGTGTTTGATTCCCAGTGAAAGTTAAAATAACAAACAGTGAGTAAAAATGTAAAATTAATAAAATTATAGCCAAAGATACGAAATAATAAGCTTTTAACATATAAAAATAAAGCAAAAGTCATTTATTTTTCCGCAACTTGGGGTTGATTATTTAACAGTAAAAATAACAGAAACAAGGGAAGGTTTTTTTACGAAAGTTGCGATTAGTTCTTGTGATAGTTAAATTGGTCTAAATATAGACAGAATCAATAATTCTTTACGTTTTGAAGACAGTTAATTTTTTAACATTTAAAATTTAATAAAATTTTTGTTAAACAAATACTTATTAGACCGTTTTTTAATTTAATTTCAGTTAATTTTACGCACAGCATATTTTGAGCGTATATAATATATTTCCTATTTTCTTTACGTCTTGTGTTAAACTTTTTATTTCTCTTTAGTTTTTTCATTTATTTATTTGAACTGTGTGCAGGCTTATTAAGCTTTGTGCCCTAAGAATTTATACTAATCGAGTTACGAATTTTAGTCCATACAGTTTAGTTCAACAAAAATTTAATTATTTGAATTAAGTTTGGTTTTTCACTTAAATTATATTTTTATTCAGAACAAATTGCGAAGCATGAAGACGCAGAAGAGTTTTATTGCACACAAGGTAGACCTTACATGTTTCGAGCTCTGTACCGCTTAGAATACGCGATAAATGTCCTATACCTTTGACTAATTCATGCTGAATAGCTGTATCATAGTATTTTTCAGCTTTTCATTTGATAGCTATTGATTTTTACTATTTTTATTCAATTATTTAAGACATGAAATGACTTCAGCATTTTGGTATGTACTTGTTTCAAGAATTCTAGGATTGATTTTTGAAGTAATCACGTGTTTTCTTGCTTTAATTGTAATGTAGGTACTATTCGTAACAAAATTTTTCAGCACTACTAATATTAAAGTAAAAAGAAAAAAAGGTATATTTCGATTCTTTCTGTGTAGTAAAAATTGTGGATTAAAATTTTGTATCAAAAATTCAGCGTATAAAAATATATAGAAAATTTTTATCATAATAATACATACATATGTGAAAAAATTAAAATTCGAATAGCTTTAGTAGCTTTTCCATCAGTCCTATTATTCCTGGCAATTTCTGCTACTTTTTATTACTCAATACCAGACAATACTTTTCATTTATATACTCAATACTTCAAACGCTTAGAAAATTTTATACTTTTAAATTGAGTTGCATTATTCATTCGGTTTAGTAATAAAAATACTACCCAGAAAGTATCTATTAACTACTTTTGAGTACCCTATACGCGTTACCCACTACTCAATACTCTACCAGAACTAAATACTATATGCCAAAAACATTTATTTTATATGGATTAATTAATTATCCGTAAAACATTTTTATTAAATCTCTACAAAAATTAACTATAACGTTCTAGTGTGGCATCACTATAAAATACAAGAACATACAATCCATATAATGAACAGAATCAAACGTAATCCACCTACGACCCAATGGTAAATAGTTGGCAGCTCAGAATATTTGTCATGGTTTGTGACCTTGCTAGCAACACAAAGCGCATGACATTTTTTTTTGGTTGATTTCTTAGTACATAATATTGTTGCTTTGGTTGAATGAAATCCAATTATTTCGTTGGGGATAAGGTTAGTTTACACAACTGAAATTTATACACAAAAGAAATTTATTTACTTGACGTTAGCTGATGGTTTCGATATCGATGCGTATATACTATATACATAAATATGTACATTTTACATATGTATGTATATAGATACTAAGTATATACATAAGTATGTTAATATATAAGGTACCATCAAAGTTAATTGTTAACAAAATCCAGAAGCTCAACTCGTCTAAAAAAATTTGGAAAGCATTCAGATCTAAAAGAAATTTCTATGAAAATTTTCTAGACGAATTATCCGCACTTTAATAAACAATAAATTTTTTAGTTTACTGTTTGCTATGATTTAAGAGCGGTGTCATGGACAGTATCGTCCATTTTTTGGGCTAAGAAAAACATTTTTTGTTGATTGCAAAATTTTCGCTAATGCTGACTTTAGACGACATGTATTTTACATCTGACTTGTCAAATTTCCCACTGCAAAAGTTGTACATGCCGTGTGAAACATATGAAATATGGTCAGATGACATTTACAGAAACAAAGTCATATGAAAATGTTTCAATTAAAGCGTGTTCTATTTTCATCTGACAAGGCATATGACATCAGCTCTATTGAATTAACAAAAGTGTGGTTTGGCTGAAAAAACACCAAAAAGCATAGTGCGCTTTATATATTTATGAAAATTGTGCAAAAACTCAGCTGTTGTGAACACTTAGAGGTTATGTCAGATATAATTGCACATGTCATGTGAACGCAAACATTATAAACCATCTGTAAATTGACAATTTTGACAAACATACGAAGTTACATGTGTCTCACATACCTGACAAGCCATATGTAAAAAACATGTCGTCTAAAGTCAGCATAAATGATGAACCAGAACTGAGGCCGTCGAGTTTTTCCGTACAAATTGACATTAATCATACGCCGTACAAAGCAGTCATGAGATAGAATCTATTTTATTTTGATGACGTTTTTTCTAATGATCTCACTTTTAGCCACTCATTATCTCAACAATGTTGCCGTGTTTTAATAAAATTTCATATTTTTCATACGAAAAATATAAAAACAAAAAAAAAAAATTAACAATAATATGAAGGGATTTTGAAGCTACTGCCGTCGGTTTAGTTTCGGGCATAGATAATACGTAGATAGTCAACTGGACTCCTTTCTGGTGACATTGTCAACGAAAGCGCCAATAGTTCATTTTCTTTTTTATTATTCTGTTCCATCAATAGCAGAGTTGCAAGCCGATCGGCGGCTAGCCGCTGCCGCTTCTAATTGAATGCTTCAATTTAAACAAATGTTTTTAGTAGAATAATATAATTTTTTAACCGAAAATACACATATACATATATATTTAAAAAAATTTTTTTTTCAAAGGAAATTTTCAAATAGGATTTTTGAATATCAATTGATTTTTCTTAATTTCAATTGATGTTATTTTAAACTAAATTGCAAACTTTTTAATTACGAATAAAAATTTTTTAATTTCAATTAAGCTACAATCGAAAATGATATATATATCTTAGAAATATTTCGGCCTTAATAATTTAAAAATAATTTGTTTAATTTTTTATATGAAAAATAATATTAAAAAAATATATACATATGTGTTTAAGTGTGGGGGTCACTAAAATGTAGTAGGGAATCGTTGGTTCAAATGTCTCCATATAGTCGTAAAAGAAATACCTCCTCAATAGTGCTAAAGTCTATTGGTAGATTTTCAATGACAAGCCTATGTTATAAGTCAATAGGCGATTACATTGGCCGGGGTACACCTGGTCAGTAGTAGTATTGATAATACCACTAGTAAATCACTACTACATATTTCGCTATCCGCATCGAGCGAGGAAATATCAGTATTGTGGACTAGAGCCTCTAAAATTTAATAGTGAATCTTTGGTGCCAATGTCTCCATGAGGTCCCAAAAGAACTACTTAGTCAGTAGTGCTATAGTCTACTAATGCATTTTCAATGACAAGCTAATGTTAAATGTCAATATATGATTACATAATTTCACTATTCGCATTTCCTGCAGGGTTGTTATCCAACACACTGAGAGAGGCAACTCAACACTCATCAGAGAGCGTAATTTTTGCACTTGAAAATGCACTAAAACTTATTTTTTTTGTACACAAAAACAATATTTATTTCATTTAATTTTTTGATTTGTATTTTAATAAATTTTATGTTTCTTCTTGCCGTAATCTTAAAAATTTTTTAATTTTGTTGACATTTGGGTGTTGAAATTTATCAAAGTTTTCAACAGTTTTTTCATTCAACAGTATTGCATTTTTGGTATTATTTGGGACAATTTCTTTTAGTGCCAAATAGAAAAAACGTTTAGTGAATCAAAATTTTTTGCGCTCAAATGCATTAAAAATGATTCTAAATTCATATTTTCATTAGTTAATGCAAAATTAACTGTATATAACAACTAAAAATTCGTGTTAAAAGAAATAAATTTTGAAACGTATGGAAATTTTTTTTTTTACCAAATTTGCCTATAAATCATTGATACGTTATCTTGTAACTTACTATACTATTTATAAAAAAGTAGCAGCCAAACTCATATAAAAGGTAGAAATAGGAGGTTTTCTTGAATAACAGCGTAAGTTTGCTTACGTAGATTTTAAGCTATTAATGCTGAATAGCTCTGTTTTAAACTCTTTTTCCATGAGTGTAAACATTTTTGAAATATCTCAGACCGACCTCTATCTTTTTTGAGATTAAATAAACTTTCAGCAATAACGACTTAAGTAGTCGTGGGTGATGGATTATTTAAACATAAAGATACGTAGTTATTATCTGAACATATTTAAAAATTGTTTTAAATTGTTTGCTATATTGTACTTAGTAAATGTCATTTATGTCGAAATAAGCGGTTATATCAATCTTTTCTAGGATCTCAGTCTTTCGTTATTTTTGCCTAAAGTGTTTACACAAGTTTTTCTTTCAAACTCAAACGTTTTACAAAAGTCATTACTTTTTACGTGAATATTTGCATTATTTGATATATCGTAGGTTTCCCAACACGAATTTTTCCGTTTTAAGTCGTTTTTTATGTAAAGTAAGAGTAAAAAAATTCAACGCGGTTACAAAAGTTTGATGGCAATATTTACTAATGCTTAAAACAAGTTTATATAAACTGAGTCTTTGTAAGATTTTACTCGAAAAATAAATTAATTTTTGAATTTTGGCTTTAGTGCCACCGTCACAAATAAAAAGCACCAAAAGTTAAGCTAAAAAAGCACCGAACACTAACTTAAAAAATTGTCGTCGAAAAGTTGAAAAAGCACTAAAAACGGTGCGAAAAGCACCGAGTTGACAACGCTGTTTGTCTTGTAAATCTATTTGTTTTGGTTTTGCTCATGTACAAAACGATTAAAAATATTTAATAGTTTGCATCTTCGCATGAAACGTGTGCGAAAAGTTTTGACTGCTTTCACACTCTGCTTATTACACCATGCTTTGGAAATTATTATATGCATATAGGCATACTTTTAGGGGCGAAAAAATAATATATGCTCCTTTAGCTTTCTGTTCTTAAAAATGTTTTTAAATTGCCGCCTTAAGCGTAGTATGCAGTTCTCACTGAAATTCAGGTTTGGAGTTTTGCATTTATTTCTACACGGTAAAATAATCGTGTAGAATTCTATACAGAATTTTGTTTGCATAAACACAAATTTATATATTTTTTAATTTACAACACACAAAAACACTAAAAATTAATTACAATGTACGAAAAACTAGAAATGTCAAAAATTACGTGACCAAACAATTCTCTGAATATTAATTTTTGTTTCAGTTGACGGAAAAAATTCTCCACTTATTGTTATAGCACGCCTGTAATAGACAATAAATGCCAAAATTCCGCGTACTCTTCTTTTGGAACTGCGTACTAGTAAACGGAAATTTCTTTAAGAAATTTACCAACCTGAATTTCAGTTTGTTTTTTTTACACATACTTCTTACGGCAGCCTAAATTTCATTCGGAGCTGCATACTACGCTTTAGATGTGAAATATAAACTTGATAATCCGACATGATTACCATTCTTTACCCATATTAAAACTTTTAGCTGAAAAATGCACTATGAATATCAAGTTTTAGTTGAACAAACTAATAATTAACTAATGACTGTAAACTTGGGCCTTAAAGTTAGAATTTGAAATCGAAAATTCTGACAGTGTAAAGACGGCATAAGGAAAGTATATCTTTTCGTCGGTTAATCGCTCCATTAATTAATCGTGGTTTTGGTTTAATCGGTTAGTAATCAGTTCATTTTGGAATAATCGGTTAAACGATCAATAAAAATTTTAAGAACCAAATTTACAGTCATTAGTTAATTATTAGTAAACTAAAGTGATAACTATTGTTTAACTAAAACTGCATATATACAGTGTATTGTTTAACTAAAATTTTTAATATGGGTAAAGAATGGTAACCCTATCAAATATAAATAAACAAGCAAATATAAAGAAATAAAAAATATTACACATCTTACGGCGGCAATTAAAAATTTTTAAGCACACAAGCTAATGGAGCAAATGTTTTTTGTCGCTCCTAAAAGTATGCTATATGAACGCAATAGTTTCCAAAACATGGTGCAATATACTTATTGCAGGTTCAATAAATACAACAAAAAACTAGATAATGCTTGTCAAAAAAATACGTGCTAGACGTTACTTATCTACAAAACTACCAGAACAAAATATAATCAGCTGACGTTACGCTGCCACCAGTATACTTATTGCACCATGTTCCAAAGCATCTAACTAATTGCTAACCAATGGCGTTTGAGGGTTTAACTAATGGTAAACAAAGAAGTGTGAATAAAATATCATTGGCTATACTATTGTCATTAGTTAACTAATGACTGTGAATTTGAGCATAAATTACCCGTAGAAATTGAACTGGCTCTTAACGAGTTCTACTGAACTATTTTACATTCAAAATCAGTGTACAATAAAGTGATGAGTCGGGATTACAAGATACAGTGGATTTATTGTCCAAATGTATGTCCAAATGTTCAATTTCGCCACTAATGCTAAGTTCCTGCCAAGTTTTAGTTATCCATACGGACGTTAGTATTTTGAGACATTCCACAAAAAAATTATTTCAAAATTCCTTTGTTTCTATTTTTGTACTGCATTAAAAAAACTGTTGCTAGAAAGAAATATTCCTGATTTGAGGCATAAAATCAGTGTATTTAAAACTTGAATTCGTCTCTACTTAAATCAAGATTAATTAAATCGTTTGCAATAATAGTATTATGGGCTTTCATATAATTATTATTCAAAAATTCAATAATTTCCTCAAGTTAAATTAGAAAAATATAAGATATTTTATAGCCATGTCCAAGAATTTGTATGAAAAATATTTTCACAACACATACCTTAAATAAACGAGATGAAACAAATAATTAAACATATAAAAAATCTGTTCAAATACCATTTACATATTTGTTATGTGTTAAATTATATGTTTCGTCTTTGAATATATAAAATTTAGTTAGCCCGGTTAATTTGTTAATTGAACGAAATTAGCCGCCTTAATCGTGAATCGACATTAGCCAATTTTCAATTTAATGAACAGGTAGTAGGGTAGCAATTAATCGGTTGACCGATTAACGGCTAACCGATTGAATCCCCTACTGAATACTTTCTAATATTTTGTAAAAACTCGTAATAAAATTCCAGAATGTTGAATATTTTTATAATTTTCCATTTATTTACCATTCATTGATTTAGTTTATCTTTTCTTTGTGTGTGGTAATTGTTTGCCATTATTGAAATTTAGTTTAACGTCTCAAAACGCAAATTAATTTCAATAACAAATAATTTTTTTCATATAATTCATATTTAATAGTATTTATTATTAATATGTATAATTTACAACTTATGAACTAATGAAAAATTAAACTATTTATTAGAAGTTGTAATTTTTCTTCTTGTATACTACGTATAAATAATTATTTTGTTTTTGTATTTGCAATAGAAAACAAATTTTCTTTATTAAGAGTCCAAATTTTTTTAAAAGTTTATTTCAAATAAGTGTACAGTTACTGTTATATAATGTGCATGTCAAAATGATAAGGTGTCTTGCTTTTTCTACTCCTGTTAGGGTTCTCGTTCGAATAATGAATGTACGATCGATTAATCGAAAAATATTTATTCCAGTTATGTACGATGATTATTAGAATAACTCGATTGAAAGACTTCTTTTCAGATTTCTTTTTTTCAAAACACTTATGTTGATATTTTAATAAAATTTTTAAAAAATGTTAAATAGCCATACAATTCAAACGGTAGCTCATTTAACTGATAAAAACCATGATTCACTATCCTACATAATCGCGCGATTCATTCACAGGAAAATTGTAAAGAAGTCTGACCGACTTTAAAAAATCGTTTCAAAACGGCGTTGTAGGTACCCCACTATTATACAAAAATTATGCAAAAACATGTATACATATGATCGCATGGAAACGATCATTTTATGAAAATTTTCATAAATTTTTTCAAATCGTACGACGTGCCAAAAAAATCTGTCACACAGTTGCATTTTTAGTCCACACTACCATACTTGTTTAGCACACATGTCATATTTGTCGGATTGCGCGATGGCCTTAAGACAGGTCAACACTAATGTTGTTGCCCGAGGATTGTTACTCCCTTCTGATACATATGTTAATGACGTTTTTATCATTTAGTTTACTCTCAAAAACGAAGGAGGTTTCACCACGTATATTAGTACAACTCGAGAACGCTTTGTCTGAATTTTAAATTTGGCAGAGAAGGTAATTAAGAACAGTAAGATATAGAGTAGTACTAAGAACTGAGCGTTGTGGTATTGGGAATTCACCAGAAAAAAAGAAAAAAAAGTTCTAAAGAGGATTGCTAAAAGACGTGCTAGAGTCGAAGAGTCCTGCTTCAAGACCAGTGTTTTAATAACATCCGGCTCAGGAAACTTACTTATATAGGCGCCGCAGATAAAAACTTACTTTTTTGCTCATTTAAATTTTTTTTTGGAAATTAAGGTTTATTTATTTCGCCCCCTTAAAATTCGCATGAAACTGAAATGGCAACAAGTTTTTACTTATGAATAGATGCATCAAACTGCCGTATGTCACCACATTAAATGTTAAGGGTGTTTGATAACAAACCACTTTTATATCGGAAAAAGTACGTTTTGGTAAAAAAATAAAAAAATAGGTTGAGGGTATTGTTGGCTGAGTAGTTAGCGCGTTGGACTACAAACCCTGAAGTCCTGAGTTCAATACTAGTTTCAGGCAAGTCAACAACATCATGCTTTTTTCTCATGTGCATTCGTGTGTTATTGTGTTGGTTGTTGTTGGACTGTTAAAGTGATGAAGGCATATCACTGATCACCTTTGCAATACCGGCAGCGATTAATGCTAACAGCTCCTAATGCACTTCACAGCACCGTCCTTCGTCGGTATTGTAGCAGACCGTCGGCGAAGTAAAATAACTAATAAAATGGCTACACAGCTTAAACAATTCAATGCAACATGACACCAGAGGAGCTTCCAACACTGCTCTACAAAAAACGCGCAATAGCAGGGTTGTAAATGAATTAAGCTTTCTATTTCTCTCCCACTTCACCAACTGTTCTTTCTACACTATCCCTTTCCCAAAGAAGGTAACACATTAATTAAATGGTAGGCATTAGTTGCCTGGGTGTGTTACTTATCTTAAAAAATAAAAAATAAATAAAAACTCCAATATTTTATTCCAAATTAATTTGGAACTTAAACATTTCATTCTTAGAAGCCTTTTTAGTTTTTTATTGCTTCTAATGGGATATGACATTCGATTCTGCAACCTAAATGATATTTATAATTCTTTCTTATACTTTAAATTAAATAATATACTTTTTAAATAGTCTTCAGCTATTAAATACTCAATATTTTTATGTTGGTTAAACAAAATATATATTCTTGTACCAAAGTTATGCTAGAATTGCGTCTTTCATTCAACAAAAAAGTTTAACTACACGAAAAAAATGACAAAGACTATGAAAAAAGGACGTTTTGTTATGCACCAATTTTTTTAGAGCTCATTTTCTTGGCTAAGAAAATAAATAAATTATGTTAACTACATTTTTTTCTAGAAGATATTAGCACAAAAAATATAAAAATAGCAAAAAATCAATTTGTCAAAAATGTGAAAAAGTAGGTTTTTGTTCTGAAGCTCCTCATATATACTTGGCAATAAAGAATAACTGTTTAAGTCGAGATAAGATAACTTTATGTAATATTACCACTGTATTCTCCATATTCAAAATTACCTCCGCGCAAAATTTCATTTATTTTGTATACTTTTTCAGGATGTTATAGTGTGATGACTTCCTACTTATCTTTTTTCAATTCATAATCTCATGGGGAATAATGACTTAATTTAACTTATATTATATTTAAAATATCTTTGTCATAGTATTGCTAACTTAAATGAATCGAAGAACAGATTGTCAACTTTAAGTGCAATAGAAATAAATTTCCAAAAATTCACTTTTGCACAGTGAATCTCTTGATCTGGCTTATTAATTTGACGTGCATCACAGTTAAAAATAGCGTCTGTAAATAAATAAGAGCGATTCGGAAGTTAAATTTACACAAAAGTTTAAGCTGTAAATGTATAGAATCTGTAGATGTGAAGTGAAATGTTTAATCGTATAGTAAAAAGTATTTTTTTATATTTTCTTTTAATTATAGTTATTTTTATAATTATTTTAAAAGCCATAATTTACAGTTTATATTTATTTTAAGAAATTCAAGTAATAATCTGCAATATTTTACACTAAAAATAGCATTTATTTATGAATAATTTTTAATTATTTTATTTGTATTATATATAATTAATAAAAATTTTTAATTTGTTTTAATTTATTTTACGTATATTTGTTGCATATCTTGTATCCCACAATTTTTACGAGATTTTCTTGTATAATTTTTTTTATTCAATTGTTTCCTTTGTTACTTAAACTTATAAAGTTTGTAAATATTTTACGTATGTATAATTTTATAATAAAACACTTTATTTTATTATTTATTTTCATTACATTTTTTGTTTGGATTTTTTTTTTACTTTTAAAGTTTAGTTTTTGTTTTAGAATTTAATAAAATTTGTATTTTATTGTATTTTGTTGTCTTAAGCCCTATTTACGTATACATTATGTTGTATGGTTATATTTGTAATAAATTATTTTTTTAAATACATTTTTATAACCTTTAACGGCCTGACAAAGCCTTAAATTTAATTTACAATAGAATATAAAAGAATATAAATCAAAGGGGAAAAATCGCAATGACATTTATCACAGAGCCATTGCAGAAATAAATGTGTAAAATGTAGCATATCTACAAGGATGTGACTTTACATTTGAAGAACATTAATTAGTTATTTCATTTAAACTTTTGGTACGCTATTTTTTAATAAACTCTTCAGCGCTTATGAACAAAAGTAGTATTATTTTTAAAAATAACCCGGAACTCAAAATGTGCATCTGTAAAACTTTAAAATTAAGTGTAAAGGGCTATCTAGGACCTTCAAAACTTAGCTGCTCCAATAACTGTATTAAAAGTGCTTTCTTTTCTGGGAAAAAACTTAATAATCCTTTTAACAATATATGTACAACTAAGGGAATTTAGTTTTCCAGAAAAAAATTTACGTTTACGGCCCCGTTTTTATATCGCAATTTAGAGTTCACTTATGAAGGTGCATTCATTGTAAAACAACTTGCTATGAACGAGTAGCTATTTTTTATGTTTCTATTTCAATCAAAAATTTAAAGACTGCGATATCTGCATTGGTTAGCAATAAGTACATATATTTCTTTCGTTTTAAAACACGTATACAATGGTTCATATTAAAAAAGTTTGATTAAATTGCATACTTTTGGGCCGGAAAGAATAATTTTAAAAGTTTGAGTTCTTATAAAATCTCGTGCGACGAAAATTGTTGTTTGTAATTTTTATTGTGTGGAATATAAATAAATATTTTAAAAGTTTTGAACGATCTTAGCACATACAACCGATGCAATACTTAGCGCACCTTGAGAATTCCGTGTATACAAAACAAGTTGTAACAGTAGAAGACTGCTATAACTTCAGAAGTTCTATGTAAATTTCCAAGGGTTTTATTTCATTCTCTCAACGCACAGTGGAGATTTAATGTGAAAATCCGGAAAACAAGATTTATTTTTTTTTTGCTTTTTGATTTCTTAACGTACATACGAGTGCTTGATTAATATTTGATAGTCCTTATCAACCGTTTAAAGCAAAAAAAAAACAAACAGAAAGCAAAAGAAAACTTTCATTCTGGCAGCTACCATCTGATCGGAATATTTCTGACAAAAAAAAAACTATAAAATTGGATTCTGTAACCAGAGTGTGCAAACTAACAAAACTTTTCGCAAACGTTTCATGTGAAGACATAAACTTTTAAAATATTTTAAATCGTTTTGTACATGAACAAAACCAAAACCAACCAATACTTTTGCAATGCCAAAAATTTAAAACAAAACGTTTGGCTTTTCCCTCATCTGCTTGCTTTAATATCCCACTTCAATCGTACAATTGCCAACAAAACAAAAGCAGAAATGTATTTTGATTGTTCATTGTATTTAGCATAAATACACTAACACATTCTCGACTGTGATGAGCAAATCAATCGGGAAACGTTTGCATTTAAGTTAATGTACATTTAGTGTACACAAGCACAAACAATACAAAACTAAATGGCACTATCATTCTAGTTGTTTTTGTTTTGTTTTACACATTGAGAAATAAAAATCAAAACAAATGCAAACGTTTCGTTTAGTATATTTCCCTACTCTGTCTGTAACACCAAATTCTGATAAGAATTGTGATTCCAACAAGAATATTACAATATCAATTTCTATAACACCAATTTAATTTTTCTGTCGATTTCAATTCTAATTCTGACTGCAATCAGATTCGATAACAACCCTGACTATCAGAATATAGTGGTTGAATCACATGGGCATCCTGGCGTACTGAAAAGTTAAATTATGCACGATGAAATTTTTATAAATTTATAAAATATGTATGTATATCAAAATCAATAATATTTCAAAAACGTGCTATTTGTTAAAATTAATTTTAATTTTGTAACGTACTTTTTCCCAAATTAATATTTTACTTAAAAAGTAAATATTAAAGTTTTATTAAAATATATTGAAATTGATTATTGTTTGCGAAAACAATTTGTAGCTGTTGTTGTTTTCTGCATTTATTTTCAATTGCTTCTTACAAATACAATTTAGAGTTAGAAAAAAACCAACCGGTTGTCGTTTGCAAGTAAGTAAATAAAAAAACATGATGATTATGGAGCTCATATTTTAACTTTGATAATATAAACTTCTTATTGATATGATTAGATCTTTAGTTTTTCCTCCATAAGCAATTTTAATATATTTTAATAAAACTTTAATATTTTAATTAAAAATGAAAATATTAATTTTGGAAAAAGCACGTTACAAAATTAAAATGAATTGTAATTCAACAATTCCCAAAAAACTAGTTATTTGTGTTTGCTACAAGCTAGTCTATGCTTATGCTATGGAAAAATTTCGAACATTATGGTTGAAGGATTACTGTTGAATTCGGATTTGCATGAATGGAATATACGCATATAGAATATATTATAATCCAAAATAAATGTATAACAATATTTATACATGTCTTTTCGAATATAAAAACATATCTATATCCGACACAGCATCAACTAAAATGATCATATCGCTCCTTTATTGTAAAAAACCAAAATTTGTAAGTTGCTAAAGAAAAGGTGTTCCATACTGCCTTCTTTATATGTAGAACAATTTTCAGAAACATATCTTAATTTGACAACTTCAACCACTAAAAAGCTAATACCGGCCATATACTTGCTAAAATTTTGAAAACTTTAATCGCGTCTTGCTAAGTGTAATTTTTTTGAGATATGACTACATTGCAATAAAGGGGCGTTTTGCGTTTTATTTATTTATATATATTGTTAAATTAAGCGGTTAATATATGTGCGGATTTGTGCAGTAAAAACATTTCCGAAATATTACAAATAGCTGGTTTCGTTATCATTGTCACGTATATCATTTGATAACTAACCATCTTGATTGTAAATGAATCTGAGATTCTGCAGAGCACACCTTTTAAATTAATATGGCTAGAAGTAAAAAATACTAAAACAATACTCAAATTAAAGGATAAATAATTCAAAAAGAATATCAAAACGAGGTTGTAATTTTTAATTTTTTTTTAAACAAATTTTAACTATACATATAATAAAACTGCAAAATGGGCGTGTCTGTACATGAAATATTTTTTGAAAGTGTTTATGGTGACGTAAACATTAATCGCTGTAGAGCACAAAACACCAACTTTTGGAATTTTTGTCTGTCTGTCTTTATAAATACGCTTCACGCCAAAAATAATGAATGGATTTTCATAGAATTTTGTATGGACGTACTTTAGAGTCCTGGTTCAAACTTAGGGTATTTTTACTGCGTTAAAATATCTCATTTCTAAGTTAAAATAGAAAAAAATAAGAGAAGTAAGTCAAACAAACAGTTTAGTTTTTTCTCCTTTCGTTTTTTTCTTTTTACTTTCTTGATAGCTGTTATTCCAAACATAACGAATTGACTTTAAAAATAACTCAATAATGACTAAACTCGAGTTAAAAAAAAAAATTAAAGCCAAACGGAATAATGCCTAAACTCGAGTTAGACGGGATATTAATTATGTTTAATTTTTTCTGTACATAACGCTTCCAGCCTTAGCCTATATAACCAGTTCAAACTAAAAAGCAAATTAGTTCGAAATATGTAATCACATTAAAATATACATATTATTTATATGGGTAATTCTCATTCTAAACGTACATTTTGTGTTTTTTTTTACCAATGTAACAAAATGAATATTATAGTTTTCGCCTCATTCAATAGATTCTGAAATGTAATTATATTTTTAGATTTTTTAACATTTTTGTGTATTGAGCATTACATTTTGCTTTTGCGGATTGATTTTTGCGAAAAAAGTACACCACAAAAATGAGTACAAGGTTTCAGAGCACCATACATCTACTCTCAAAAAACAAAAAATTATAATAATAGCAGGACGAAATTAAAAGATATGACTTTTTCGATTTTGACTTGGGTTCACGTGCGAAAATGAAAAAAATGCCTCTTTTACATGACTCTTTACACACATTTATACATGAGCGAAAAGTAGGCTAACTCTTCTTTCAAATAACACTAATTTTAATAAAATCGACCAAATTTGTTAAAAGCTATATAAATTTCAAATAATTATTCGCAGCAAAATACGACCTACATAATACATTGTTCGTAAATAATACACCCCACAGTGCGTTTTTACCCTTCAGCTGCTGTTAACTTTTTTTAACGTCCTAAAATTTATAGATAAATTAAATTAAAAATTTTTTTAAGTACCGTTCTTAGTTAATCACTAACAATTTTGAATTAAATAAAAAAATGTCGATAACACCCAATACATGTTTTTGGTTGAAACGTTTTGAAATATAATATTATTTAACAAAGTTCACAACTTTTAAATATTCAGAAGTGTATGTTGTTAATACAATTTTAATACTTAAACTGAGTAATGAAGTGTTCTAAAAAACGTAACGCTTAATACACAAAGCTGCGGACATAAAAAATTACAAAAAATTACAGTTTCTAATATTTTTCAAAAATTGTATATGTAATATAAGAGAAGCAAATGCGAATATTCTAAAACCGTTACAAATTTAATCTCGTTTTTGAAAAAAATTCATAGTTTCTTAATGTGGAAAATCAACAGCATGCATTACGGACACGCCATTTTGTGTGAAGAGAGTATAAACAGTATTTTCGTTCTTCGTTTTTAACACATAGTGGACCGTCTTACACAAAAAAACTTATGTTGATTTATTTAAAATCAATTAAATCACGCTAAAGCAGTTTTCATTTTAAAACTTATTTGAAATATTTTACGATATTTTCAACAGACAAGAAAACATTATTTGAAATGAATTGAAAATGAATGAATAGTATTTTATGAAAAATGTAAATAACAACTTTACAACTTTTGTTACCGATGGAACAGTTAGTACATATTGTTAAATCCTTTATTTCATGCATTGTTAAAATTGTAAGAAAGTTATGTTGCACTTCGAAAAAATAAAAAACAAAATATTCTAAAAAGGTTTATGAATCTAAAGTTAGTATTAAAATAAAACAACAACAGCAACAAAAACCAGACGTATTAGTGATATTCGAAATCGGTAGCAGTATGATAGTAGGCTTTCTTAATTTTCTTTAAATTAAATATGTCTATATTTTTTAAATGTGTATATTTTATTTTTAAAGCAAAGCTATTTAGCTTGCCAATAGGTTTCAAAACTTTTATTTAACAAATAAATTTCACCGTTTCACGTTTGTCCATATGCTTATCACTTCATTCTGTGCTTCAAGTACATTCAGGTCACAATATTAAGGTTTACAATGAAACACAAACTACACCCTTATATTTATTAACATCAATATAAATCAACATGCTTGCAATATAAATCAAATCATAGTGCCCAAACAAGTTGGTCTTAATATAATCAACTACACATGTACTACCATTTCGGTGAATAGGAATCAAAAAAGAAAACTTCTTACCTACTACAAGCCTCTCTAAAATTCCCAAGAGCCATCGAACTGTATTTTATTAATTTCTTGGGTGATCTTTGTTTTTTTTGTTACTTTGGCACGTTGCACTGAATTCATAATTTCAAATATTTTCTTAACGGAAAGAGGACCTACCACAAAATTTGTAAAACTAAAAACTAAAATCCGTAATATTTTAATAAGAAAAAAAATAATTTTTTTATTAAAATATTATACTGGATTATTTGGAAATCAAAGAAAAAAATAACAAAATTTAAAAACAAATTCAAACTCATGCATGATATAATAAATATAAGGTAGTTCCATTCTCTAAATTTTTCTTGACATTCAATTTCTGACAAGAATAAGGATTGTGACATTTTCATTAAAATCGTGCTACCGTATTAGTTTCATATGTCCCATCTATTTCAGCTTTTTTAAAATTAATTTTAAATATATGATTTTCATAAAAATATAAACTTTAGTAGTCTAATTTCCAAAACGGGTTTCCATACACAACCATGCAAACTTTACATGCCGCAAAATATAAACTTACTTCTAACGTAAAACTATTGAAAACTTACAAAGTTTTAAAGTAGAATGGGTATCGCGAATATTCGACAAAAATAGCATAATTTTAAACAAGCCCTAAAATTAATTAAAACTCGCTAAAACTGTAACTGTAATGCCAAGAACTGGAAGAATCGGGAAAAGTACGAAACTTTTTCAAAATTTTACTAAAATCTTAAAGATTACAGAGCGTTATATTGATTAAAAATCCGTTCAAATGTAAAAAAAAACCAATAACTTTGAAAAAATTACGTATTTTGCGAAAAGATGCGAAAAATTGCAATATTTTAAACAACCCATAATTTTGATCAAAATATACTAAAATTTTAAGGAATACCAAAAATTGGTTAAGAATCGCGAAAATTTCAGAAATTTGCAAAAACTTGTCAACAGCTACTTGATAGCAAAGTTTCATAATCGGTGGCCAGCTAAAGTCAAGTTAGGACAAAGATTATTTATCATTATACATACTTTTGTTTATTTCTCTTAACTGTTGTTTCATTATAAATTAAATTACAAATTAATATAGTATACAATTTGTAACATCAAGCGTACGAAGATTAGCTAAATCTAAATTTCCTGATTTAAGACAACGATTTAAGAATGCTCTTTTGACCACTCGGGAAATAGAGTTTAGTCGTTATTCCTTGTGGGCACACACAGTATTGTTCAAACGCGCGAAAATTCGTCTAAAGTTGAAAAATCGGAAACAAGCGCTGAAATTTATTAGAAATCGCCAAGACTGTAGACTTACATAAAACAAAAAAAAAAAACCGCGAAATATTACAAGTTCGCGAAAAATTACTAAATGTATGTGTTTATAAAATCAATGAAGTAAGTATGTATAACAAAATTAAGTATATATTACAAAATTTTAGAAAATCATGTAGATCCCCAAAATGAAATTGCTAGTATCGCGGAAATTGCAAGGTGTAGTAAACTTTTTTGTTTTTTAATTTTTATGTTGTAACAAAACCGCGTCATTACAATGAAACATTTTTGATGTATTCGAAGTCATGTAGATATGTTAAATAGAAACGAATCATAACTTTTTTTGTGCGATCTAACGGCAACAAAGTGTCATAACAAGGGCTCGGACTTTCATGTAAATGCATGTTTTTTGTGGTGATAGATAAAGAGGTATTTGGCTAATTATCTATGCGAATCATAAAATTTTAAGTAGTTTAGCATCGGTTTGTAGTTGCATATTTTTGCACATTTTGTGGTAAGTGCATGTTTTTGCATATTTTGCAATATGTGCTGAGGCCTGTCAATTTCAGTTGTTACTTAGTGATTTTCTGGCAACCATTAGCTTTCAGTTGCCGATTGGCAACGCAACTAAAGTTCGGTTGCATTAAATAATGTACCAAATTATGTTTGTTTTTATGTTTTTATGTTTTTTCTCTAATAACAATAAAACTTAAAAAAAATATTTTCATATTATTTAAGTTTTTTCCAAGTTAATTTCCAAGGTCCTTACTGTTCCACCAATATTTCATGGAACATACATCAACAAAATTACACTCAAGGAATGATAATCTTTCGAATAGACAAAATATTATAAATAGATGAAGACTGTGCCGAATTGTTTTTAAAAATTGCACGAAAAACAAAACCAAAGCTAAAAAATATCGAATTTGATACTGCCGATATATTTGGAAAAAATATCGATATATCGGTATATCGAAATTAAAAATATCGACGATATATATCGATATATTTTTAAGAAAATATCTATATATCGATATTTTTTGCCCATCCCTTGTCTGTGCAACAGTACAACAAAAACATCTTCATACTGTGATTGCCAAAATAACTCTATATATAAAAAATATTGTTTATGTTATTTTTATATGAAGTTTGACAAACGCATTATGAAAAGAAAGGGAGCAAAAAACAATCAGCTGATCTCTTGCACAGACCTCTATTATTGGATCATGCTTGTAAGTAAATATTTTTATTAAGAAGTTATTTTAATAACATTAAATTAAAAATTTTAAAACCCCCCCGGAGAAAATAGATGATAACTTCAAAACGGCTGAACCAATATTCTTTAAACATAGGTTAGAAGATTTTAGATCAAGACACCTTTCAAACAAAATTTACTAAATTAAAATCGATCTAGCCGTTTCGGAGCTAATGTGTCAAAGACACACAGATTCAACAGGATACACCTAGAAAACGGCTGGAACACAGCTAAGAACACTCTCGATCAAGTCACCTTTCAAACAGAAAAAATAAATCAAAATCGGTCCAGCCGATGGGTCTGTACGTGGGTGGAGTCGTATAGACAAACAGATACACAGACCCACACTACAAACTTACCCCTTTTTTTGGTCGAGGGCTAAAAATAGAAAACTACAAAAAGTCCGAAAAATTTTTGTTTTAGTGGATTTAATTTTTTTTTAATTAATTCGTTTTAAATCTGCTCGATTTACAGAATAGGCAAGTATATAACAATTTTTTTAAATAAAACTAAAAAACTAAAACTTATCTGCTCAGGAGCGAAGCTGTGGAGTTTCTAAGTAGGGCACTTCGCCCAAGTAAAATTTTTTACTGCTTGTCATATTTTTGTTTCTCATCAAATTTCAAAACATTCTTGCTGTATTATAGCCCTTATTAAGATCTAAAAGATAAATGTTTGGTTGTATACTTGTCTCTTATAGTTAGCGAGTTATACTCATTTGAAAATTGAAATTGATTGAAAGTATTTTCAAGATATCGGAACCAAACATCATCCGATTTATAAAATTTTCTTCGTTAGTTAAAGAACAAAATTTCATGAACTTCTGGTGTCTGAGTTGAAAAATATTCAAATTGGAAAAATTTTGAATTTTCTACAATTTTTGCTTAAAAAACACCATCAGTCTTTTGTTATATATTAAAAATTTATTTTGGAACATATAGGAAATGTATGCTTACTGAAAGGTATCAGTGCAGACGTAAATTAACAGCAAACATTTAATTGAATTTCCTAATATAGTTGGACATGGGCAAGTCCTAATACCTATTTTAGATCGACATTTTGAATTCCCAAATAACTGCAAAGCTTTAATCGAAAATGTTAGCAATCAACGATTTTATAGCATTAACCAAAGATAATTGCATTAATTTTATATTTTTACTCAACGGTTTGTTATTTTAATTTCCTCTGGGAATCGAACAGGGCTCCTTCAGATTCGGCTAAAGCATAGCATATAAATCAGCAACACGTAGCTAACATAAACTTACTTACTTTTATGCATTTAACATTAAAATTAAAAAACAATAAAAATAAACGCATGGTCTTGGCTGAAACTGAACACATAACCTCCTAGCTAATAGTCTAACTTCCCTGTCGGAATTTAAGTTATCTTAAATGTAACTTATCGTTAATCAGACATGAGTGACAGCTGACTCAAAAACTAACTCATTTTCATGTTAAATGCTATTCAGTTTTTTAACGTAATGTCCTCAGAATGAGTCAGTACTAACTCACTCCGCATCAGTTTCAGCTAATCACAAGTTAGCTCATTATGAGTTAACTTGTGGCGCATCAAAAATTAGGGTGCTTTGAGCTAGCTATGATTTGACTAAATAATGATTAAAATTTTTGAGTCAGCTGAAATTGAAAAAAATTTTAAATTCTTTTTTAGTGATCGGAATGGGAATCAAACCGTGATCACTTGTGTTCCAGCCATCAGTGATGCTAACGCGTCACACAAAATATATATGGCACAGAGTTAAAATAAGCATGAATTCTGTACCGATATTTTCTCGATAAGTTTTGAACTATATTTTAGCTAACTCTAAGTAATACAGGCGTTGTTCAAAAACAACTGACTCATCTCTGCATCAGCTTTCAGTTAGCTAAAAGGTAGCTCCAAACTTATCAAGAAGAAGGAAGTTGTACAAGAACAACTCACTAATCTCTGCATCAGCTTTGAGTTAGCTAAAAGCTAGTTCAATACTTATCGAGAAGCACGTAATTGTTCAAAAAACAACTGACTCACATCTGTATCATATATGAGTTAATTCAGAAGTCAGTTGTAAACGACTTAACATAAATTAACTATACTTTGAGATAGCTAATAAAAACCCGACAGGGTTACTCTCCACTACACTACTGATTTTAAATGTGTATTCATATATTTTAAAATACTATTTCACCTTATTTTACATACATAATCCCTGTCAGAATTTGAGTTAACACAAATCTAACTCATGTTTAATCAGATATGAGTGACAGCTGACTCAAAATGAGTCAGTGCCCAGCCACACTGCATAAGTTACAGCTAACCGCAAGTTACTTCATTAAGATGAAGTCATGATAAACATTTTTGAGTCAACTTTAATTGGGAAAAAATTTCAATTCGTTTTTAGTGAAGAGAATGGGTATCGAACCGTGATCACTTGTTTGTCAGCCATAATCCTTACACCTTTGCTAATGCACCACATAAAATATAGGCAACACAGAGTGAATTTAAACATTAACAGCCATATTCATAAATATTTAAAACAGGGCAATAAACTACTTTTAAGCAAAATTTCATAAAATTGCATTCATAAATCTTTATTATATGAAAATTTTAAAATAGGTTTAAAGATGGTATGCACCTTCTATAAACCTTCAATAAATTCATATCATCGATATATCAATTTTAACTTCAAATATCTTTGCAAATTTAGCACACAGGAATACATGATATTCTTTAAATTAAAGCTTGAAGTCTTGGCTGTAAGCATTTAAGTATGTTTTTTAAAATTTAATAGAATATGCCACTAAATTATTTAAGTTAAACAAAATTCGCAACAAAATTAGCAAAAAAGCACCAACAAAACACATAAAAGCAAAAAGAAATGTTAGTGATGCAGAAACAATCAACACAAATATGAACAGACTAGTTATTCGAGTACCTCTTTCATACATGATTTAAAGAATCGTGTGAATTCTTTTGTAATCATTTCTCTTTTTTGCTTTTACTTCATAGAAAACTCGTATCAAATAAGTTGAGAAATATATTATTAATAGAGTTGAAAAAATCTTAACTTACATGAAAATGATAAAAAGTTATTCGTTTATTTCAATATCCGGATGAAATGATATTGTTTTTATTGCAACACTAACTACAAAACATGGTGGTGTTGCCAGTATCGAAATCTAGAATTCCTTAAAACACACAATGTCTATTGTAGTGTTTATGAATGCAATTTTATATTAAACAGTTTTTAGCGTGAAACTGTTCAATAACAATTGTGAGTCTTAAACCTAAAATAAGAATTTTTTATGAATGTAGCTGTAAGTCTTTTCGATAAGGTTTTAACTAGGGATGTAACGAATACCGATACCGATACCGATATATCGGCGATACTTCAGATTTTCCGATACATCGGTATCGGCGATATTTTACTGTCGATACGACGATACTTTTAAAAAAAATTTCAGAGCTTTTTTCAGACAAATTATTTATCTTTTGTTAATTTTACCATGAAGTTAATTCATTTCGTTATTTTTTAAATCTTATTAATATCAATTTCAAAAATTAATAATATTTTATGCTGTTATTTTGTAAAAAAAAATTATTAATTTTTTTAATTTTACCATGAATTCAAATTCAATTCGTTGTTTTTTAAATATTATTCCAGCGAAAAAAACACACACTCCAAAGAAGTCATGAAAATGTAGAATTCGCTATTCGGAAATTATTTATTTTTTGTTAATTTTACCATGAATTCAAATTCAATTCGTTGTTTTTTAAATCTTATTCCAGCAAAAAAACACACACTCCAAAGAAATCATGAAAATGCAGAATTCGCGATCCGGAAGTTTTACGAATTTGGACAATTTCTAATTAGTTTTACATATCCTTGCCATTGCAAGAAGTTCTGTTTTTCGATTACCAATTACCCAATTGGAAGCGATGCTAGGACAAATTTCTTTTCCGTGTTCTATAATGATTTTTCCTCTAGGAAAAAGGATAAAAAATTACTCATTTTCACAATTTTTTTTTAATGCGAATTTAAATTGAAAACTGTATTTTCATGTAAATTTAAGTGAATAAATATAAACTTTTAGAAGACTTTTAATAATTAAGCTATTAAGTTATTTAGAAGAATATTAGTTGATAAATGTCCTTTAAAAATCGATTTTTTAAAAAGCATAGAGACTATTTTTTAAAATTATAAAGGAATTAAAAATTTTTTCTTGCTTTTCTACTAATTATTTGCATATTTTTAATACAGATATTTTGGAAGCAAAGAAAATGTAGCTCCTTAAAAATTACTTCCAATTTTTTATACTGGTTTAATATCATGTTTAAATATTAATAATCTCTTACACTGTAATTTTGTATAACAAAAAAAAAAATTGCACTTGAGTTTTGTTAATCTAAGCTTGAACTCAATTTCAATATTCGTATCGGTATCAGAATCGGTATCGGCGATATTTATTTTTAAATATCGGTATCGGTATCGGATCGGCAAAACGGCGTATCGTTACATCCCTAGTTTTAACTAACCTTTAGCTAAATCAAAGTGATACAGATATAATTTTATACAACGTTGTTAAAAAACAACTGACTCACCTCTGCATCAGGTTTGAGTTAACTAAATCTTAGTTCAAAGTTTATCGAGACGAAGTTTGTTGTACAAAAACAACTCACTAATCTCTGCATCAGTTTTGAGTTAACTAAAAGTTGGTTCAATATATATCGGAAGGAAGCCAGTTGTACATAAGTTGTAAATAAGTTAGCAAGAAGTAAACTATATTTTTAGATAGGGATGTTTTGAGTATTTGTGTGTGTGTTATTTTTATGCATGTACTTTTTTGGTACAAACAACGGATAATATTGAAAGCAGCCGAAAATCCGTATTAATGTGTACATATTTAGTTTTTTTTGTTCAATGTTAGAATCAGCTAAAAATAACATTGCTTAGAATTTTATATGTTTATTGATTTAAAAATGATTGCACGAAATACTTCTTAAATGAAGTACATTCCGTTACTGTAATAATATTGTGATTGTACTTTCTCATATTTCAATGTAACCTTGGTGAACAAAAAAAAACACAATGAATGAGAATCAATCACATATTAGATCAGTGCTGTAGGACCAATTTTTGGTGCAGTGCAGTAATGCCATGTGAAATAAGGCCATATGCATATGGCCTTATTTCACAATAAATTGAGAAATAAAACCATATGGCGTTATTTCTCAATTGACTGAGAAATAACGCCATTTCTCAATTAGATTTTTATATATTTTTAATATATATATAGTGGGCGCATAAAAATTAGCTTTTGCCATTATAGTCTGCCTTCGGGCAATCTTGAGGAAGCATTTTATCCTCTGACTTTATCGGAGAGCGGCATAGCTAAGTAAAGCTTTTTGCTGGTTGCAGGGTTTTTTCCTCGGGGTATATCGAAGGGCGGGTTCGCTGACTAAAGATTTTTGCATAGCCTTAATAATTTTTTCCTCTCGGTACATCGAAAACGTCTTCGCTGAGTAACGTTTTCTGCATAGCCGGACTTCGGCCAGGCTTAAGCGTTTTTTTCCTTTCGGTATATCGAGTACCTCGTTTATCCTCGGATTTTATCGAGGAGCGGCATAGCTAAGTAAAGATTTTTGCAAAGCCGGCTTCGGCAGGGCTTAAACATTTTCTCCTCTCACTATATCGAAAAGCAGCTTCGCTGACAAATTGTTTTTGGCATACCCGCCCGCCCTTCGACGACCGTGCTGGAAGCTTTTTTCCTCGCGGAATCGCTGACTTAAGATTGTTTCATAGCCGGCCTTTCGGCAGGGCTTAAAATGTTTTCCTCTCGGAAAAGCGGCTTCGCTGAGTAAAGTTTTCTGCATAGCCGTACTTGGGGCAGGCTCTTTAGTTAGCGAAACCGCTCTTCGATATACTAAGGGAGGAAAATCCTTAAGCCAGGCCAAGAGCCGGCTTTGCAAAAATATTTAGTCAGCGAAGCGGCTTTTCGACATACTGAAGGGAAGAAACCCTTAAGACCGGCCAAAGGCCGGCTATGCAGACGACTTTACTCAACGAAGCCGCTTTTTGATATACTCTTCGATATACCGAAGGTTAGAACCCTTAAAACAGACCGAAGGCCGGCGGTTATGCAGAAAAACAAAAGTTTTATGAAAAAAATATATGGTTATATTTCCCATATGTTCGTTTTGCGTATGGCGTTATTGGTCAATAGCATTTAAAGCATTAAGAAATAACTTCATGTGACCTTAAGCTGAAAGTCCATATAACGCGTTTTCTGCGTTGGGCGTTTTGTGCTTTTCATACTTTTGACGCATTTCTAAATTCAAATTACATGCAACACGTTTTGTGCGTCGAGTTTTTAATGCGTGTAACGCGTATTATGGACTTTCAGCTTTAAGGTGAAGGTACATAGCACATGTTCAATGATCTAATGTGATATAGGGATCTGCCTAAAAAGTTGTAATAATGTGCTTTAATAAGGCAAAGAGAAGTTTGCTAGTGTTGCCAGATTCATATGCTAACTTTTTTGTTCCATGGAAATATAATTATAAGAAAGTAATGTTTTTATTAAACAATGGATGAAAAATACATTAAATACTTAAAGAAAAATAAAATGTAAAAGCAAGACAAAATATATCCGCCAAAGGCTTGAAATTTTACAAGCATAAAGGCCTCAGAAGCGTGATGTTCAACAGCGTTAAATGTTTAATGTACCTCCAGCTTTATTTCTCAATTGGCCCAGATATAAGGCCTATGGCCTTATTGCACATGGCTTTATTGCACTGCAGCTTATTTTTGCCTATCAAAGAATATTAAAGAACAAAATGCTTTGAACAATATAATTGGTTACTTGAACAAGATTTATCATGAATCTGCAATTACAGACGGAATAAACTACATTTTTACTTAGAAATTCTATTTTTGGTATTCTTTTTGCCCTTTTTAATGTTAAATAAAATAAAAACACATTGATAAAAAAAGTTTAATTTCTATGGCTCAAAATCACTAAAACTGGTACTGGCTTTCTCACTTTATTCTTTTCTCAACACACACTGAAAATTTGTAAACAAATAAAAACTCAAAAGATAATTTTATGTTTTCAAAAAAAATAATTTTTTCTTAAAAAAAATTTATTTATTTAAAACGAATTTTTTTAATCTCAGCATTTTTGTTTTAATATATTTAAAATTAAAATTGTTTATTTTTTTTAGCATTTTTAATTAATTTAATTTAAGCTTAAATACTAAAGAGAAAAACGTCTTCTTAGAAAAATAAAACAAAGGGAAAAATATAACTAAATAATAGAATTTCAGTTACTTAAGAACAACAAAATTTTGTTTACAATTTTAATTGAAAATAAAAAACAAGAGTCACATAGAGAAAACGATTTATTAAGCGAGTTAAGAAAAATAATGTACAAACTTAAACACGAACTAAAAGGCGCATATTTTAATTAAATTCTATTTAATAATTAATAATTAATATATCAACAGTATACGAAAAGTATCATTTTAAGTGCTTGCAATATTTTTCGACCACTGTGCCAACACACTACGCATCATTTGAGTAAGTTTTAAAATATTAACAAATTTTGTGGTATGTGTTACAGTGGACGGAAAATATGAAACAGTTATTTATAAATATTTATAACATGATTTTTTTTAAATTATAAAAAAATAAAATAAAAAATAATAAAAACTTAGATTTTAAAATTTGCACAGGTTTGTTTTGTTACTTAAAAATACATTTTTGTTTAGTTTCAATATTCGTTTTTTTTTTAATTTAATTAAATTATAATAAATTAATTTAAAGCAAATAAAAATTGCAATGAAGATGGGCTGGTTGTTTTGTTTTCTTAATTACTCTTTTTAATTTAAAATTTTTCTTTCCTTTTTTAAGTATCTTTTTAAACTTCTGTTTCTAATTTAACTTTAAAACCTAAAAGAGAAGATTACTTTAAAAGATCATTTAAAAAACTAAAAATGTAAAGTTATTATTTATGAGATTTTAGTTTAGTTGAATTCAATAAAATACAGGAAGATTTGATATTTTTTTAGTATCTAGGACGTCTATCTGCACGGCAACTCGTTCTTCAAAATGGAGACTTTTCTTTAAAACCATCATCATCTTCAGCCGGATGGCACTCAATTTTAATTGTAGTAGAGGGAGTACCATAATGCTGGTATCTCTTGTCCATTGAAGTCTGAGGTGTATGACAATTTCTCCTCCAATCATAATAAACGTGATCACGTTCACTACCATGATGTTGATGTGGGTGATAGTGTTGTGGATAGTTCTGATAAAAATTATTATAATTTATAGAACTTAGTTTTGTAGCTGCCACTTCAGCTGTAAAATCGTTATGATTTTCAACACTTTGTTGGTGGATGGATGACGATGATGATGGAGTTGCAATCGAATTATTTATAGAAGTCTGAGTTGTTGTAGTATCTATGTCTGCTGCTGCTGGTAAATGTTTAATAGTATTGTTATTATCCTCTCTATTATTACTATAATTATAATAATAATTTATAAATTTTTCCTAATTTTATTCTCCTAAATGTTGCGCTGCCACCGCCGCTGCTGCTGCCGCTTTCTGTGCTTGCGCTTGCTTTTCTTGTTCGTTTAACTCTTTGATGGCTTGGATTTCTTTTTTTAATTTCATGCGTCGATTTTGGAACCAAATCTTTATTTGTCGTTCTGTCAGACATAAAGCGTGGGCCATTTCGATTCTTCGTCGGCGGGTTAAATAGTGATTGGTGTGGAATTCTTTCTCTAATTCAAGTGTTTGATAGCGGGTATATGTTTGGCGACCACGTCTTCGTAGACCATTTGTACCTGAAATTAAGAAACAAAAATATGTAAATTAATACAAAGAAATAAAACGATAAAAAGATTGTGTGAAAACTGAGTGAAATGAACTAACCTTATACTTTTTGAGACAAATTATGAAAAGTTATTAAAAACTTAAAAGTTTTTTTTATTGGTTAACGATAATTTATAACTTTTGAATCTTATTTTAATTGTTCTGTATTCTATATGAAGCAGATTAATACATAATTAACATTTATATATGGATCTAGTATGTACAGTATTTGGAAATAATAAGTTTCCAAAAGTAAAAGATGAATGAAATTATGTATAACTTTTGTGCATTTTAATATTTTATTTAATAGTTTTTTCATTTACTTAAAGCGTTAACGTTCAACACTTAAAGTTATTAACAAAAGATATATTTTATTATTTTTACGAGAAAAATCATAAGATAACTCAGAAAATTTTTTTGGAAAGAATAAGTTTCCATTCACCTTAGTAACCACAGCGAGGGGACATTTTAGAAAGTCAATGTTGCATAGTATCTACTAATTCTAAGTACTCTTCTGGAGTGATTTAATTCTAGTTTGAAATGATACACTATTTCAATTGGTTTCGCGTTTGAGGTGATCCTTCAGAAATCCGAAGTTTCAACATAGTCCAAGCATTTTCAATTAGAGAAAGGTCTGGGCTTTGTGTTATCCACTTTAAAAGTGTGACATCATGATCTGGAAGAAATTCCTCAGGCTTTTTGGCTGTGTGAAAAGGAGGGCATTGTCCTGTCGGAATACAAAATGTTCACCTATTAAACGCTTTCCCTCAGGTATAGTTATGTCTTGAAAACATTTTAAATACAAAGTTGCAATTACTTTTATTCTAAAAATTACTATTTCGCCAACTCTCCTGACATAAAGTCAGCCCACACCATTAAACTTCTATCAACCGATTTTACAGTCGTTAAGGTGCACTTATAAGAAAGTGCGTCACATGCCTTACGCCATGCGTGAACCTTTCCATAAGAGTACTATTAACCGGGAGGTCGCAGATTTGATTCCTGCCAAGACCGTGGGCTTTTCTGCAGAAAAGCCAAGAATAGGCTTAAGCAGTATGTGTGTTTGTTTAAAAAAAAGTTAAAAGACATTTAAATTGGCATTGACTGATTTTAAAGCAAATAATGATCACACTATTAAAACAAAAAATTTAAAGCGTGTATGTATTATTTATTGCCGTAATAATTAACAATTTGCCAGCGGTCAAAAGTTACAAATTTATTATTTGTTAATTTATACAAAGACATTTTTTTGCAATAAGAGCTTTTGTCCAATTTTGTTAATTTTGATATATTAATGCTAAACTAAATATTAAAAGCTCTTTAGATGGGTGTTCAAGTATATGGAATAACATGGACAAAATTTAATAAATTTCATATTTACTTGAATCTTTTTTACCACTGTGAAATATATGTTGATGATTTTCACAGGGAACAAACTTCACGGTTCTGGGCTTACATCGTCCAACTATATATGGAAACCCTCAAATTAATAATATCCAAAATGTTCATTGAATTTTCACCCGGTTCTGCTGCTACTTGAAGGAAATTTATAAATTACACTACTCAACACTGAAAATTAAACAACTGGCTTTTCATAATGCCCATATGATTGGCCACAGTAAAATATATAAAACTCCACGATTAGAATTTTTACACCACGTTACAATTAGTAGTAGTTTCAACATCGAAATTATTAAATGTTTTCGCAGATTCATAATCAGCATAAAATTCCTTGTCATTTGCACTTTATTTGACATTTCTAGGAAGTTAGGAAGTTAGAAATGCCATTTTTTGAGTTATTGCAATTTTGATCCTAAAAACTGGACGTAATAACGAGCACATGTTGGGCACAAAAAGTTCACACCCATAAGGTAGTTCCTGAGATATATGAACAATTAAATTTATTTCTTTCTTAATTTTTATTTATTTTTTTATTTTGTAACGATATACAAAGAGGTAATATATAAAAAAAAATATTTCAGAAAACATATAAACCGTTTTTATAAGAATAAAATTTCGCGCTTAAACTACCAAAACAGATCATATGATTTCCATCCATAGACCTCTTGAGAACCAGCTATTTTTTCACAACATATTATTATATTTTAAACCATGCATAATACATGGTTCACTGATTTACTGCTGTTGAATTTAAAATACATTTAAATTTCAGTTCGTATAACTAAACCAGCGCTTAAACGCTCTCAGATTTATTAGCTCTAAGTTATTTTACATAAAGCTTAGGAATAGTGTTTTTTCCCGGTATTCCCGGAACACCTATTTCCGTTTTCCCTGGAATTTCATTCGGGAATTCCCGGATATCAAGGCAATTTTTTACTAAATTGTGGGAAAACGGCTTTGGCGCCGCACGATAATCTTTTTGAACTCAAATTTAGTAACATTTCTTAAGACTTATCCCATTTTTTTTAGTGTAGACAATCTTTTAATCTCTCTTTGAATCACTTCCACCCTCTGACAACCACGTGTTAAAATCATTGATGAATGATCACAAATAAAACTACTTCGATTTCAGTTCATCGGTGATTTTACTAATGATTTGTATGCTATATTTTTGCTTGGTTTAAACATAGTTTTTAAATACGAAGTTACCTTAAAATTTCGATAAAATATTATTATTTTTTACCTAATTTACATTGAATCTTTTTGTTAATGTCCATGGACATTATGTCACTCCAAAAAGTGTCATAACGTCCATGGATATTATGACACTTTCAAAAGTGCAGTGTTGGTAGGTCCATGGTTATTATGACACTTTTTAGAGTGTAGAGATATTTGCATAGGCGGCCTTCGGCCGGGCTTAAGGATTTCCCCTTTTGGTATATCGCTTCGCTGAGGTAAGATTTTCAGCTTAGCCTGTAGAAAATCCTTAAGATCTGCCAAAAGCCTGCTATCCAAAAATCTTTACTCAGCGAAGCCGTTTTTCGATTTACTGAGAGGAGAAAACCCTCAATCCCCACCGAAGGACGGCCAAGCAAAAGTTTTTACTCAGCGAAGCCGCTTTTCGAAATAACAAGAGCAAGAAATCGTTAGGCCCAAAGCCGGGTACGCAGAGACCCTTTAGTAATAATAGTAAAATTTCTTATAATTTTCATTTAATTTCTAGATATTTCTTTGAGTCCATATACTTTAATCATTTCGTATTTCCAAACTTTTGTTTACGTCCGTTGACTTTATTTATATGTATATTCGAATTTGTTTTCATTTTTGAAAGTATGGGCATTATGACACATTTAAAAGTGTCAAAATTTAAATAATAACAAAAATGTCATAAAGTCCATGGACATTATGACACTTTCAAAAGTGCCATAATGTCCATGAACGTTATGACACTTTTTGGAGTGGCATAATGTCCATGGAAAAATTTTATTCATTTAGCTCATACAAAAATCATTGGATTGCGGAAACTAAAATTTTTGGTAAATATTTTATTACGTTCTTCAATTTGAGGGAATTCTCGGGATCCCGGGAATCTCTTTTTTATTTCCCGCTCTCCTGAGAAACAAAAAGGTCCAGGAAAAAACCCTACTTAGGAACTAATGAATGGATTTTTAACTTTTTTGCCCACAATATGTTCGTTAGAATGTCCATATTTTGTGTAGTATGTCAATTGCAAAAGCTCTGTGCGAATGTAAAACTACTTCACACAAATCTAAAGCATAACTGAAAAAGGACATTTCTATGTAATTTCCTTGAGATAAAACTCAGTTATTCTGAACTGGCAAAGTAACTGTGCAGCCGAATATACACATTAGCAATCAACCGGTTGCTATCGTCGAAAGTGTGAAAAACCTTGGCATAATATTCAATAACATGCGCACCTGTTAACACGCTCATGTGTTAACATGATGTTAACTTTCCCTCTTAAAATCGAAACGTCTCGTTACAATAAGTATGTATTTAATAAGTGATGAAACGGAACAAGACTGCCATGTCGACTGAAAATCAGTCAGAATAAAACAAAGCCCATAACAAAAACGACGACCGAAGCTACAAATTTCTCATTAATCATATTAAAATGTAGCTTTTCCATTTATTTGTAATTTCCATTACTTAAATCAAAGGTTTTGTTTTAAAAATAATGAAGTTTAATTCTATTTTACAGCTGCTACAGTCGACGTATCTAAAATGTCAATTTGTCTTGGGCCCCACTTTGGGCGCTAGTTTTTTGACGTTGATCAATTATAATGTTGAACAACGTTCCACGCGCTCCCGTCTTGTAATGTTTAAATGTCAAAATGTGACTGTCGTTATTATTCATTTTACTCTTTACAAAACTCTATTTCTAATTGACGATGCCAGAAAAATAAAAATAATTACAAATAGGGCTCATAAAAAAAATCCCAATTGGGATTTTAGCATGTTGTGTTAACATGATGTTAACTTATATCTAAAATTTTCATCAGATTACTCATCTTTTTCAACATAACAAAATTGCAATATATTTTATTTTTAATCATCTAAACTGTAACGCTTAACAAAATAACATCAGTATTTGATGAAAATGGTCTTGCTAAAGTGTGAATGTACAATAGCATAGCTTTTTAATGAAATTTTACAATAATTCTGCAAAATTTTTTCATCAGAAAGCTACGATATTTTACATTTGCTCTTTTGCAAGGCCATTGGCGCCGAATACTGAATTTCGCAAAGTAATTTTATAGAATCATAAACGTTTGAACAAAATTAGTTTATGCTTAAATATAGCTCTAAAAATCGCCAAATAATTTATTTATCGCCAGAAAAATCACCATGTCGCTACATCAACAACTTGGAAGCCAGGCAAGGCTAAAACTGGCCATGTTTGGAGAGAAATCGCCATATCTGACAGCCCAACCCTCAGTACGAGATCAACTTAGATTTTTGGTTCACATACTCAACACGATCGTCAGCATCTTCAACATATTTACAAACCTTATACACATTCCTAAGCCATCCTAAACCTTCCTAAACCAACAATAAAACTTTTTTCTTAAAAAAAATACATATAATAAAAAATCACACTGTCACTAAATAAGCTCATTAATCTGAAACCTGGAACCTACCTAATACAGAGTGTTCTAATTATGCAAAATTACCAAATAGAAAGTCTCAGAACTCAAACCGGTCCCTACCATTTGAAAACAGACTACGTGACTTGCTTTGCGACTTTTTCTCCTACCTCTAGGGACATAAATCTCGTATTTATTTTTTACTACTAAATAGATGTTCCTGCCCGCATCGCGTGCTATACACAGAAAAAACTAAATTTCATTTTCTGTGAAGGAATTCAATGAAATAGTAAATATTTTTTCTATGAACAGACCTACGAATTTGTAAATATAGACAAAAATACCTCAACAATTTCATTGAAAAAACGTGTTTTTTTCAGTGAAAAAATTGTTTAAATCTATAAAACAATTTGTCTAAAAATATTTACAAATTGTAGACAAAACAATTTACTAAATCAAACAAAAATATTTACTGGATTTTCTGAAAAATATCAATCAATATCTCTGTCTGAATTTAATAAACAATTAGTCTAAAAATGCTAACAATTATTAAGCAAAATAATTTACTTAATCAAAAAAAAAATACAAAAAAAAAATTTTGTCTGTGTCATCATCATCCATTAAGCATTTATGAGACTTCACTTTGTTAAATGTGTTCAAGTCCGAATTTTTATTTAAATATTCTAAAAAAATGAATGAGAATTTACGCAACGACATTAACTAATCGATTCACTCAAAAATCTATTGTAAACAAACGTATTACAATTGCATTCCTCTTGCTATGATTCTTGTTGTTGTTGTTGTTATTTGTGTGTATGTCGTCATCGGGGTGGTTTTTACGACACAGTTTTTATTGTTGTTTTTGGTGTTTGCGTTTTAAATAAAAGTCAAACAATCAGTTCATAGATTATGGACAGAACATTCACTGAAAATTAAATTTATTATTAGACAAACTTTTGTTTGAAAAGTTTTTGGGGATAATTTTTTCTGTGTAAGGTGTCCGTGGAATATAATATAAAGTTCTTTAGATAAGGTTTAAATTTCGCGTTATACAAAATAAACAATTCTACCAACGTCAAAAAATCTTTCTAATTTCCAGCCACGATTATATTAGTAAAATTGCGTATTTTCGCTTTTTTATATTTTAAGTTCAAACTGAGATACTTTATCGCGGTACAAAGTACACTAAGTTTGAAGCACGACCCTAAAGTACGTCCATTATATGAAAATCACACAGACAAAAATTCTAAAAGTTGGTGTTTTGTGTTCTATATCGATTACTGTTTATGCCATTGATAACATAGATAGCAAAGTCTCGGTCTGTCAATAAAATATTGACAACTGTCTTAAAACATACGAAACCTGTGAATTCAACTTAATGAGCGAGAATATTTTTTCCTTTTCAACACACTTGAGAGACCATAAATTTTGCACCCGAATATCCATTAATTTGCAATTTTTTACACGCACAGTCACATTTTAGTTTGAATTAATTTTTATCACTATTTGAAACAAAGTTTGTGTTTAGTTTCATTGTACTGTTAAAATGTTTCTTTAATTTTTTGACATTTGTTTGTTGAATTTTATCGATTAGTTGAATTATTTTTTCATTGAACAGTATTGTATTTTTATTCCTATTTGGGATAAATATGTTTACTACCAAATACAAAAATTGCAAAAATATTTTTAGCACATCAAATTCTTTGAGCTCGAATGTATTAAAAAACATTCTCATATCATATTTTCATTGACTGCATTAACTTCTAAAAATTTATGTATAAATAATATAAATACTTTACAATAACTTTTTATTAAAACCAAGTGCGGCTTTAGTGCTGTGGAGAAATTTTCATGTTAAACAAATACGAATACAAAATATTCTACTAATACATTCTTAGACTTAGGTTTTTGAGAGCAGACTTAGGTTTTTTAAGTTTCAGTTTGGCCTCTATATACCCTATGGTTTATGCCAGCATGAAAATTTTCAAAAAATATTTCATGTACAGACTCGGCCCTTTTACAGTTTAATTATAAGTATATAGATAATTTACAACAAAACAAGAAGGATCTCACGATTGATTCTGGCTAAGGTATAAAAAGAATACACTTTTTTTCGGGATTTTGCAAGTTTTCATCTAAGTTTCATTTTAACAGGAGTTAAAACTCCATCCACAATGTTAGGAAACCATGTAATCCTTACATTTTAGGTATTGGAGATGTTCAAAAGATTTATGTAAAAAATTTAAGGAACATTTTTGGTAACTTTTATGAAAAAGGGCAATACATTATCCTCAAACAGTAATATAACGGCGCAAAATGTTTTACAGAAATATTTTTCATAACATACATATTATTATAGCTCCTAAAATAAATTAAAGCTCAAAATTTCACTTGAACGCCAGAAATAAGTCAACACAATGCAAACACACGACTTGAGTAAATAATTTGTATGGAAATCGCTCAAAAAACTGAGTGCTTTTCATATAAATTTTAAACAAACAATGCTTGTTTGCATTGTAGAAACAATACATTAATATGTGTTTAAGATTTAATTTCTTACTTATTCAGAATTGGTGCTACTATACCTCCCAAACCAGAGTTTAAGGGCGACGTTATATGAAAAAATTTGTTACGTACAGAGGTATACTAAATCAATAAGCTGTGTTAATTTAAGTGTTCCAATTTAATAATATTTTCTTGTTATCTTTGCTACCATAATATTTTTATGAGCTGTAGTTCTAATGTTAACAAAGTATGCAATTCATGTAAGTCCTTAGCTTCAATAAAATACATTTTTTGCCCTCCTATAAACCTTGATTTTGAGACATACTCAGTTTTTTCTGACAATAAAAGGACAATATATGTATACGCACTCGCTCACATCCATCTACATACAAACAATTCTATATAAATACTGTAGTTAACAATATATTAATAAAATTGTACATAAATAGCCATTATTTTGTAAATAAATGCATTTTCAACTTTACGCATGTCAACATAAACTATTTGCTTAAATACCTTTAGGACAAAGCAAATTTTTAAACAAATATTTATGTACATGCCAATAAATATTTAAAACTTTAAAACATTGAAATAAGAACAAGAATAAAGTCAAATGAACAGAAAAAATATTTGAGTAAATTTAATGTAATGACAAAAAAAGATCCTACAAACAGTTTTAAATAATACAAATACACACACAGAAAATAAGGCTAAAAGAAAGTTTTAAAGGAATTAATTCATTTGGAAAATAATTAAGGCAATCTTAACAGAACAACTTTTATCAAGCCTTGTTATGAAGTAATTTTCTTTTAATGTACATTCCAATTACTCTCCAGAAGAAAGTATTGATGCATGGGTACTTGTCGATGGAAAAACGCAAGAGTCTGTCCAACGAACAACCAGGCAAAAAGGGAAGCAATATGCACAAGTGAAGCAATATGCACATTTTCTGACAACCATGAAAGATATGAATGATTCTGTAGTAAAGTAAGTATCCTTATGCATACAAAGGTAAGTTGGGAGTATTCTGCGTAGAACAGCACAATTATACACATATGTGACGTAACACTTACATATTTTCACACATCAGTTACTCATACATTTGCATAAAAATTATTATACGCAAAACATACACGAGTTCTTCAACAAAAGTATGAGTAAAATGATGTTTTGTAAATGTGTTTGTTTATATGAAATTATATTGCAACCTATTTAAGTGTGTGCGTAAATGTTTGTTTGTAATTGTTGTCTACATAATAAAATTGAGTTATTGCTCTTGAGGCAAATTAAACTTCATAAATATGTTAAATCAGAGATTAACTGCCAAAGTATTCACAAAAGATTTTATGAGCCATTAAAGTGTGAGATGCCATATAAATTATAATATAATGAAAATAAATGTTAAATAATGACCATAAATGTCCTTAAGACAATTTTTGTTAAAAAAAACAACTTTTTATATTTACACATATGAACGTTTCTATAAATATAGAAAATGACCAAATTTTACAATAAATAATGGTACTAAATTGCGTTTTTTTTCTGTGTCTATTTCGATAACCATTAATTTTAGTTAGTGTTAAAAACAAACATTTTTCGATTTTATTTTCTACGATCAATTTAAAATAATAGTCTTTTGCTTATTTTTTTCGCTCTCTTTCAAATAAATATTGCATTGCAATACGAGTACTGTGGCGGCAGTAGAGTTGTGTAGTTGCATCAAAAACATTAACTGAAAGACCATAAAAATGAAATTTTTTTTTCAGAGATGCTGTGATTTTTATTTACCTGTAACGATGTTCAATTGCAACGGTTACAGGAACTGCATTAGCAACAACTGCAACAACATTATTTCAGTTTGCTTTTTGTGAATTTACTCGCCAAATGCGAGTATCAACAGCATTGCGATCTTCAACATGAACATGATTTTCGAGGTTTTTAAACCATTTGGAAGCGGAGAAAATCCGTCAGTGGAACTACAAACAATATGGTATTATTTGAAAATTAAGTTTTGAAACTAATGCATATCGTAGATAAAGGTAGACATAGGTTGGCAAAATGCATTGAAGAATGCCTCTTATCACAAAACATTTAAGAACATTTTTTATTTCCAACGGAACTTATAACAGAAAGAACTTTCGATCTATTTGGTTAATTGATTAAACGAGAATGTACTATACCTGTGTCTAGGTTCTGAAGTATTTTAAATGATACTCTTGTAAAAAAACAGTTCATCTGGTCAGGACGATGCTGTACGACTTAGCAGAAAAGTGTATTTTGTTAACAGCAGAAAAAATTGCAGTTGAATTTTAGTTTTTTTTCGGTGACAACAGCCAAAGCTGCAAGACTCACTCATAGAAATTTCTTACTTAGGAAGGTTTTGTTCTTCTTTATATGAAGTTCATATAAAACATTTAATGTGTTTAAAAGTAATATTACCAATAATTTTGGCTTTTTTCTTCATAGTGAATAAAACCCAAAAAAAGTGACCAAATAGCCGATTTTGTGCAGAAGCAAGCAAAATGACGAAATGATTAATATGCAATATATTTGGCTCAATTATTTATTATCCCAACTCTGTTTGCACAACGATGCCAAAAATAAAGAAGTGTTTTTTTCCAAAATTTTCAATATTCAAAATTGGAATTGTCATGCTAGGTTGCCAGCGCACTTTGGTCTTAGTTGGTTCCGTTGTGATATCTGTCGTCCATTCTGTTCAGTGGCTAAGCCATCCCGACGACTGGATAAACGAGTTTATTCCTCTCATATCGAAGTCCGACAAGTTAGCCACCCTTTTCTCAGAGACAATGAACGTGAAGGTGCTCTAGATTTTCTGCCTCCTCCTCATTTGGTGGATTCAGTCTCCTAGCATGCGCATCTACTAAGTGCGCGTATTTGCACACGAGGTTTCCCCTCTAAATTTTCAGATCTACTACAAACATGTTGAGCCATATAAACCACGATACCAAGCAGGTGACCATATAGTCCGTATCCCGAATGTGCATTCGGGCTCCGGATTTTTGTAGTTCGTCCGCATCATGTAGCTTAAACCTTATTTTCTGTTGGGTAATAAAAACGCATCCACGTAATCCAAAGACCAATTTGGATACGATCGTGTAGATCTCGAGCACGTTCTAAATCGAGATATTGTAGAGGGCACGACCGAGAGTATTACAGCAAATCTTTTATCAGGCAGAGGTATGAGTAGTAATCAATGCTTTCCAGGATATCAACTAGGAATTCCAAAATTCTAGCACATGGCTAATTGTTCGAAAATGAGATCAGCTAGTGCAGCATTGTGAAAATTGCTTTTAATGGGGTCGTGCGAGGAGCACTTGTGATCATCAAAGACAGTAGATGATTTTGTGGAAAGCACTCTACTATCCTAGCGCACCATACGAAACTATGGGGCTTATTTTACAATATATATAGCCATGCACATATATATAGCCACATCGGCCTTATCCGCCCTCTACTGGATGTTACAGTGTCATGACAGCTTGGAGTCCAGATGGATATACAGATACTTCGCACTATCAGACAACCTAAGTTTTGATTTATATAGGGTTGGAATCGAAAAAGTTGGTACCTTATATCTTCTTGTGAGGAGTACAATAAAGTTTTTTTTGCAGATTTACACTAAGACCACTTTCGGTATTTCATCTGCTGATGATTCTTTGTGAAGCCTGCAGACGCTGTGTGGGAGTATTCAAGTGTTTTTTGCATACCGCCACCGTATTGTTATCTGCATACGCCACGGTGTTATATATAATGGAGTAAAGTTTCATAAACATAGAGGTTAAAGCAAGGTTCCATATGAAATAGGGATATGTAATTTAATGTAATTTTACGAAAAAAATAATCGTGTCGACATAGTGGGCCTGGCAGTAAATGAAATAAAATTTATATCTTCCATCACTTCTAACTGTTAAAGGGTTAAGAGCAACATCCTACATATAACAAGAAAAACGATCTCAAACAGTTTTTGTTGTTCTTGTTGCTATTATTGTAGTTGTACTGTTGATGTGCTGGTTCATGTTGCGCTGTTAAAACTGATGATCATTTCAAGAAAAATGCTTAATTTATGACATTGCTTAAATTTACAACAACAACATTAACCATAACAACAGCAACAAATAAGATCTCATCATGGTTTTTATATGGCGGTTTTCAGAATAAAAACAAAAAAGTAACAATACAACAACAGCCTCTAAAACAATACATGCACGTGTAGGCTTTAATAAAAAATACACTCCATCTATTTTTTTTTTATTCTTTATTAAGAAGAACTAATTTAGTGAGAAATACATCCATATGTACGTTTTTCTATAAAAAAACCAACAACAAAGAAAATAATTTAAAACAATTTTGATAATTTATTGGCTCAAGAATGAATTCTTAATAAACAACGAGCAGGAAAATAAAGATTTTTAATCAAAAAATCAACAAATAAAATGATCTTAACTGAATTGAAGTGATTGTCGCCGCCATTGCAACTTTTAGTTGCAACAGTAACAGCCACTGACAGCTTCCTTGTGATAAAGTTTTATACCAATTTATAAAATGACGAAGGATGGACGGACAGTGTTAATGTTGGTGTTGTTTTTAACCATTTATTGTGAATGAGTAGAACGTGACTTTTATTTCAAAAAATAGATTTCATAAGATAATTGTGGTATGTTTAGTTAGTTGTTACATTACCACCACGTTTTTAAACTTCCAAAAAAGAGACTTGGAAAAAAAGGAAACCAATTCAATTTAAGAAGTTTGTTGCTTAAAAAAACAATATACTTGAAAGAATGAAAAAGGAAAAACTTGTTGTTTAAATGCATTAAATAATAAATTTTGAACCAGCCAGGCCGCAAAAATTTTATATCTTTGTGAAACAAGTGGCACCCAATTAAGCTAAATTTATGCAACAAGACATTCTTCAAGTTAATTGGCAAAAAACGCAATTTTTGTTTAACATTCTGTGTGTGTTGTATTGCTTTTGTTGATGGTTCTTATTTCAAATAAAACAAATGACCTGGTGATATAAAACCGCCAATATGGTCTGTAACACTAAACTGAAGTAAAAAAACATTTTATATTAAACATTTAGTTATGGCAAAAATGCCTTTTTTCCTTTTATTTATTTTGTTTTGGTACCTTTGCTTGAGATTGTTGTGTACGGCGACAAGTAGACATAAAAACTAACCCCATCTCGGAGGTAGTTAGTCCATGTTCATTCAAACTTAAATCAACAAACTAAACATGCCACCATTTATTCATTTAAGAAGCATGTTGCAAATGCAGCTGTAAAACGTTTAAATATTTACGCAATAAAAGTTTGTTTCAAAGTGGTTGGTTCATTTGTTTGTTTTGTTTCCTTGTCTTTCTTTATTCAATACATCATTTTAACTTTTTCTTTCCATTGCAGATCGGCTTGCCGTTGTTGAGTGAAGTTTTTTCTCTGTCTTTGGAAAATTTTATGCGAATTGAAATGTAAAAAATGTAAATTAATGCAAACAATTTTTCCTGTTGTTGTTATAGTTGCAAATAATCAAGTCTTGAGTTTGTTTAGCGAAACAACAACAATATGTTTAACCAATTTTGTCTTATTATTTATACAGTCTGAAGAAGTGAAATGCCAAGTAGTTATAACAAAAAGGATTTTGTTCGAGTTTTTGTTTTACAAAAAGGGGAATGTTTTGAATTTTCATTTTAATTATGAATAAATACATTTGTAAAATATTCAATTATTTTAACATAAAATATAAAGTTTGCTGGATTTTTTTCTATAGCCATTAAGATTTCAATGCAATGGCTGCTTTAAAGGTCAGCCGAAAAATATGCTTTAATTTATTTATGGAATTTGTTTTTCACAAGTAAATTTGCAAGTCAAAATGTTGTTCAAGGCCCCTATTATGATTAACAACAAAATTGATAGTTGAGTCGTAGTTTTCAAATTCTTATTATGGATCACAATTTTCATCAAAGTGAGACAACTGTTTTTTATCAGTTGTGTTTTGGTTTTTATTGCGACTATTGTGTTTCTTTTGCCTACTTTTATAATCGTAATTTTAGGCGCGATATATCACTTTTATCAACCAATATTGTTGCCATATCCTTAAAACATAAAATCTCAAGAAAAAGTAGTAAGGCCAAAACTAGAAATATTTAAAATATTTTGTGGTGGCTACTATGGTTTAAAAAAACAGATAGTATAGACAAGGACTTTTTTTCGAACATTTTTTCGAAGACAACTAATATTAGTTGTGAATAATATTCTAGTTGAGTTTTGAATCATAATAGGAGCCTAAATATTGCCTGATTAAAATATGGTCTTGTAAAAAAATATATTTCAAAATGCTGAATGAAAAGCTCGGTTTCAATAAAAGCTGTTACTTCTGTTCTCTATTTTTAAAGCAAATATAGGTTTATTATATCATAATGTATTTTATTCAGCCTTCCAGTAACTTCCGAGAAAAATCGAGAATAATTGAGCTTGAGGCCAGTTTTTTATTTTATAATAAAATTGCTTTTATTTATTATTACACATGGTTATTACGATATTTCGATATCCATCGGATATCATCATCAGGCAACAAATGTACATATATAAAAGTGCGTCAGACGCTTACGAAATTGAACTTTTATATATGTACATTTGTTGGTTTTTTTTTGCCTCATGATGATATCCGATGGATATCGAAATATCGTAATAACCATGTATAATAATAAATAAAAGCAATTTTATTATAAAATAAAAAAATGACATCAAGCTCAACTATTCTCGATTTTTAACGGTTTATTATATCTTTAGATAAATTGGTAGTATGGTTGGCTTGTTGCGTTTTTTTACGTTTTTTGTAGAAAAAGAATTTTTTAAATAATAAACTACAAAAAACATACTAAAATATTTGAAAATCCTGGCTTTTACTTTGTATTTTTTGAGCGGCTGCACACCGGATTTCATTTAGAATTTCATATATCTTTCAATATTTTTAAAGTTTAGAATATGTATTACATCGTAATTTTATATGGAAACTTTCACAGAAATTTCGACTTTTTATCTCGTAATGCCACCTAACAATTAAGCTTGTATTTCAGAACCATATAATCCCCTTTTTATTTATCTTTTACTAAATGTAAAGCTGCTTGCATTCGTCAGCTTATTATTGGTTTGGCGCATATGCCCCAAACTCGGAACAGAGAAAAACGACAAAAAAATTTTACATAAAGTTGTCTCAAAATATAACCAATAGATTTTTTTGTATTTTCACTACTGCTTCCGGCATATGTTTTGAAAAAATATGTTAATTTTTGTGAGCTTTCATGAATGTAATTAAAAGTTACTATTGCTTTAATGGAAATAAAAAATCTTGTTTTGGGCCGTATACGCAATTGTTTTCTCAAAAGTAATTGTTTGTGCTGCATGTGTATACTTACTGCCCTGTAATGAGTTTTTTGTTGTGTAGATGAATGTTTCTTATTTATGATGAAAATGAGGTTATATGTTATTAGAAAACATATTTACATGGAATAAAAAGTCAATATTTTTATAAAATATGTATTAAAATTGTTAATTGTGAGCACAATTAATGCTTGATATCTCAGAAACCATAAACAATTTTGCGAAACAGGTTTTGGATCCAGATCTGGATCTTGGATCTTTGGATCTTGATTGGAAATCATATTAAATTTACAATAAATAATTTGTCGTTTAAGTGTGTTAGTGATTATTTGCTTTGTTCTTTGCTACAGTTCACTGTTTTGCTTAGTTGTGTGACTTGTTGTTGTTTATTCTTACATGTGTCGGCTGGTTTAAAATTACCATTGTTTTTTTATTAATTTTATATGAAAAATTATTAATCTAACCTTAACTTCCTTTTATTTAAAGTTGTTCACTGTTAAAAACACTTTGTTATAAACGTTACATTTCATTTTAAATCAACATGACAATAACTTTAATTTCAAATAAGTTTAATGTTAAATAATTATTCAAATAATGTTGAATTAAGTGAAATTCATTTTACATACGATGGGTATTTATTTAGTGTATAACTAAAGCAAGTGGCACGAGCTCAAATCTTGGCTGGGGCAACCAACTACAACACGAAGTTTTCTGATGCCTACGCTGAAACACATTACTTTAGTAAAATAATTAATAAAATAGCTACATTAAAGTCATGTTATTTCAGCTTGATATAACTTTCATTCCACATGATTCGATTCTTTGTGTTGTTTCAATACCAAATTCACGTTGCTTAAACTTGAAATAACTTTGATTGAACATGATACTTCGTGTTGATACAATATCAAATTCACGTTGCTTCAACTCCGAATAGCTTTGATTTAACATGATTTTTCGTATTATTTTAGTATCGACTTTATTTTGAATATTAAATCAACATGAAATATATTTAATTCAAAAGGATACATTTTCCTTCAAGATTATTGTAAATCATGTTGATTTAAAATAAAACACCTATGAAGCAAAATTACTACCGAAAAATATTTAATTAACCTGGTTTTCCATTATTTTACATTGAAATTTTTTTGGGTGTACCTAACTCAATTTTTTTAAATGGTCGGTGTGCCAAACCAATAATAAGCTGACGGTATCTAAAGAATTAAATAAAACTTAAGTAAAATCAGGTTTAATTGCTTTGTGAAGTACATGACAAAAAGTTGACTTTTTTCCGTAAATATCCATTTGCAAAATTCTCCAGACCACAGAGCACCCTTATGACGAGTTGTGCTTGAAAAACAAGTAGAAGATTTTTGGAAATAATGTTCGCAATAGCACCCCTGTACGGACACAACAACTATATTATGCTCTCTGCAACAATATATATGTAGTTGTGGAATAAAATCTATATTTAATATACGTACATCAGTGATAGAAAATACAGATTCTGAAATGGTGGACAACTTCAACTTAAAAGGTACTTTTTCACCTTAGTGGTGTACTTTTTTCAAAAGAATTTAAGATACAACTTCTGCTATTCTTAATTATCATACATTTATTTGAACATATTTTTTCATTATTTCTGCAGTTTTGTCTCGGTCTTGAAATTCTTCGGTTTTGTATTCCTTTTAAATACGGAAATTCCTTAGTTTTGATATAGTTATTAAATTTAAAAAAATTTAGAACTACATACATACATATATGTAACTTGAAATAACAACAACTTTTCATATCTTAACGGACCTTTTCGCAATATACGATTAAAACTAAACGTGTACTTTAACGGCAAGTTCGGCATACAAAACTAGCCGTTAAGGTCCACGTTAACTTTTAATCGTACTTTGCGAAAAGGGCCATAATGCAGACATTAATAAAGTTCAGAAATGGGTTAGACAAAATTTAGTTTCATGTTTGTTGCTATTGCTACCATTTGGCACTCAGACTCTTGGCCCGTTTAGATCTTCCTGTCTATTCGGCTATAAAGATTCGTATGTATATTTCTTTATGCTTTTATTTTACTCAAAATAAAAATACTGAGAATTTACATAGGTTCCAAATATTTTCTGTATTTTAGCAACAATGCCAGGAAGGGTTTTGATATTTTCGTTACGGTTGAAACGGGATATGTCCCACTATATTAGATTTAAGAATATAGAATGTGCAATCAAAACTCAGGGGTAAATTCTGCCAGTAGTCCAATTGAACCGCTTTCAATTCATTTCAGGTCAATAAGAAGAGTGGGAATTAAATAGCCTCCCAACAAAGAATAAGATAGTGTATGTTGGCCACCACTAGGTAGAGCACTCCCAGCGGGAAATATAAGAAGTAAGGATGCTTTCTGGAAGGCCTCTGTACTCATTCTTGTGGATGTACAAGGCCTGCTCGCTCCATTCCACACTCATATCTTTTTTACACACGTTGTCATTGCGGGGAAGGTCGTCCGTTTGCTAGTTCTGGAATGCCTCACAAAAGACCATCTACAAAGGCATTTTTTTTTTATTTCGAATTATTTCTTTTCATCTAAAGTAATTCTTAATTTTCATAGCGGCTTCATTATTTTTGATGCATTTCCAATTATTTCCTTTCATCTAAAGTAATTTTTAGAAGAAATTGGACATGAATAGTTTGCCGGAATAAGTACAAGTTAATCAACTCCAACATAAAATGCATAATAGCAGCATATACGATGGCTCTCTTGGACGTAAATTTTAGCTTTATATACAATTACTTGCGAAAAAAGAATATGAGAACGTTTGTTATTTATAAAGTAAGTTTTTTATGAACAAAACGAGTTTCTTTTGCTTTGGCAAAAAAAGGAAAAAATACTACTCCGTCTCTTCTTCCTTCTCAGAGAACCGAATGTGAAATAAGTGTCCTGTCCTGTAAGGCATTCTTTAGCAGTTAGATAAGGATTGGAATTAATAAAAAAATGTCTAAATATAACTTTAATAAGGTCTGAAGTAAGAAGGTCTTCTGAGTTTTTCCGCTGGGTATATGAGTGAGTTTCAAATAACGTACGTGTGTTAATTTTCATAAGACAGCCCATGCACGCGTGTTATGGGAATTGAGAGTGTGATCACCGCTGGGCTAGACTCTAGAGCAGTGATTGCCACTCCATAGCCTCGCGAGGCAGTCAATAATCGTATTTTTCACACAGACACGGTCGGCAATTGACATGTATACAATACAGGGACGGCATATGTCACATGCCATCCCTGTATTGTATATATGTCAATTGCCGACCGTTCTATGTGAAAAATACGATTATTGACTGCCTCGCGAGGCTATGGAGTGGCAATCACTGCTCTGGAGCCTTAAGTGCCAAAAATACTCAGCTGAAACTTTTATATGAAAACACTAGGTCATTAATTGTTTTTCATAAAAATTGTTTTCAATGTGTATTTTATATTGTGCTTGAAACCCAAATTTAACTATTACCATGCTTATACTATGACTTTTTCCATGAAATTTGTTGCGAAATTTTTTTTTGAGGAATGGAAGTTGAGCTTTAATATTGACTATACAGTATTTTCGTGGACAGATATATGCAAAGATATATGTTTTAATGAAGGCTAGCGTGCGTAAAGATGTTTCTGCCATCATGTTAATTTAGTAAACTAAATAAACTTAATGCATTATTTTAAAATAACTAACTATACCGCAGCAAGGGATTTAAATCTTGCCACCCGTTTTTTCATAACAATTTTAAACGAAAAATTGTTAAGTTGACCCAGCGCCCAATGAAAAATAATTTGTTGTTCAACTGTGTTGGTATTTCTTTGCTTTGTTGATATCTATAACGCACTGTTATGCTTTTGTTATTCGTGTTGTGTAAATTTAAATAGCCGACAAGCAGCCCAACAATTTTGCGTTATATGCAACATCAACTGCCGGTCAATATTGAATCTATAAAATCCTGTTTTATAGTAAAATCGTTTTTTGTCATATTAAATTAAAAAGGGATCTTTATTTAGAGAATCAATGAAAAATCAACGTTACATATCATTTTAAATCAACATGATAACAATTTCAACTGCAAATACATTTTATGTTAAATCATCACTTAAATCATGTTAAATTAAAATTAAATTCAATGTTACTTATGCTGGTATTTATTTATTGTATATCTAAAGTATATTTGAGGCTGTTGTGGATGCAGCGGATAGCGCGTTGACTATCAAGCAAGTGGTGATGGTGCCCGAGCTCAAATCTTGCCTGGAGCCACTGATGCCATAAATGCAGATTTTTACGACATGACAAAAAACGATATGACATACTGTGTTGTCATATTGTAAGTTTTTTACTTACGATATGACAACACAGTATGTCATATCGTTTTTTGTCATATCATAAAAATCTCTATTTCTGGCATCAGTGGCTGGAGCATCCAACTACAGCACAAAATTTTTCAATACGTAAGAAAAATAATTAATAAAATGGTTACATTAGATTCATGTTGTTTCAGCTGGAAACAACTTTGCTTCAACATGATTCTTCGTATTATTTCAGTATCTAATTCACGTTATTTCAAGTTCAAATAATTTTGATTCAATATGATTCTTCGTATTATATCCGTATCAATTCCATTTTGCTTTATTGTAGTGGAATATTAAATCAGCATCAGATATAGGTATTTCAAAACGAAAAATGATCTTTGAAGTTTATTGTAAAATTATAGTTTAAATAATTTATATTGCAGGAAGTTAAAATATTCATAATTAAAGTAGAACTTGTCCATAACTTACAAAACATCTCTTGCAGACTAAATTTAAGTTGTCATTAAAAAATTCTGGACATATTGGAAAAAACCGTCAAGCTAATTAAAAAGTTGTTTTCTGTGCACGCAGAGGAAAGGCATAGTTGTGACATGGTTGCTACAAAAATTTTATGTTCTATGCAATAATGTTTGGTTGTTGAAAAGAAGTTATAATTGTTTTAAAATATTGTTCTCACCCTTGTTTGAAGGCTTTTCTAACAGTTCCGCAATTTATTTGTAAATTATCGGTTCGTTTGTGTGTACTTGGTGTGAATAAAAACGTGGCAAAACAACAAGAGATCAAAATAAAGGCAGAATAAAAATAAATAAATAAAATATGTGCCAGTAAATAAAATAATGACAAATTGCGCCTTTTATTTCAAATTCAATGCACAGCGGATCAGTAAAAAAATTTTTAATTTATATTGTATTCTTAATTTTAGTTTAAAAATATTAAAAATTTTATTGCTTTCACCATGTATACTAACTAGAAAGTATATTATTCGAATAAAAACTTTATTATTAAAATATGGTTGATTTATGTGCAAAGTTATTTAATAAGTTTGGCTTAAGATCGGTTTTAATTTAATCTTTCGATCAAATTATTTTTATTTACAAAAGAAATTCTAAAGCATGTAAATAGTGAACATTCAAAGAAAAACTTGGCCGTACGGACGGTTTAACTCACATCAGATGTTTCGAGACCAACACAGTATTCTCATCAAAGCTCTTTTCCTCCTAGACCTCACTGACAGCGACGGCAGCAACAACCAACGAGCGAAAATCCTATTACTTTAGTAAAACAATTGACATATGAGTCGCCATCACGTAACGAGTCGCACATATTATTGAATTTTTGTAAAGGTGCGAAACTTCACTGAGTGTTTGTCTTATCATGTTCAACTATTTTAAGCTTTTTGATTTCTCTCTTACCAGCGTGATATGTCATCGATATTTTTAATGCTGGGATTTTTTGAAGGTTTATTTTTTAGCTAAGTGCTTTTAGAGTTTTAATAATCGAGTTATGAAGTATATGGTTTTTAACTAAAGTTTTTTAATTGTTTTGGCTTAAGTTCATTTTTAATTTAATCTTTCGATTAAATTATTTTTATTTAAGAAAAATTCTAAAGCATGTAAATATTGAACATTCAAAGAAAAATTTTGCTGTACGGAAGGTTGAACTGACATCAGATGTTTCGAGACCAACACAGTATTCTCATCAGAGCCCTTTTCCTACTAGACCTCACTGCCAGCGGCGGCAGCATTAACCAACGAGCGAAAATCCTATTACTTTATCTAGGAAAATATTTTACATTTTAAAGAACAGTGTTGAAAATATTAGGGCAAAATAAAAGAAAGAAATGTCTGTACAAAATATTTGAAAAATAAGTTTAGCCTTCTTGAAGATAATTTAAAACTTAAAAGGCCAAAAACCCCACGAACATACAACAATAACTTTGAAGCTTAAAAAAATAACTAGGCTAAAATTAGCCGCGAAGGTGCTAAGCTGGCTACACTAAATTTGCTGGAAATTTAGAGAATATTTCCTATTGTTTTTATTCATTACTTTTTAAATTACCAATTTTAGTTAAATTATTAATAACGAAACGCAGTAAATTTCACAGTAACATTTGTCACGCCTGTAGTGAGATGACAGAAAAAAACAAAAAGTCAAAAACTTTTTGCATCAATTTCTTATGCAAAAATAAATTACATTAAAACGAAAAAAAACTTGCTTTTTGTAATTTTTTATATAACACTTTACGTAGTAAAACTTGAAATTTATTATGCGAAAAAGTGCGAAATTCATTTTGGCGCTTAAGCCTGTAAATTTTTGTTGTTGTCTCTTTTAGCTATGTATGCTTTAGGAAGCATGTTGTGTTGCTATAGCGGCTGCTATTATTGCGTGCCTTAAAGCTAAAAATGACACTAACAAAAGAAAGGTTTGATATTTTTCATTCATCCTTTATGGTTGCTAGGGCTGCCAGTGCTGGTAGCTGAAGCTGCCGAAGTAAAAGTATATAATTTAAATTGCTGGAACAGGCCATAAACCTTAAAATCCTTACTAACAATTTCTTACTGGCTGTTTTTTTTATATTTTGTTATTTGCGAGTATTATTATCGTTTTTTCCCATGTTTTTTTTTTGATAATTTAAGGCAATAATGGGTAGACAACATTAAAATAGGATCTGTGCTTCGTTTGGGGAAGTGTGTGTATACGTATATGTATGTAGATATGTATTGCTTCGTTCATCTTTTACACTTCTAACAAAGTTTAAAATATAGTAAAGTAATATAACAAAAGCTGGTAGAGAACAAGTAAAAGAAATTTACATTTAGCACGTTTTGAATAAAAGTTTAGAATACTTTTTTTCCTGAAAATAAAAATCTTATTTTTGTTAAAAAAAAAGAATTTATAAAGTTAATGTAAATTGTATGCTACAGTTTTTTCTGTAGTGTGTGAAAGAGAGTGCAAGATAAAGTAGTGGTAGTAATGTAGTTTATTAACACAGCTGTGACTTTTTTGATACTTAAGGGATTTCAGAAGTTTTCAAAGCGTCAAATCGTATTTTGTTTTACATTTCTTTTTTTCTTCTTTTTACTTTTTTTTAAGTCTGACAGTTTTGAAAATAGTACGTTTCTTTTTCTTTGCTTTTTTTTGTTTTTTCTTTTGTTGCTGCTGTTTTGGCTTTGATGATAGAAAGTGTGTTTGAAACAAAAGTCTATCATTGATTGTTTATGCTGTAGTAAATATGCCACCATATTACACACTCCACCACATATGTAGATACCTACCCTGCAGACAACGCGATTAGTCCAAACACACAAGTAAAGTATACTCCATAGAGGACGAGGACGAAGACTAGTTTAAAGGTAGCCCACATATATAGAGGAAACATGATCGATTTAACATTACGAGGGCTGGAGCAGTCTCAAAAATACTTTACATCACTACTTGATGGATCACTTAAGTGTTCATGTTTTTACTATTTGCAATTGTTAAAAGGTGAAGACTTATCGCTTATCTACAAACTCTTGTTGACATGGTCGATGGCTGCATTACATCGGATCAGTTTTAATACTACTCTATGCCAGCATTCGATAAAGCACTATATGCACTCGTTAAAATGCGCACACTTTTCGGTTAACTACCAACTCTTGTTTGCAAATGTCATGGTCCATGACTACATTACATAGGACCACGTTGTAAAGCCCTTATGACACCACATTTTTTCTTAAATTTTTAGTTTTGGAGAACAGTGGAAATATAATATGATAGACAATTTTACCAGGTGCAAAGAGTGCAGCTATATTAAGATAAATACCAAATTGTCAAAGCTTTTAAGCCCTTATGACACTACATTTTTTCTTCATATTTCAAGTTTAAGAGAACAGTGCAAATAGAATATAATAGGAAATTTTACCAGGTGCAAAGAGTTCAGCTATATTAAGATAAATACCAAATTGTCAAAGCTTTTACTAATGTTATCTATAAAAAATGGGGGCCTGTCAAAAATAATATAAAAATGTTCAACTTAAAATTGACATTTCAAGCTTGAAACATTAAAGTGTTGCCAAATTAGCGGTTTATTCACGAATTTAGCGACTAAGCGCCTCTTTTTTCAACTTTTTTTTCTTTTGTCGTTTTATTATAAATACAAAGTAGGCAGCACTTAAAGAAGCCATTACAATTTGCTTAAATTTTGTATAGTTGTTTCTTTTTATCATTTGCAATTTCTTTCTTTCAATTCTATAGCAAAACAATGCAAGAAAAATGTAGTGTCATAAGGGCTTTACTAATGTTATCGATAAAAAATGAGGGCCTGTCAAAAAAATGTAAAAATGTTCAACTTAAAATTGACGTTTCAAGCTTGAAGCATTAAAGTGTTGCCAAGTAAGCGATTTTTCACGAATTCGCCGATTTAGCGCCTCTTTATTTCAACTTTTGTCTGTTGGCGTTTTATTGCAAATAAAATGTAGGCAGCACTTAAAGAAAACTTTACGTTTTGTTTACATTTTGTATAGTTGTTTCTTTCTATCATTTGCTGCTACTTTCTGTCAATCCTATTTCAAAACAATGCAAGAAAAATGGTGTGTCATAAGGGTTTAACTAGCCCATTTCAACTAAATTGGTCCACGTCGTTCAAGAATATCTGCATGGTGCCTATAAACTCATACACACATATCACACCCTACTTTATTAGTGTAATACATACTACGAAAAAAAACCATATAAAATCTATAGAAAAAATTTAAGAACGTGTGTTTTTTGTTATTGTTTCATATGAATTGATACAATTTCCATTGTAACATTTGTCTTCTTGTTGTTATATTTTGTAGCAAGTATAAATGTACTGCTTTGCTACTGGTGCCGTATGCGACATGGCTAATAAATCACAAGGTTTACACTACATACATACATATGTATGTACATATATTCATGTTGTTGTTATTGTTTTAGTAGCTGCTGTTATATCTCATGTCGCATTGCTGATAAATGTATGTGCATAAATATATAAATGCTGTTTCTACGACTACATTTGCTAATATTAAATATACTAACAATAAATACATACATTCGTTTTATATGTACATATCTAAAACAATCATCTGTATATATACATATAAAGATTTAATATCTATATAAAGTATATAAAGATATGTTGTATGTGTGTATGTACATATTTATTTATTTAAATGGAGATACAATTTTTTCTATGCACCATTTGTAATATATTTAGTATGATCGCTCTTTTTTTCGTATATATTTGTAATATATTTATATATAATTTCTACTAAATAACACTTCTAAACGTTTTGCACTTAGTCTGTCTTTTTATATGTCCATCAGTCAAAGTATATGTGTGTGTCTATATGTTTTCTGAACAATTCTTTTATGCATTGAGTAATTTATTTGATTCTATGCATACAATAAAAATTGTCATGCCCATAATCCAATATTGTTTTAACGAAGCTTAACAAAATATTAGCTTTTCATTAAAGTATTTTTAATTTATTTATTTTTTATAAAAGAAAATATTTATGTGTTTGTAAAATGGATCTTTAAATTCTTTATTCGCAATTTAAAAGAATTTTAATGTTGATTTTTTACATAATTTAAGCCAAGGTAATAAACATAATTAAAATTTGTTTACATTATGCAGAGCACAGTGGAAAATTCCAGCCATTCTCATATAAAAAATCAATATCTCTTTTGTTTTGAGAGGAAATTATTAAAATTTTTCGCAGATGGTCCTGTTTTCCATAAAATATAGAAGAAAGTGTCAATTTGGTCCATGCGTTTATGAAAAATTAAGGCGCAAACTTTGAAATTTTTAATTTTTGTGTTTTTATAACGACATTTTGAATTTAATAATAATAAATCATAATTTATTATTATTAAATTCATTTTATTGTGGTCCCGTATTCATTTATTGTGCTAAGCATAGATATATACACTCACAATATTATGACAGTAACGGAATGTATTTTATTCAAGAAGTATTCCGTGCAATAACGTTTAAGTTAATAAACATTTAAAATTCTAAGCAATCTTATTTTTTACTGATTCTAACATTCAATAAAAAAACTAATTACACATTAATACGGATTTTCTGTTACTTTCAATATTGGCCGTTGTTTATGTTATAAGAACCAAAAAATTACATGCATATAAATAACACACACAAATACTCAAAATATTCAAATATTCTGTACGTAAATTTACCTGAAATTGCAATTGAAAATATATGAATAAATATTTAAAATCAGCAGTGTAGTGGATAGTACGTTAGACTATTAAACGGGAGGTCACATGTTCAATTTCAGCCAAGACCAATAGTGTGTTGTTTTTTTAATTTGTAATGTTAAATGCATAAAATTGAGTAAGTTTATTTTGTCTTCGTGTAGATGATTTATGTATTATGCTTTGGCCGAGTGGTTGGTGCGTTGGATTTCAAACTTGAACGAGCTTTGTTATAAAATAATAATTAAGGATACGAAATAGTAAACTTTTATTTAACATTTAAAAATAAAGCAAAAAATCAATTATTTTTACGGAACTTGCGGTTGATTATTAACCAGTAAAAATAACAGAAACAAGGGAAACCTCTTTTATTTTTATGGAAGCTGCAATTAGATCTTTTGACAGTTAAATTGATCCAAACAAAGAAGGAATCACTAATTTTTATGGTTTTAAGTCTGTTAATTTTTTAACATTTAAAGTTTACTAAGCTTTTTGTTATACTTAAATGAAAAACAAGTAGACCGGTTTTTAATTGAGTTTTAATTTATTTTATATTACAATTTCAGTTAATTTTAAGTACAGAATATTTTGAGTGTAGGACATATATAGGATTATTGTGACCTTTATTCTAAAACTGATATGGTGAAAATTTGAGCTGTAGCCAACAACTCTAGGCATGACTTTGATGTGAAAGGTAAAATTTAACAAAGTTCACCCATTTACCAACAGTTGATTAGAGAATTCGCAAACTTTGCACTGATTCTTTTGAAAATCGGCGAGAGTGATATTTGAAATATGTTGTTATACATAAATATTTTCATTTGAGAAATTAACCCTTTTCTTTCATGTCGGTCAAATTTACACATATTATTACAAATTATTTAAAAATTATTATTTAATTTTTTTTTTATATATTAGCCAAAATTCTTGACAATGCACTTAATGAATGTTGGTATATCGATAATTTTTGCCTCATATATTTTACCAAGCGACCGCAGACCTTATATATTAGGGTATATATCTCCCTATCCATTATTGTTTAATAAAGCTCTATTTCTTCGTGTGGAGTGTCTACCATGCTTTGCTGCAGTATTTACATGCTCGCTTTTGGACCTCAAATTAACGCATACTATGCTATTATCCATTCATCATTATTTTGCAAATATAATTTTTAACTTTCTTTAACAGAATATTAAGCCATAGTGTATCAAACTTTTTTATATAATTCATTGTATATTTAATATTATATTTAATATTATATATTGTATATTTTATATTTTTTACGAAACCCCTGAACACCAGGCAAGCAATATCGCGAATGAAATTGTAAGAATGAAAAATTGACTTCGACATCGATAAACAGGGTATTAGTCTTTAAACAGTCGATGAAAAACGTATCAACTTTAAAAGAGAACTTAAACAATTTCATCATGTAAATTTAAGTTACGGTCACACTTCGTAAATATTAGCCGAAAAAGAACGTAACCAACAGACAAGCTAAAACTGTACTTCCTTTAATTCCAATATAATTTTAAATATCGGTTAGCGTTTATTAAAAATAATATAAAAATAGCTTTTTGCAGCACCATCAAGTTAAATCACACTTACTCTGAGCTAAAGCAGTAGTTACGTTTTTTTTTTGCAAATAATTGCCAAATGTAACCGTACCTTTATCCGTACAGTCAGTCAAACAAACTTCTGTAATATTTAAAAAACTTTGGAGATTTTGATATTAAAGAAAAACAGGATTATAATACTTATTTCTTATATGAATCAAAATAAAGTTAAAGATCACTTACCCCATTTTATAAATATGTATGTCAAAAAGTCCATATATTTTTAAATAACATGTACTTTTAATATCCCGTTTTCCCAGGAAAATCTCAAAAATTTTCCCGGGTATATTAGGCAGATTTTCCTGGGAATTCCCGATTCCCAAACCTTAGATGCATCCGAACAGCAGTAAATTGCCCAACTTAATATAGCTGTGTTTAACTGATATTTTGGACTATTTATAGTTCCACGATTTAATAAAAATCTAAATGGTAGTAAAGTCTGAAGTCTTAGCTTCCGACTGATACCGATTTTATTCCATAGTTTGAAATTTTGAAAAACCATTTTTGATACGGAACTTAAAATATTTTCCACTGTGCAGCAGTGTAATGCTCTAGAAAATATTACTGTTTCAGCATACTTTTAGGGGCCTGAACAAATTTCTTCTTTTTGTGAGAACTTCCGGTAGTGGGACACCGGCTGTTCTCGCCACAGCCAATAGTTTCCTGTACGTTTAGTATAGGATTAAAAATATATATGTATTTTAAATAATCACAAAAAATATAATTATAATATTGTTAGCTCTTTTTAGATTTTTATAAACATCCAATATTTATAAGTACCAATTAAAAGAATTATGTACATGTATATTGTAATATGAAATCCGAAAATTCTAGGCACACCCTTTTTAATTAAAATGATTGAAAAGGTGTAAACTCTTACTGCAATAATATTGAAAGCACTTGCGAATAAAAGTCTTAGTAGTAAAAGAAGAGAGACAATTGTGTCATATAATTTACAACAAGAATAAAAACACGACTACTGCTGCAAAAGAGAGCCATTACTGCCGCAGAGCCAACACTACAATGCGGCGGCTTACAATTTTACCTTTGAACAATATAATTATACATAATATGCTTATATTTCTTGGTGCAAATAAAAGAGTAAATACCCAACAGTACTGGAGGGTTTCACCAAATCACTTATTTGAATAGAAAAGATATAATGAACAGTTTATAAGAGTAGCCGCTATGAATTATTTAGTAATTTTAGATACTCTGCTCTAATGCCAGCCTAAGCTCACGGTGAACTTATATCTGGGCAAATTTAACGGCTGTATTAACATCCCTTCGTTCCTGTCGAAACTCACGTACAAGCTTTAACGCTTTCGGTACGAGAGGTACGCATATGCAGCACGAAGCTTCAAACATCTCTAAAAGTTGTAGTATTCACATTCTTTTGTTTCAAAGTGTACCATTCCGTTTTCTAAACGATTGTCATTGTTTTAAAGCGGTATTTTTTAAATATCATTGCAACCACGTGCTCAGTTTATAGATTTCCTTGAGAAAGTCAGACGCATATTGCAATATACATACAGAATTGGTCCATAAAAAAAGCATATAAATGCAATTTAACATCAATAACTCAAAATCGACAAAAAAGGACATTCGCGCTTATTCAAGAAAACTACAGAATATTCTTATTTTTTCTTGCTGTTAAAATATTTATTACAAAATTTTTTAATCAAAATCTAGTTAATTGCAAAACATATCGTCACTGATTGCGAAATAGGAAATATTCGACCCTGATAATCGAATATGAAATTTTCGATATTGGTGCACAAAATATTCGAATAAAAATCAGAAAACACGCAGGCAACAATATCTGAAACGGCCATTTGATCAAAAGTTTTCAATTTATTTTGCAATTACCTTGATTTTCAGTAAAAGCTTCATATGAATAAAGCGCTAAAAAATAAAAAAAACATCGAAAATACATAGTTGGAAAAATTAATAAAATTGATAGAAAAATTTTTGGTCTTATTTTTTATCTTATATAATGCAAACATAAAGATATTACCGTTTTCTCTTCACAATAAGAATGATTTTTTATGAATAATAGGATATCCAAAGAAAAAAAATTAGTCTAACAATATCTCGAACCTCCCACTGACAAAACGGTTGATGTCATTCGATTACTCGGCCCCAAACTATGTAAGATCAACTACCAAAACCTTTGCCAAAAAAAGTTCCAGACCCAAACACAGTGTTATCGGTATGAAATTACCATGTTCTTGCGTTGGTGTTCAGATGGTTTCAGGATTGATTCCTACAAAAAACTCTGGGTATTTATGTAGACACACCAGACAAATGTTTGAAGTTTCGGTGTTGTATAAAAATGGTAAGTATGCAAGAGAAGCCCGAGCCACACAATTGCACGCCGCGTCCATGTACCTAAGTAGATGATAATATTATTTAAATAACGCAAGATAATTGAGAGGGGCTTTATTCGGTTTGGGAGAAGAAATATGATTTTACGCCTTCTCTAGATCAGCGCATGTATGTTGGTAGAGCTCAGAATTAGATGCCCTTCCTACATAACGACACTTGTCACACAGTTGATGTCACAATGGACGTTCTGAATTAGCGATTTCTGCGCATGGTTCGCCTACGTGGATACGACATGAACTGCCCATTCAGTAACAATTTAATCATGTAGAACTTTTTCTTGCTCCCAATGTCAATACAACGCGTGATGAGGTTGAAACCCAAGTTTAGTTAATAAAATAAAATGGTATAGAGTTGGCCTTGCAACTTGTATATGTAAATAGTACAAGCCATAAGCGAACTTTTGTAACTTTAAAAACTGCTGGGTATATAAGTATGGAATGCTTTTAATACCATCTACCATAGTTTCCCTCGTCTGCTGACTGACTTTAGTAATTTTTGATACTTATGAACTGCACTAAAATGAATTTTCTATCTACAGCTTCTGTTCAATTCAGTACATGTTTTTTATGTTCTGTTTGCAGTTTAATGCAATTCTGCTGTATCAACTTGTGTATTTGTTTGCAACTCAAAGATTCTACACGCCTTTAACTTTTACCGATTTTTCGAAGAACAAAAGGAGCAAAACAAGTAAAAATTGTAACCATACCAACGTACAACCACATAAAAGTAATTAAAATGTGATTGCTTTTAGGTACAATCTCAAGCGCAAGAAAATATTGCAGCTTCGATACCAACAAATAGAATATCTATTCGGTAACTAAGTACGCAAAACACTACAGACATTCATAAAGTCAGAATTGAAGAGCTTTTCGATATATTGAAAAATCCAATCATACGATTACTTAGAAGAGGTGGAACTTTTTTTTCACAAAAAATGGGCTTTGATTGCAACAAACTTTCAAGGGTATCCCGAAAAAAACTCATTTTAAAAATCTTAACTGTTGAATTTAAATTATTAAAAAATCAGCTGTTATTATTGTAGCAATTCGTTTATACATATATATTTATATTTAAATAAAATTTTATTTATGGGTTGCCCTTCCTTTGATTCCTACATACATATGTGCAAATTACTCAAATTTAATTTTATTTTCTTACAAATGATTGTTACAATTGCCTTGCATTATTGTAGCCTGGAGACATCTGTGTTTCAATTATAATTATAAAGTACTTGGTCGAAATTGTTTCACCTCCTAGCCAATACTTTGTAGCACGAGTTTATTACCTACCAAACGTTTCTCTCTTAATCATTACTTTTATTTTCTTTTGTTGTTGTTACAATTGCGTGGTTAACTTAAAAGCAAATACTCGAACGCACACCCTGCCGGCAATTTAATTGACAGATTTAGTGCTTTTCGATTGTCAGTGTGTTCAAGTTGTTGCAAAACTATAAAACATTTCATCTTACCCCCAAACCAAACCATACCAATCAAGCAGAACAGTACAGCCATTTCTATAGCAGCATAATTAAGTATAAAAATTTCTTTTTTATTTTAGAATTCTACGAGTACACTAAAATTCACAACTACCAGTTTTGCTTTTGATTATAGGTTTTGCTTTGTATAAGAAAAAAAAATCGTTCAAGAGTTTTCCTTTTCAGTGTCAGTGATTTTGAGCATGAAACTTTCGCGAAGCGTAACATCGTCTTTTGATTGCTTTAGAATCCAACAGTAACAACAATAGCAATAAGAAAACAAAAATAGTACACAAAGTAATGTTACGCCTTTTTATCCACCCCATAAACTATGTGATACAATTGTAATTTAATTTGATTTTATATCTCTTTGAAAAATAACAAAAAACACACACACAAAAACATTTACATGGTAGAGAGATAGATAGATTTTTAATGAAAATAAATTGTTAAAAGGATTATAGAAAGTTAATTATTGCATTTACTATTTAACCAAAAGAAATGGAAAAACATCTTACAATGTAAGACTTTTTAAAGCATATTTATAGGATGCTTTTAAATATTGAAATGAAGCATATGTTAGAGAAGTTAGGGTCTAAAGAAAGCAGTAAATAATTGCAAAAACTGTAAAAAACATTTGTCTTTAATTTTCCTAAATGAAAATAATTTTTTAATGCCTATAAATTAAGGGTATGTAGAGCAACATTTCACATTACTTAGGCCCATACGCATAACGAAAATTTCACATGAAGATATCATAACCGATGACACTGAACTGGCTCTTAACGAGTTCTACTGAACTATCTTATTACAAGATACAGTTGTTTTTAATGTTCCATTGTATGGGAAAACTCTTTAAGAGCCAGTTCAGTTTCATCATTTATACCAACTTCCTGCTAAGTTTTGGTTATGTATACAGCTGTAAATATTTAAAGCAAGTATACAAATTTTACTCTAGCTCATGGGGTCTTTTGTTACTAAAGAAAATTGGCTATCGAAATGTGCTAAAACCAGTCCGTGTTTGCATATAACTGTCATACAAGGTTCAATCCGATCTGTATTTTCTAAACTACTGACGTGATTACTAAGTAATATCCCTGCGGTAAATGGAACTGACAAAAAACAAGTCACGTGACAGGTCCCCAGGTGGTATGGACCAGTCCGAGTTCTAACACTTCCTATGAAGCGGACCAGCCACTTTTACATGGGGATGGCCTAGGATGGGGTTAATTGATACTTTGTATGCACCTTGTAACTTGTCTCTGAACTATCTTATGGAGTCCTAATCGGTGTAGAATAATATAAATTATATATAAATATTATTTCAAAATTCAGCTGTAATTATCGATGAATTTATTTTTTTATTGTTACAAATCCAAGTAGAAATTGCATTTTAATTTTAAGCGATGTCTTTGATAGGATTCGAACCGACAACCTCCGGCATGACAGGCTAGTGCACTACCCACTCCACCACAGGGGAACTTATATTTCAATGTTATGAGTACCAGTTAAGCTGGAGTTAATATCTGAATATGGATACGGCGCAGGTTCCTGAGTGTCATGGCAGTCTCATTGAAGGGAGACAATTAATATTATATAGATACTATGTGATAGGCCTTAGATCCAGGTGCATCGAGTATGTTCAGTGCCGTTTACTACAATACTAGCTGGAGTACTAACTAAATTGACTGAAAATGTTTAATATGTGACCATTTACACAATATATCTTTTTTCACCATGCACTACTCCTTATTTTTGGTACTAGTCTCATTTTCTCAAGTCATAGGACAAGTACTTTTGGATCATTTGTCACCAAATTTTCCGCAGATATGTACAAAAACGTTAGAAGAGGACCTAATCTTTTAGAAATAGTATTTTCTGCACAGACTGTTACAATACAAGATGAGATACACGGCGTCAAAGTTGACGACCTCGGGTAATGAAAATATTTCTAAACGCAGAGAAATGATATGGTTGTGTCATGACTGCGTCAACAATGTCATATTTTCCGTTTAAGTTTATGGTTGTTGCAAATAAGCTATTATTGTTTTAAACGATTGTGAACCTTAATTAGTTTATGACGAACAAACTCATTATTACAATAATCATGACATCATTAGCATTTATGAAAATTACAACATGATTCCGTTTAAAAATAAATATTGTCAAAAAAATCTGACTACAATTACAGTATATTTAAAAATGACACTATAGTATGATTCTGCAACAATAAAATATAACAAGAACCATACTATTTTAAAGAAGTTTGTTTATAATCAAGGTATGGCTACAAAACAGTCATCGCTCTATAATTTCAAAAAAGTTTTTGGTTAGTTTTTGTGTGCGCTTGGTCTAAAAAATAAAAAGTAAAAAAAATTTGCTAAAAATAACAAAAGCAGATAATTGCTAGAAATTAATAAATAAAACATGTGTCAACAATTATATACATACGTGAAAATATATAATACATATAATACAAACGGACCAGTTAAAAAATTTCATTACTGATTTTAGTTTAAAAATCTAATTTTTAAAATTCAGCCGTAAGTTTTTTAACCAAAATATGGTTAAGAAATTATTAAGAACTATATTTGCTTATTTAGAAACATTTAGATGTTTATTTTGAAACACACATATATGTATGTATATATTTTTTATATAACAACTGAGAACACTTGTATTTTAAGATATTACAAAAAATCTGAAATTTTTTAGAAATCGCGTTTGATGCGGAAGGTTTTTCAACCAAAAATCACTTAAAAGGCGATATCCATTACTAGTACAACATTTGCCACTACGTAGTGGTATGCCAATTTTTCGTAAAAATTAGTTATTATATTTAAAAAAGATTTATTTTCATATTGGTTTAATTTGACTTCCACCGTATGTATTTTCAATTAAAGTATGTTGCTCTTACATTGTGGTTGTCACAACCATGTTTTTTTGCATGCAGGCTCACAAAGAGGTTTACAATAACAAAATGTAAAAGAAATGGTATGTTTCGGAAGGCTAGTGAGTAGTGTGCTACCCCATTAGGGTGGAGGTTGTGTGTTCAATTCCCACCATAACACGATGGGCCAGGATTCATATATTTTGGCCGAAAGTACATTTCAGGTAAATGCAAAATTTATTGGCACTACCTAAAAGAGGACAACTTAAGTTTTATTCTCCTAAAGTATTTTGTGATTGTGGTTTATCGAATTTTTTGACAAGTTTTAAAGTAAAAATTTCATATATTATGCCATATTTTGTACCTGAAGCTGACCTTGCTAATTTAAAAAATAATAAAAAGAATTGAGCTGAGAATTATTGTATTAGCTTTTTTCTACTCAGCTAATGCAAAAAGTTAAAAAATATATCACAAAAATTAGATAAAACTCGTTAGGTCTGCTAAAAATTTAACTTTTTTATATCCGACGTTTTGTAACAATATAGTGCGCAAAAGTGCGATCGATATTGAAATGTTTGTTATGCCAAATAAAGCCTTGACATGTATACTACTTATATTTTTGCGACCCTTTGCGACCGTTCATAAACGTTGGAGATATCGACGATTAACACCAGAACTACCCGTGTGCTTTGGGCCTTAACAAGTGATTAGTAAGTTAAAATACAATGCAAAAAATTTTAACATATCGCCATTTAAATCAGTTTTACTTCGGAAACAGATAGAAGTATTACATCTTCTGATATGGCAAGTTTTACAAATCGCGAAATGTTGAAAACTATATCGGATGAGAACTTGCCGTTTGACATTAGTGTTAAATATATATTAAGAAAGTTGAAGATTGACATTAAGAAAGTGAGCTCAGATAATCTAGAATTCCTAAACATTTTTGTTCTGTTTGTAAAATACCTTTTACAGGCTCCCATAGTTTCCTTAGTCTTTTTTTAAAATTTCCAGGCTTGATTTATTTTAAATTTTGACCGCCATATTGGATCCGCCATTTTGAATTTTTAAAATTTCCTCTGCCTCTCCTAGTCCTAAAGTAATTAGTGAATAATAATGATCTCTTAAAAAATATTAGTTTATAGCCGCCATATTGATTTCACCATTTTGAATTTCAAACATTTGTTTAAAAAATATCTGCACGAATTCCCAAAGTTTCTTTTGCCTTTTTTTAAAAAAATAAACGATTTATTTCATAAAAATTTTTACCGCCATATTGCATCTGCCATCTTGAATTTTAAGATTCAAATTTCACATTTGAAATCAGTGGCGCTGAAAACCACTAATGCAATATTTTACAAAACCACTAAATCAATATTCTAATAAAGGCCAAAATGCTGGGATCCTGACCCATCGTGCATAGACTCTACTGGTACGTTTCAATACAACGACTGAAGTTCACGTTTAAATTAAGTCCTGATAGAATGTCTAATTGTTTTTATAGCAGTTAATAAATAAAATATATGAGACGCTAAGTGCAATAATTCTAATTATAAGCCACATAAAATCAAAAATTAGTTTTATGTTTTCATTCAATTGCAAGGTACCGTAGCATTATATATATTCTAAAAAGATTTTAAGTAAAATCCATTATTTTGGCGGTATAATCATAAAACTCACTTCTTCCAAAATTATATTTTTTCATATTTTTTTCCTCAAAAACTATGCAAGCCAGATTAACCTTTACTTGCTCTTTTTTTGATGAAACTGGAAGCCGTTTTTGAAATCTTTATGGCAGTTCTGTTAAATCAATAGCTAACAAAGCAGGTTTCCCAAGACACAATGGTGTTATATCAGAAACTTGCGCTGTATGATTTGTTTTAATTTTTGTGGCTTCCGCACTTATTGCACAAAAAATTGAAAAATTGTATTAATGTGGCTTACAGGGTTGTTGCTGTTTATAAAAAGCTGTTTGAAGGTTTTAGCAGATATTTTTATTATGTTACTAGAAGATATTTCGGTTGAAAGTAGCCATTTTTTTTTTGTTATGTGACAACTTTTCTAAATAAACATAAGGGGTGTGCTGAGACAATGCAAGATTTGTTAAAATTTTAAACAGTGGACTCTTTAAAATGTTTACTTGAGACGAAAAATATTGTTAAACTCGGTTCCGATGAAGTTGCCTCAGTGATACTAAATTATCTTGATGGCAAAAATGATGTAAATAATCTTGTGGTTTTTTCCGATAACTCTGCAGGGTAAAATAAAAATCGGATGTTAATGTATCTCTGGCTGCAAAAGGTAAAGAAAAAACGCTCAAAGCGACTACACACCATTTCACATAAGAGTTAATTCCGTTCCAGTTGAGCGAAATTTCTTAAAAAAAATACTTTTAAATTTCCTAGAACAATTTAAATAATACTAGAACAGAAGGTATAAAGTTGGTTTAAAGCAGAAGCAGGCGATTTTGGTCATGGGTCATGACGTTTGTCGGCTATTTGTCGAGTATTTACATTTATACAGCACGAACAATCAAAATAAACAGTACGTGTCCTACAGATAATATTGAACTACTTGGTCCATTTTAGCTTAAATGGAGTAGTTACAATATGGTCCTATGTAATGCAGTCATGAACTATATCATTTGCAAATAATAATTTCAATATAAACGACAAGTGTTTGTCTTTTAGCGAGTGCAATCGTTATAACACGAAAACTTGAGTGCTTCGTGGAATAGTGACATAGAGTAGTTTTAAGGCTAGTCCGATGTAAAGCATATATGGACCATGTCATTTGCAAACAAGAGTTTGTACCCTGCATATAACGCGACTAGTCCACACACGCACGTAAATTATACTTCAAAGAGGACTAGGACTAGTCCAAAGGTAACCCAAATATATGAAGAAAACATGGTCCATTTAGCATTACGATGTCCTAGGGATAGACCATATACCCAACTTTGCACTGCATCGGAGTAGTCTCAAAACTACTCCATGTCACCACTTGCTCCTCAAGTGTTCGTTGTGAAATTGGTTTAAGCACGACCACTTGTCGTGCTTTACTTAACCCTAAAATACTAACCCACGTAAATTTTACATGTAGTTTTATTATTATTATTATTGTTGCTACACAAGCATTCAGCTGCCTAACGGTGCACAGAAAAAACTTAATTTCATTTTCTATTGTTTAAATATATAAAACAATTTTTCTAAAAATATTTACAAATTGTAATCAAAACCATTTACTAAATCAAAAAAGCTTTAGTGGATTTTCTGAAAAATATCAAACAATAATTTTGTCTGAATTTATAAAACAATTAGTGTAAAAGTACTAATAAATATTAAACAAAACAGTTTACTTAATCAAACAAAAATATTCACTTAATTTTTTGTAGTATATCAAACAAAATTTTTTTCTGGGTCATCATCATCATCATTCATTAACCATTTATGAAATTTCACATTGTTAAATGTGTTCAAGTCTGAATGTTTATCTAAAGACTCTACAAAAATGAATGAGGGGAACATGACATTGTTGCGTTAATTGCAACACATTAATGAATTCATTCACTCAAAAAATTTCAGTAAACAAACTTGGTAAAAGCTTATTCCTTTTGCTATCATTGTTGTTGTTATTTGTGTGTATGTCATCAATGGGGTTTTTTTACGACACAGAAAATGGGATTCCTTGTTGTTTTTGGCGTTTGCGTCCTAAATAAAAGTCAAACAAAAAATTCATTGAAGCAAAGAACATTTATTGAAAATTAAATTTATTTTTAGAAAAAATTTTGTTCGAACATTTTTTGGTAATAATTTTTCTGTGTACCAAACTCCACAAGCGCTTTTTTTTAAATAGTTTTTGAACAAACGCAAAAACATAAACAAAGCATATCCAGTTATTAAACTGCTCTCAGGACGTGAACATTTGCAATGTACCATAATTATAAGTAAATTTTTTTATTTAATAAACAAGAACTAATAAAATAAAAACATTTACAGAAATAACTAAATTAATTGAAGCGCTTAGGAAAAATTCCAAAGTACGTAAAATTTACGTGGCGTTAGTATTAACGTAGTATTAAATAACGTTAGAGTTCTAGGGTTAAAATTAAGTACCTGATGTGGCAATAGGGCCGCTCCTTTTGAAGGCGGTGTGACTGCTACTGTTTATAGATGTTGTGAGCCAAGGTTTTAGGGTGACACTATACAATGCTGAATAATTTAGCGAACTAATAAATGAATGTGATTTAATTGTCAAATACTGCAAGCAACTGCTGGAAAATTAAATGCAACTAGTACTTTTTGTTTTCTTGCATAAAAATATCAAATATTTATATTATAAGCCACAGGTTTGCTTGCAACAGAAAGAAATTCGCTAAATACTGTCTGTACGAAGTTTCGTCAAAATCAGAAAAATTAATTTAGGGTCTGACATTTGTACACAACAAAAAACTAAGATTCGTATTCTATTACTGAATTCATAATTTCAAATATTTTTTTTACGGAAATACCCGACTAGAAATTTTCATGCAAACACATTTGGGATCTAACTGGGATCCCGATTCCGATGTAACGCAGAAACGTATTTGGGACCCGATTGGTTTCCTGTGGAGAAATATCAAAATCCTGCAAAAATTTGGTCAAATCGGGAAATATCCAACTCTAATATTACATTAAAATTGCTGAAGCTATCCAAGGGACGAGAGTATGTAACAATCACCTCTGTAGAAGTTGAGCAAATATACGATTAAAAATCTGTGTTAGATTTTCCCAAAAAGTTCCCAATAGTTTCCCACTTGGGAAGAACTTATGTTAAGTCACTACTTTGTAGATTGACTATCCCAACAAGTTCCAGATCAAATCACAAATGGGATAACCCTTTTGGGTGTGCCACATGCATTCCCAATTGGGCCTCAATGTGAGTATTGGGAAAATTTCTAGTCGGGTAGGACCTACCACAAAATTTTTAAAGCTAAAAACTAAAATTCGTAATTGTTTAATAAGAAAAAAAGTACTTTTTATTTCTATTAAAATATTGTATTGGAATATTTGAAAATCCAAAGAAAATAATAAAGTTTAAAAAAAAATTCAAATACATGTGTGTTAAAATAAAAACCTATCATAATTTTTTCTATGTACTTGTATTTATTTGAAGCAAAAAAAAACTGACTATGAACGTAATGCAACTGTACTAATTTGGAACGATTCTGCGTCAGCGCATGTTAAATTTGGTTGATGAACTTTACTATATACTTACAGCCAAATTATGCTAAAATACATTTTATACATTTATATAAAATATATTTTAGCAAAACTTGGCTGTAAGTACATAGTACATAATTTATGGAGCATAACATTATATGAAGCATTTCTTTAAGATTTTTATCGAAGTTTTTATATTCTAAAATTTTATCTAGATTTTGTAAATGACTTCCTTTTTAGTTTATCAATTCATATAAAGGATACTGAAAACATTAAATGCAGCCATAAATGCATGTTATAACATTTTTTCAACTTGTAAAATAAGTACATACATATCTACATTAAAACCAAGAAACAGTGGTCAGAAAGGAGAGTTAAATGCATGTATATCTGAATGGTATTTGCAGCAATTTGTCAGGAATTGTCATGGTATTTGCAGGAAGTAAAAAATTTCGTATTTTGCAATTTGTGACTTTTTGATTATACATATGTATGTATAAAGCCTTTGCTGCAATAGAGTCATAACTCAAAAAACTTGTTTCACAGAAAACGAGTTCGAAGCTTTGAATTTGTTAACAACTTAAGAACATTTTATTTTTCCTTCAAAAATTAGTATTCAAGATATTTCGCTCCTTTATTGCAACGTAGTCATATCTCAAAGCTAATTGAAACTTGGGAAAATGCGTTTAAAGTTTAAAGAATACTACGAAATGTATATGGCCGGTATTAACTTTTTGGTGGGTATTACTTCGGTTTAGATGATGATATGTTTCTGAAAAAATTTTTAAAAATAACGATTTCATTAAGGAAAACTTTTCTTCGGAAACATGAAAATTTGGGATTTTTGAGATACACAGAAAAAAATATATTTCATTTTCTGTAAAAGAATTCAATGAAATAGTAAATATTTTGTCTATCAACGGACCTACAAACGAATTTGTAAATACAGACAAAAATACCTCAACAATTTCATTGAAAAAAATGTGTTTTTTTAAGTGAACAAATTTTTTAAATCTATAAAACAATTTGTTTAAAAATATTTACAATTTGTAGACAAAACAATTGACTAACTCAAACAAAAATATTTACTGGATTTTCTGAAAAATATCAAACAATATATCTGTCTGAATTTAATAAGCAATTAGTCTAAAAATGCTAACAATTATTAAGCAAAATAATTTACTTAATCAAACAAAAATACAAACAACATTTTTGCCTGTGTCATCATCATCATCCATTAAGAATTTATGAGATTTCACTTTGTTAAATGTGTTCAAGTCTGAATATTTATCTAAATACTTAAGAAAAATGAATGAGAATTAACGGAATGACATTAACTAATCGATCCAATCAAAAATCTTTTGTAAACAAACTTGGTACAATTGCATTCCTCTTGCTATGATTGTTGTTGTTGTTATTTGTGTGTATGTCGTCATCGGGGTGGTTTTGTACGACACAGTTTTTATTGTTGTTTTTGGTGTTTGCGTTCTAAATAAAAGTCAAACAAACAATTCATAGATTATGGACAGAACATTTACTGAAACATAAATTTATTGTTAGACAAACTTTTGTTTGAAAATTTTTTGGTGATAATTTTATCTGTGTATGACTACGTTGCAATAAAGGAGCCATTTTTATGAAATTGTTACACAATATGAAAAACGATATGATGATTAATTCGGTATTATTAACTCAAAAATCTAATTTTTTTATCGCCAGCATTCATATTTTTTCATAAAAAAAAGTTCTGCTTCAAAAACTTCTTTAAACTTTTTAATATAACCCAAGCTAACGGAAGAAATACATATACGTTCGTACATACGTACATATTTATGATATACGCAGAGGAAAGGCATGGTTGCTACAACAAACCCATGTCTTTTGAGGAAAAATTAGATTCCATAATTACCATTGAAAAATCCAAAAGTTGTCGTTTTCAACTGCTTGTGTTATTAACGACAAAAGCCACTGTTCATTTTGAAACGCCAAAAGCCAACTCGAAAAATATTTATGTACATTTGTTTTTATCCGGAGATACATTCACGATTTAATGATGTTTGAAATTGAAAAAATATTAGTTAAATATACAAAATGTTGAACATATGAGTAGTATTTTCTTATTTTAAAAAGGTCAATTTATGCTACAATCGATATTGTTTGTCTATTAATTTGACTTTAACATAGAAAAGACCAGCGTAGACGCCATCATTATTATAGCAAACGGAAAACAAAACTACACAAGAAAAAAATTTTTTTTGTTGAAATTTGAAATTCAAACAATATCAAATAAATGGCAAAACATACAAATAATATTATAAATAGAGACATTGATTATAATAAAGTTAGCGATGAATCGTAAGATGATGGCGACGATAACTATAATGATAATGATGCAGAGGCGTTTCAGCTTTATATCCATATATATATATATATATATATATATATATATATATATATATATATATATATATATATATATATATATATATATATATATATATATATATATATATATATATATATATATATATATATATATATATATATATATATATATATATATATATATATATATATTTTAGTTTACAAGAAGAACACATACTCTATTTATATAAATTCTTAAGTCGTTCATTCATATAAGCTAAAAATATTTTCGAGTTTTAAAGATCGCGTGCTGTGTAGAAATTAACAGAAATAAACAAAATTTATTATGAAAGAAATAAGAATACAATAAATGAAAACATAAATGGAGGCAGTGTTTGATAATAATAATGTTATCCAAAGAACTCCTCTAAATTTTCTATACTTAAATTGAGACATTTTTTAAGTTTAGAAGGTCAAAGATTTATGTTTTGTATAGTTACCAATTAAACAAACATAAATGGTAATGATGTTGTTGATGAGCAAGATGATGTCATAAAGTTTCAATTCCCTTTAGGTTATTATTCCTCATATATTTTCATAGTTTTCTAATAAATTATATTGCTTTGATATATTTTATAAATAAATTAAAACAAAAAAATTTCAACGTTCACTCATATTTATTTTATACGCTTTTAAAGTCAACGCTTAATAAACAAAATCATTATTTTAACTTATGGACCATTGCAGAGAGTCATTATGCTACCGTTCCTTTGCCTGTTTTTTTTACATGAGGATATTTTATGTATGAGAATTTAATACCAGACGCGTGTGCTGCCAAGTAAAGAGTAAAAAAATCTTTTTCTGTATACAATATAAACTAAAACTTGAATTCAGATTTTTAAAAGGTTTTTTCTGTTTTATTTTTTAAATTGCAAAAATTATCATGTGACTGTTTAAAGTTTTTATTTTCATTTTTGATATCTCAGCAAGCAGCCATATTGTTAGCTGTTGCAGAAACAACTTTAACAACGGCAACCAGTTTATCTGCCTACTTTTATGCAACAGCAAGCAAGCAAGCATCCTTCTTATACTGATAGCTTCTCATACAAGCTGTTGTAAAACACTATCATGCCTTTTAGGCTTCTTTTTACCAGAAAACAACCAACTATGTATAGTGTAGCAAAGGTAACCTACCTGTTACCTGCTGCAAAATGCGTTCTTTCGTTCATCAATAACATTTTATATACAATTGCTCTTCCTACCTTTATCATACTATAATGAATTATTCTGATGACTTTTTTCCGTCTTGTTGTTGCTGTTGCCAGACATGGCTCTAGACTTAAGGAAAATTATTCAGGCCGGCCAAACCAGGCTTATGGCCTTACACGCATATATACACATTCTCTTACCCACAATAATGTACTGAAGAATTTATGATCATCGTTTTATGATAATATACACGATCACATTTTTTTACTGAAGACTATAAACAATATACCGCTTTAATATAGAAACTCTACTCTGTTTTCTCCTCCCAAAAGGTAAAAAATTAAACACAAAAATACCATCCAAAACTTGTTTTTAAGGGCTGTTTATAATGCCATATTAAAAGGAAATTGTGATTATGCTCACAGCCTAAACACTTAACAGTTTCGAATGAAAGGGATTTATTTCATATTGCGCAAAATAAACACATAGTATGGGTATTCAATTTAAAATATTATTTATTATTTTCATTTAAAAAATAATACAAACGGCACCAAAGTGGTATAAAATATAAAACGAAAACATATCGCTCATTTACTTCAACAGTGTCATAACTCAAAAAACTAGTTTTGCAGGAAACGACTTTTAGGTTTTTATTTTACATAAAACTTAACGGAAAACCAAAAGTACATTCTTCTCTAAAGAGGTGAGTTTACAAGACATTTTTGCGAAATTTTTACACAATATAAAAAACTATATCATTATTAATTCTGCTTGCAAAATTTTTGAAGAGAGGCAAAGAACTGTTCTGGATAATAAAATTGTTCCTGCTTAAGTAAAATTAAGTTACTGTCATGTTACAATTTGTTTTCTGAAGAAATAATACTATGTTTATTTTTAAGTGTCTTGAAAAATCCACCAAACGTCGACTTCTTGGCTTATGGGGTTTCTGAACATGACTTATGGCCTTTCTGAAACACTCGATTCAAATGTACTCTAAGTTAAAAGTGACAGATGAAATAAAGGGAATATCTAGTTTGTATAATCATAGCAGTGACACTTTTCATTATTGCATTAAAAGAGGAACTCAGAGAAAGCTTCATAAGAAGGTATTAAGTAATAGCAATTGAATATTTCATTGACTGGGCGGGGCACGGCCCACTTTTCTTGTCATTAAATTGTATTGGGACATAAAACCTATGCGTGTGAAAATTTTCATAAAACCCGGGATAGTGGAATTCGGTTTAAAGTAATACTTAATTGGTATGGGCGTGGCACTTCCTAGTTTTGTAATCTTGTGTGTAAAAAGTTTAATTAAAACGCGTTAAGTACAAGTAGGGGAAACTGAATGAAACAATCGGCTTAGTAGGATTACTTAAAAGCGATATTTTTACATTGTTTGAGTGGGAATGGCACTGAAGCATTTTATTAAGATCAATTGGTATTGTGAGTGGAAATCAAGGTGTGGGCATAATTTAAAAAGAATCGCAAATAGTGCACATAGAAAAATTTCAATGTAAAATCGTCCATAAGCCAGGCTAATTTCACATTTTTCGGCAGTGATTTTGCTTCATAGGTGTTTCATTTTTGTTCAACATAATTTACAATAATCTCTAGACACCATTTTTCCGTCTAAGATAACTATATTTCATGTTGATTTAATATTCCAGTACAGTTAAATCAAAATGAAGCTGATACTGAAATAATACGAAGAATCATCTTGCAACAAAGTTATTTCGAGTTGAAACAACGTGAATTTGGTATTGGAACAACACGAAGAATCATGTTGAATTAAATTTATATCAAGTTGAAACAACATGACTTTAATATAACTATTTTATTAATTATTTTACTTACGTGATGTATATTAGCATGGACATAAACAAATTTGTGCTGTAGTTGGCTGCTCCAGACAAAAATTTGAAATCGCGCCACTTGCGTGATACACGCGCTTACCACTGCAGCCAAAACAGTTTCAAACTTTACTTTAGGTATACACTTAATATGATTTTCATTTTTATTCAGCATAATTTAAGATTATTTAACATAAAACTTATTTGAAATTAAAGTTTTAATCATGTTGATTTAAAATTCAATATAACCATTAAAACAAAATTGTTTTAACAGTGAGAAATTTTAAATCAAAGAGTTTTAAGGTTAGATTAATAATTTTTCGTTTACAATTAATATGAAACAATTGGTAATTTTAAGCCAGCAGCAGTAAATTTTCACTGGTAATTTGATTTTCGTCGGCTATGTTAAAATAAACAAAACGACAACAAGTTACACAACTGAGCACAACAGTGAATTGAGCAATGATCAAAGCAAATAAACACTAACACACTTAAACAAGAAATTATTTCTTATAAATTTAAAATGATTTTCAATTAAAATTGCGTTATGTTGATTTTGCATACATTTTTTTTCTGTGTGTAATATTTTAACAAAATATTGAGATAATATGGACGTGGCGCTGCAAATTTTGCTATCATTAAATTGTAATGTCAGGCAAACCCAATGCGTATGCAAAATTTCATAAGAATTGGATTAGTTAGCTGAAATTCTTGGAAAGAGCACGGTACTGCCAACTTTACTAAGCACAAAATTGTATTGTCCTGAAAGCCTAAAGTGTTTGCAAAATTTCAGTTTTAATCGTGATTGTCACCAAATAAATATTTAAAGTCATGCTTGCTTGATACGCGTGCTTTACAAAAATCACTAAAAAATTGTATTTCTCTGATATAGTTGTACTATTAAATGATCAATCTAACGCTGATGTACGCAGAAGTTAGAGTGTTTAATTAGTTCTAGGAAAGATATAATAGGTAAAAACGCACAGTAAGTAAAAAACTACTTAAATACCGGGCCTTTTCCAAATATAATTATATATGTCATAATTTTTAATTTTGTTTACCCTGAATACCCCTACTGCCGTATATCTCAACTAAGAAAAGATCTTGTTTGTCTTTTTAAAAGTTCACTGAGCTTCAAAGCAATTTTCTTGTGCTTTCTTAGATCCTTTGATTGTTTAAAGTCATAAATTTCTTTTGAATTTCTTTTCTCTTCCAAGAACAGAAATCAATCTTCAAGAAATTACTGTACTTTTGGTTTTCATTTATTGTAAACAATTTTTAAAAATATATATTTTTATATCACTTCTAGCGGTCATTGACCATTGACTTTCCAATAGGTTTTCTATGGATTTCTGTTTAAGTTGTGTTTGCTTTTCGAAAACCTGTTGCAAAATCCTATTAAATTGAAAATGTCGTCGTCGTAGTTGTTGTTGTCATCTTGGCTTTTTGCACAAAAGTTAAAAGATGTTCAATTCCAAATTAAACGATGGTGTCTTGTTGCTGGATAGAACATCATGGTCGTGTTATGAGAACCAAACAAAAAACTAAAAAAACATAATGTTTAACGTATGCCTAGCTGAGTCTCTCAATGGCTATGAAAACGAGAAAAATTTTCTTGGAGGTTTCAGTATGTCTTTAGAAAGTTTGTTTTATTTTATTGAAAAAGAAACTGATGACACATAAGGCTGATAACCGGGATGGGAAAGCTTTGGTAAGGACTCTAAAAATGTCTCAAAAACGTAAGGAATTTAGAAAAAAAAATGTTTTTATCATCAAGGCATTCCGTAAAAAATGAAGCTTGTATATAGGCAGGTTTTTAAGGGAGAGAAGCAAAACTTCTGCTTGCAAACGTACTTATAACAGGCATGATTTTTATATGGAGAGCTCCCATTTACAAGCACTAAGATTTTAAAAACTATTTGTTTGTCACTTATATGAAAACTTTTGTAATATGACGTGCTTCCCTGTAAACCAGAGGTGTAAGCAGAAAAATTAAGAAAGTGATGACACTAGCACATTCGTTCGTCACTAGCTACGAAAAACTAAAACTGTTTTCGCTCATAAGTTTTTAGGCGTCATTAATATAATTACAAATGTAAACAAATTTTATTTACCGAAAACATATTTGGTTTCTCTAACATCAAATATCTAAAATTTTTGGTGAGCTTAAGTTTGAGTTTTCGGGGTCGGGGGAGGTAAGGATCGCTCGCTATTTTGAAAGTAAGAGAGTCTCTAGTTTTCTCAGATTATTTCGTAAACTATAACCAATTTGAAAATTTTGTAAGATGCTTTCTTTTAGACAATAATATTTTCTACAACTCCACTAAACATACTTTTGTTTTAGATTGTACGATGAAAAAGTTATCGACTAAAAATATTTTGGCAATTAAGCGGGATGTGTCATCAAAGCGTCATAACTCTATTGTTATTGATTTTAGTGGAAAATTTATTAAGAGCATTTTTAGCAACTCCTTCTAACAAATTTTATGTGTACATGTCTACGGTTGTCTTCATACCTTGAAATGTTATAGACCCTCAAAACCAACAATAATATGCATCTTTGTACTTTAAAACAAACATACAGAGTTGAGCACATTTAACATAAATGCTTAATGTTAAATTAAAAAAACGCGAATCGATTGGCTGCTTGCAACATAGAACCTCGACCTCTTCGCTGATAGTCTATCAGCCATATCAGCGATTTTACCTATTAGCCATATTCGTATTATAATTTATGTGCAATTTTTTCCCACTTGGACTGAATATGTTTAGTTTGAAAAGTATTTTCTTTAATAGAAGTGTATAAAGTACATTTGAGAAGCTTAGTGCAATAACTCGGTAAGCCATAAAAGCAAAATATCGAGTAAATCGACATTTAAGTTTAAACAAAACTTACAATTTTATGGTTTTTGGAAATTTCTACTGTAAGTACGCAGCATAATTATTTGCATAATACTAGAATTTATCAAAATATTTCTCTAGGATGCACAGCCGAGGTACATAGCAAGGGAATGAGCAAATAAAGCCAGTTTTTTATTTCATGTGGATTATCGAGTTATTGCACTAGGCCCTTCATTTAATTACATTTATGGAAACAAAAAAGTCATAAAATTTAGTTTGTAATTTAACAAATTTTTACTTATCAATATTTACTATATTTATATTTAGAATCCTTTAAATACCAGAAACTAAATTTTAATTACTGAAGGAAAACATTGCGGACCTCTTTGTTTAAACATTTTTCTGCTGATTTTAGACAGATATGCTTAATATCAAGATTTTAATGTTATTTAGACATACTTTGTTTAAAAAATAAAACTTTTTAAGAGCAGATTTGTAAATATCCGAAAAATTAGGCATATTCCCGACTGGCAGCCCAATTCCGATGTAACGCAGAAACGTATTTGGGACCCGATTGGTTTCCTGTGGAAAAATATCAAAATCGTGCAAAAGTTTGGCAAAATCGGGATATATCGAACTCTAATATTACATTAAAATTGCTAAAGCTATCCAAGGGACGAGAGTATGTAACAATCACCTCTGTAGAAGATGAGCAAATATACGATTAAAAATCGGTGTTAGATTTTCCCAAAAAGTTCGCAATAGTTTCCCACTTGGGGAGAACTTATGTTAAGTCACTACTTTGTAGATTGACTATCCCAACAAGTTCCCGATCAAATCACAAATGGGATAACCCTTTTGGGTGTGCCACATGCATTCCCAATCGGGCCCCAATGTGAGTATTGGGAAAATTTCTAGTCGGGTTATGTTTTTTTGATACAAATATGTAATTACAAAATCGATGCAATTTTAGACAAGAATTTTTCAACAGAAATTTAGACAATATATGATCCTAATAATGTTTAGAGTGTAATTTCTTCAATTCGAGGAAGGGAGAACTACCTAGACCTTCAACCAATATGTGTTAGTACGAAAAATAAATGAGTTGCACAAAGAAACACCTTTCTCTACAATTAGAAAGAATATAAGAATCGGTTCCAAATAATGTCTCGAAAAACTGCAACGACACGCTTTAACAATTTAAGGCAAAAAAGCGCTTCACCTAATACACTCAAAATATTAAAATTCATTATGATGAGTTAGGACCTATAAATCATTTGTCAATTCAGAAAAAAAATTTTCTAAATTTTCAAATTTGTTTATAAAGTTGAACTGATTTTTTTCTCTAGAAAATTTTTAAATTCAGAAAAAAATTTGTCCAAATTTATAAACCGTTTTATTGAAAATAATTGAATTATTTCCTATCGATAAATTTGTAACTTCAGAAAAATGTTTTATTGAAATAGAACCTTAATTTCTTTTTGTAAAATCAAACAATACATTTTGACTGAAAATTAAACTGGTTTTTGTTGTTGCTTTTTAATGTAAATATGAGAAATATTTATTGAAACTGATTAACTATTAATATAATTTAAAGCAAATTTAAAACAAATGCTTGGCTGAAAATAAAGTTTGAGCAATTTTTTGTGTGTAGATCGAAACGATTTTTCTGGGTATTCATAAATGTTGATGAATCACGAAGAATATGACAAACGAATAGAATATTAACAATAAATACAAACGAGTAAATTTCTAAATACAAACGAGTAAATTTCCCCAAAACGAGTAAATTTCTATAGAGTATCTAAAAGAAGTTTTACAAAATAATATGCTTCACTTGGAAGTTCAACCCCCCGCAAAAGCTCAAGCTGGATCCGCGCCTGTGAACTACACTCTGTCTAAACGTCTTTAATTCTTCATTTTATTTCTCTTAAAACACCTACTTCAGGATTTCATTAAAAACGTCGAGTTATAATAAATTTAAGTCGTGACAACTCAAAGTTTTTACAGCTTCTATGTGCTTAAAATTTCCAATAAACTTTCCAAAATGTTTTCATTAATTCTGCGGAAAATCACTCAAAGTTCGTTTAAGAAATGACTTTAGGAAATGACTAGAGCACTGCAATTATTGATACTTATACAAAGTATTATGTTCTGTTATAGTGATTAAACGACACTCTCTACCAAATTCATCTTGCATGTAGTTTTCAAATCGAGCAATAATTTTCCTCGTTGAAGGGTTAAGAAAAATAGCAAGACTTTAATTTCATAAAATTTTTATGAAATTTCCGTAAAAGATCACATTTTTATTTTGTGCAAATCAAAAAAAATTTTATGCAAATTTTAGTGTTTAAACATTGAAAATTTTATTGACATTAAAGAAAAACCAAATTATAACACAAATATCTTATATGAATCGAAATAAATTTCGCTGTCACTTCCTACATTTTATAAATATGTCAAATAAAGTCCATATATATATGAAAAAATATGTACTTTTAATTTCCCGTTTTCCCGGGAAAATGTAAAAGATTTTTCGGGAATATTAGCTAGTCTTTTCCCGGGAATCCCCGAATACCAAACCCTAATTACAAATCAAATAAGCATATTTCATGTTGATTTTATTCATAATAAAGTGAAATCACCTCATTTTTGCAAAAATTGCGAACATTTACACTGTGCAACAAAATCAAATTTTTTTAAATAACAATATTCTAACGGCCCCCAAAAAATATATATACATATATCGGCGTTTTGATAGTTTACATCCGAGATTCATTTTAGGGGGAGCCTTTTTGCACATAGTTATACTGACTCGGAATAGTATATCTTGTAGGGCTTACGTTCAACATATAAAATGTGTTTATTTTTTATGTAAAACAACACGGATAACATTTTGGTAAAACATTTTAACCCTTTAGCTCTTCGCTTATCGGCCCCTAAATAAATAAGGTGCAAAAAACTCCACTTGAGAGGTGCTATAGGGTGCTTGATTATTCCACAAAAATTTTCTTCGTGGTGTTTTATATAAAAGTGTTGAACACATCATACACCTCAAAAGTAAAGGTACGGTCACATTTGGCAAATATTTGCCAAAAAACGTGACCAACAGACAAGTTAAAAGTTGATTTCCTTTAATATCAATATTTTTTTTTAAATATGGGTTCGCATTTATTAAAATTAATATAAAAATAGTTTTTGGCACATTAGTTAACTTTATTTTGTGATATAAAAACCAAATTAAATCACACTAATTCTGAGCAAAAGTAGTGGTTACTTTTTTTGGCTAATATTTGCAAAGTGTAACCGTACCTTAAGCCCTACAAGATATTCTATGCCGAAGTATAACTATGTATAAAAGGGGGGAGGGGGCAGGTGGGGGAAATTTAAATCCCCCCAAAATGAATCCCAGATGTAAGCTTTCAAAAGGCCGATAGACGTATGTATTTTTAGTGGCCTCTATTACCTTGTTGCATGGGCATGGCAATGCCCACTTTTTTTAAATCATGATGTAGTATTCAGGCAGATGCTTAGTGTGTGTGTAAAGTTTCATAAGAATCTGTTGAGTAGCAATACTTGGAAAGCTATGTGTATTTTCTTTGTATGGCCGTGGCTCTGCCCACTTCCCAACGGGACCAATTTAGAAGTACATCCTTTTCAATAAAGACAAAAAATCAAAAATCGTTTTATAAATGGCGGAGCTTTGAGGGAACAAACATTAAAAATATATTTTCCTTTCTTTTAAGGTCACTTAAAAAGATGTCGATTTGAAAGTCTTTGCTGTACAACGTCTTTCCCTGTAAGCGAGAGATGTAAAAAAAAAGAATTGTGGAATAGCCTACATAAACGCCTCCTTTCGATACCTGGTATTATTCGTAAAATCTATATAGCACTGAATTTTCTTTTTAGGGTTTTCTGCAAAAAAAAAAAAAACAACTGAAGGTTTTTTTTAGCGAAATCTTATTATGAAATATCATGAAAGCTAAACAAAAAGCAAAACTTAATAAATTGAAAAAAGTGAATTGTTTCCCTTTCGTACAAACTCTGCGACAGACCTGTTTATAAGAAATTTATATAAAACTCAGTGCCTTATATAGCACTTTCAAGTCTCAAAATGTGGTTTGTTGTTGTCTGTGATGGTTAGTTGAATATTGTTTCAGACGCTGTTTGCTGTGCCAAGGAAGTAAACAATCCTAAAGGCAATGTTATGTTTTTTCTTGTTGTTATTTTAATTTTTGCAATTTATTCTTCAAATGTGATCTTGTTGAAGTGACAGGGGAATTCTCGTTTTAATTCTGCAGTCCAAATAAGGATCTTACGAATTATTCATGAAGTGAATAAAACATAAAACAAAGATGATCACATTCCAGTCAAAATTATATGAAAAGATATATTTACATAAAATTCTCAGGAAATAAAGAAGTAAAAGAATAAGTTTAAATCAATAGAATATATAGAAGAATTTTTATTTATTGTCCTTAAAGTAGGCATCATATTATTGTACTAAAATCCCCTTAAAGTAGTCTGACTTTGATTACACATATTAACGAATTTCGAAAAACTTTTTCGTTCGCTAAAACTGAAAGTTGTGTCTTTAGTTATTTGGAACGCTGAACGCGAATCTTCATTCCATTTTTTCTATCAGCTCTAGTTTTCGCGATATAGCGTTATGTAAAAAATAAAGGCACTTTCACCACATATAGTAGCATAACTTGAGATGGGGTTTCATTATTAGGTAAAAAATACCGAAATTTGACAACAAAATAATCTTGAGGACGTGCAAACATTGTTTCGAAATTTTCTCAGTAGTTTCAGAGATAATGATATTTAGCTACATGCTACTGGTCAAAAAGCTGGCGCGTTGTTGTATCTTTACTTTGTTATAAAGTTTTAAAAACAAGAATATAAAACACTTTTATAAAAATAATTTTTTTTTCTCAAACTTTCACGATATCGCCAAAACTACTGTGTAGACTTAGATATGATGTTTGCTTGTAGGGCTTAGAGATTATTTTGTGTTTGAATAGAACATGGTCTTCTCAAGTTCTGCAATTGCCTTCATTTTTGACATAACGGTATATCTCGAAAACTAGAGCTGATAAAAAAAGTCTTATTATATATTTAAAATCTGCATAACATATATAGTCGGTAACGGCTAAAAATTTTTCGGAACGCGATGTATTGTAAACATGTGTTATTGTTTATTTAATATTAATTTTTTACTCTAAAATCCTTTAAAATATGCAATGATATACTCTTTATTTCTGCTCATACTTTTAGTTTTAGTAATAGTTTTCTAGTTGTTATTTGCCAAATATCTGCTCATAAATTCGATAATTATTTGAAACCTTTGACTTTTTGTAAGCAATTAAAATTATTTATTATCCTCAAATTTATAACATACAAACAAGTTTTTGTACATACGTATATTTATACAATACAGCAATACATAAAAACCATAGATCTAACATAAATGCAGAAAGCTTTTTTTATTTTATATTCTGTTTACTTGGCTGCTGTATGTAAGACTGTATTTTATATTCCATTCAAGTTGGAGTTTTTGTTAGCCATAAGAAAAATAATGGTAAAAATAATCTAACTACTACTCGTATCAATAAAATATAACAAAATAATGACTTTTATCTCTTAGAAAACATTCATGAAAAATGACAAATAAACCTCATAAAATATAATTACTTAGACAAACAGTTTTTTCCTTTGAATTTTCGGGAAAAATGTATGAAGTACAACATTTTATTATAAATTTTTTTTAGTTTTTCTGTTTTATTTTTATTTTTTCAAACAAGTCGGGGGATAAGTACAACAATTATGTTTCGCGCATGAGTTAATACCCTCTTATAATTAACTTAAGATTTATTGCAAATATTTCTTTGCCTTTGCTTACAGTTTTACATAAAATTTTTTTGCGAGGAGTAGAGAAAGCATCCTTGGTCTGTACAGCTTTAGATGAAGTTTCGTAATTTTTCGGCTGCATGGCTGGCTGGCCTTAATAAACACCCGCTAAGAAATATTATTTGTATAGAACGCCGAGCAAAAGTAAGAAACTTGCAAAACAATGAATTCTCAAATAAGGCCAATTTATCAGTAATTTTAGGTGGGAAAGTTTTCTAAATGGGCATGTTTGCTACAACTGTTACACTACAGTAAGAATCCTTGGGCCAAATACAACTACAATAAGCGAAACATCTACTACCTACAGGCATAAATATCTCATGGATAAACAAAAAAGGATAAATAAAAAAGAAGAATGTTGCAAAGATATTAAATGTTACTCAAGGGATACATTACGATGAAATATTTCTTGAAAAGTGTCTACTACATTTTTGCTAAAGAGAAAGAAATGTGCGTGCAACAACGTTTTTGTTGTTTATTTATTCCTTCCAGCAAGAATAACAACAATAACAAAACCTGAGAAATAAAACTTTCTCTTTTGTATAAATTTTTTTAGAAATTTTATAAAAAGGAGCAAATATCTAACAAGAAGTTTGATAAATTTGTTACACGAAAATAAAAGAAACAGGCAAAATTACCACCACCTCCTCTCATTGATTTTATATGTTAAGAACTTTTAAAAATAGGGTGTTATTGCAGCATCTCTTGGCGCTGCTTTTACATACTTTCGTAGCGTTGACGAGAAAAAAAAACATCTACAAAAAGCGAAAAGAATTATTACAAGGCAAATAAGCAATATATCTCGAGGGATGAATGTGCTTTGGTGCGTGTTTTATTTTATTTCGTTGAATTACAACATGGTATTTTGTATATTGTATAGTGAAAAATGTTGTTGTAGCAAGTTCATGCTACATTATTAGGGGGCGACTGTCTTCTCAACGTAAGCTCATATATAACAAACAACGTTTGTATTTGTTTGTTTCCATAAGAATATGTTTGTGTATGCGTATTTTATATGGATGGATGCCTTGTTTAGGATGTTAGAAACGGAAAATGTCGAATGTTAAATTAGGAAAAAACATGGCCGTATTGTAGGTTTAACAAACATTATACAATACCACATGTACTTTTACTTACAACCTGAAGGAAAATAAATAAGAAATATATACAGCAACAACAATAACTTTGAACAATAAATCATGGACCAAAAGCCAAAAGGTTTACAAATAATTCCTTTACTTTGTCATATTTATTTGTTGAAATACAAATACATATAAGAAATACCAAACAGAAGAATAAAAATAAAATGAATATAATTACAGGTGTAAAGACATAAATTAAATAAATTTCGCTTAATGACTTTTTATTTATATAGAAGGGCACACATTTTGTTATGTAAACAGAATTACGAAGATTTAATAATATTTAAATGCCTAGTAATTGACTTTAACTTTGTTTAACTCATAAGCACAAAAAAACTCATGAGAACAAAACAGATCATGTGACTGGTTGCCAAGAACTAGCAACCGATTCGCGTTCAGGAAATTTATATGAAAGAGACCAGTAACTTTTACATGGTGTTGTCATTGGAAAGGCTCAATTGTCTAAATAAATATAATCAGTAATATGTTCTAGACCAAAACTTTAGGTACTTGTCCTGTCGTGGTTTCTTTAATACTAGCTAATTTACTGTAATTTAAACAGATATTTTTGATTTGGAAAAAAGCTCTTTTTATAGTGAGGGTATTTTACTAACATTTATTTCTAGGTATGTTCTCTTTTTACCGATCTCGACTCAGAAACATTTTGTACCATTATCATTTTCAGCAGTTATAGGCCAAGTACGTTCAAGACACTTGGTACAATAGCTCCCGCAGGGAAGTGACAGATCCCTCTCACATAAAGATGCAGAACTAAAATCGGTTGCTAGTACATGGGAGCCAGTCATTTGTCTTGTGACAGGTTCTCTTCCCTCTAGGATAGTTTTTAAGTAATGACTTGGTTTACTCATAACTTCCATGGTATCAATTAAAGAATATTTTTAGCTTTTTGAAGTATGATACCTGTATTGAGATAATTAATTAAAAATATATTTTACTTGGGCAAACCTATCTGCTAAAAAAACATTTATTCTAACAGCTACTCTCAAACAGTTTTATGCATATGGATATTTCCACTAAAAAATTACACTTTTATTCACGTTACGCTACTAGTTAAGCTTTCAAAGAATAACATCTTTTTTAGTTTAATTTTTTTATTTTTGTATAGAACGCAACCCGCTCTACATTTAGCAAAAGGAAATGAAAAATCGAACTGTATGGTTGCAAATTACAATTACATACATATATTCCTGTGTCCACAAGGAATAACAGCTAAACTCGTTTTCGGTAAGTTTTCAGGAGAGCATTTTTAAATTTTAGATTAAGCTAACCTTTGTACGCTCGATGTTAGCAATTTTATAATATTCTAATATGTAATTAAATTTATAATGAAAAAACAGTTAACTTAAGAGATATAAACAAAACAAACACTTTAGTTCTTTTTCCTCTTCGTTATTTTTAAATTTCTAGATCCTATCTCTACTTCAGCTGTTATTCCAAAAATAAGAAATTGACTTTCACTTTAAAAATAACTCAATAATGACTAAACTCGAGCTTAGCAAAAAAAAATATAAATTTATCAAACAGAATAATAGATAAACTCGAGATAGGCTGAATTGAACGTGTGAATACACTCACGGCACGGTAGTAATAACTCAATTTCGTCCTAACTCGACGTTAGCTAATATTCCTTGTGGGTACAGATTTGCTTGGTAACGTAATTTGCCAAAAAGTGGGTTTTGCTATGGAAATGCTTATATGTTAAGTTCGTTCTTGTCGACGCACATAAAAAAATATGGAAAAATGAAATGATTTTTTTTTTCAATAGAAAACAGCACTATTCACCAATTAATTTAACACCTGGTTGTTATAGGACGGAAGTGATCCAAGGAGCTAAATGGTATGGGATTGAAATCTTGTCTAAAACAAATCTTGCTAACAAACAACAGTTTCAGAATATTAATTTCAGCACTTTTACTTCTTGGTATGTAATGAAAACAAATGCCTTCGGAACAACTTTCGATGTTTTTTTTGGGATTGTAAACATGACTTCAAATATACATCCAAAAAGTAAATTTTAGAAATTAAAGAAGAATGCGAAAATCCTTGGAACTATACAAATTTTGCGGATCTTATTAACCTATTTGAAAAAACTACCTTAAAATTCTTAATAAAATGTTCTGCATGAGTCACAATATATCAGAGGGGAATGGTCATAAAAATTGCATATTTTGTGAAAATGAATGAAAGTTTAATAAGAATGAGATAGATGTAAAATTTTAATTTATATTCAAAAATAAAATATAATTTGGAAACGAAATTGTATCTAAAAGTAAATCAAGGATATTTATTATCCTTATATGTACTAACCCAGTAAAAATATACGTCTACCGGAAGCAGGTTTGTAAGGGAGAGATAGCGTAACTGCTTCGGGATTACATGATTTTTGTATGGGATATCCCACTTGAATGTTCTCGAGGTATGAGCTTCTTTCTGTACATCCTAGATTCATGAAGCTGATGTCTTTTTTATATTAATGTATATAATTAAAACAATTTTCCTCTTTATATCACAGTTTTACCTACAGTTGGATAAATTTTCTTTTATCTTGTTTTTATATTTATCTATGTATTAAATAGTACAAGTAGGATAGAACGCAACCCACTAAGCTACTGTAGTACATATTTATTTTCATACATAATCCAATGGAACAATAAAAAAACAAATCACGGAGTAGAAATCTCACTGGCATCCATATTTGCATCCACGGAATCGTGAGGAGATGCACGATAGAGAAAAGTAAGTTGACGCTATACTTCATTTTCATCTTAGACGGTTAAATATTTTGATGTTCTTGTTGAAAAAATGTAAATAGCCGAACAACTACATGGTCCTTGCAATAAATTTCTTCACTAGCTTACGCTATTGCATCATCGTAAGGCAGAGTGGATGTACTGTGTTCTTTTGCGCTTCTCTGAGGCCCTACAAATTTATCTTACTGCTTACTGTTACCAAATTAATTTTTGCTGGGTATATCGCATTCTTTAGAAGTTGTTATAGATTTTGTTATTGTTTTAATGAACTTGTAAAGTAATTATGCACTGCAACGCGCTTAAATGTCTTGTTAACCCTTTAACACATACCACATCCTCTTACGGAAACAATACTTTTTAATTCATTCTTTTTTTTGTGTACTTCTCACTCTTTGGCGCCCACGTTAAATAAACTCATTACAAGTTTTAAGGATAATAAACCCTTTTTTGTTGGTATTATTAATGCTGCTAACACACTTAAATGGTGTACAAGTATGTGTTGAATACACCATGTAATTGTTGATGTTTCGCGTACAATGGATCCTTTCTTTGTCTAGTGAGAACTGATATATATTCACACTTTCAAGCAAACATATAAGTTTATAGTTTATATAAAAAAATGTATAAAATGTTTTAAATAACAAATGTCTTTGTGTGTGAAAATTTAAAGTTATATAACAGTATTTCTATGTATAGTATAGATATATTTCTGCTTCGACACTGATACTTTTTTTTTTTTTTTTTTGGTAACAAATGGCAGCTTGTTTCATCCTTTTTATTTTCGGTTACTTCTTTTTAAATTTTTTCTCCTTCATTTTTGCTCTGGTGTAGTAAAGTATAGATGCTGGCTGACTGGCTTGTATTTCTTAACTGTCTCTCGTAGTGAGTTACAAACTTTGCACACAAAAGATTGTAATTACACGCTTCATTGTTAGAATCTATTGAGTTGAAGAAGAATGTATGTTCCAGTAACTGGTGTGGGAGTGTGATACAACACCCGCTACTGCTACCAACTTTTGCTACTCTTTTGAAAATTTTATACATTTCCATCTTGCTGCTATTTTATATATAATATACAACATTGTAACTATAAACGTAGTTCAAGGATAAAATGGTAGTTTAGGATTCTTTTTAAAAACCATCCATAATAAGTTTTATAACTACCCTACCAGCGATGCCATCTTAGTGCTTTTGGAACTATTTTTAGTGCTTTTTGTTTTATAACTACCCTACCAGCGATGCCATCTTAGTGCTTTTGGAACTATTTTTAGTGCTTTTTGATGTCTGAAAACGCACAATTTTTAGCTGTGATGCTTTAATAAGAAAAAGCACTAGCTTGTTGCTTTTTAAAATTTTCAGCAGTACCTTTAGTGCTTTTAACAAATTTTCATATTTTATAACTTTTATAAATTCAAACTTTCATAAATAACTTCGATTTGCGAAGCTATTAGCTTGTCTGCGGAAAACACCTAGGGTCTACGGCGGGAATCGAACCCACGACCTCTGGACTGACAGGCTAGCATCGCTACCACTCAGCTACGGGGGCACCCCTAACGATAAACCTTCAAAAAATATAGTGATTGAATAATTTTGGCTACAAAATAGATATGCGTATGATACATGGGATACTACTTCGGCAGGCCATATTTGAAGATGTTAACTCTGTTTCCGAATTTCGAGAGAAGATGGTAAATGTTAGTTAAGTATTGTGAACGGAGAAGTAATTAATTAATAAATTTTTTAAAAGTATTTTAGGTATTTGAAAGAAATCGAAAGAAGTTTTTCCCTTGTTCCTTGGAATATTAATCATGCCCAATTCTTTCTGGATATAAAGTTATGAACCTTAGCATAATAATCAATTTGGATTCACAAAGCAAATATGTTCGTAATAATCATATTAAAAAAACAATTAGCTACTGGCCTGAGCTTTTCACATGTTTAAATGTTCATATATATTTAAGTAAAAAATCAAACCAAAAAAAGTTGTCTTGAGTACAACAAAAATCAGAAAAATGGGAATGAAGGAAAATAAACCGATGGCAACGCTGGGAAAGTGCAATTAATATCAGCTTTAGAGTGATTTAATTCTCGTATTAAATTTTCACGAAAAAGTTGTATATATAAGAATAGAAATCACATTCAACAGAGCCACCTGACAAATGGTGATAAGCAAAATACATGTTAGCAGTGACGATGGAAGTGTAGCGGCTTCGAAAGTGGATCAACTCTGTTCTGCTGTTTACGTTGAAAAATTAAGTTGATGTTGATTTTTCCCTTGTTCCTTGGAACATTACTCATGCCCAATTCTCTCTGAATATAAATTTACGAACCTTAGCCTAATAATCAATTTGGATTTAATAAAGCTTATTAGTTTTATTTCTTCCAATTAAGTAAGGACTTAATCGCCACACGATTATGATTAAATATTCAGGCAAGTCGGCCAATATTGGGAGGTTGCTATTAATTAATGAAATTCAGTAAACACCATAATAGTCAAAAATATTATTAGGTTGAAGCCATAGATTTCAAAAGGCTGTTTATTAGGGTATTCATTTAACCGGGGTTTGGCTTAATCGGTTAATAGTCGGTTAATTGCTGTATTAACCGGCTAACAGATTAATGAAGTTTTTTCATAAATCAAGTAATTTTAGCAAATAAAATTGCACTAAGTATCTATTATTTTGAATTTATTAGTAAAAAATCAATAACATAAAAACATAACAATTCTTGAACGTAATCAAGCAAAAAAAAAATATGTATTCATTTAAAAATAAACAATTGTGAGATCATTATCAGCTATTTCAATAGTTTAAGGAGACATTCTAAAACAATCTTTCAGAAAAATAATTTTTTTAGTTTTGATAGAACTTGGCTTGAAAAAATCCATCCATTTATCGTAGATGTTGAAGATATCGAAAGCAATCCATAATACAGAACATCTAGTTTCTCAGTCGTTTTCCTGGATTTCTCTAAACTTGTAAAATTAGAGTCCTGTTTTATTTTTTTCCAAATTCTTAACACTTTTAATTGTTTCGGTTAATTCTGTTAAAACATTTCTTATATTACTATCGATAATTTCTTCTGTTGTAAGGTCATCATCTAATTCATGCTGGTAAAGCTCAGCGAAAAAAAGTTTATTTCCGAATTCCTTAGTTTCAGTTTTTGTACTGTATTTTAAAACACTGTTGGTAGAAGGAAATATTCCTGAGTGGATTTATTAAATAATTGAATTCGTCTCTCTTATATCTAATCCTTAGATTTTTAATTAAATCGTTGGTAACAGTATTATTAGATTTTATAAAACTATTAAACAAAAACTTCATACATAGTTCCCTCAAGTTCAATTAGAGTAGCAGAGTCTTTAATAAATTCTCTTATAGCCACGTCCAAAGGTTTTAATATTTTACTTAAGTTAAAATCACTGAACACACTTATTTTTTGGTATGAAAAGTAATTTCTAAACACATACATTTTGTATATGAGACGAAACAAACAATAAAACACAAAAAATATAATAATACTACAAAATACGAAAAAATTTGTTACGTCGGTTAATCGTTTAATCGACTGAAATTAATCGGTTTAACCTTTAATCGAATAGAGCCCATTTTAAATTAACCGGTCAGTTAATCGGGTAGTAATTAACCGGTTAGCCGTTAATCGGTTTATATAAAACTGAGATGAATAGCTAATTATTTGGATATCGCCATGATCGTTGAACGTAAATTAAAGTTCAGTTTCATATCAGATCGGATGATTGTTACAACCTCCAACTATGGTCCGATTGCTCCAATTATTGGTTTATAGAGTTCTTTCGCTGAATACAGCCTTATGGAGATAGAATAGAGTTTCCTACTAATATTAAAATATAGTATAGTTCAAGAATAAAATGGTAGTTTAAAATCATCCATAATAAGTTTCATAACTACCCTACCTATAGTTGATTCGTATTATGTTTGTGTGTGTGTATTTGTATGTGTAAATGTGTGAGTGCGCCTATATGGTTGAGTGTGTTCGATAAAAAAAGTAATAATATATATGTTACGAGTTTATAACACCTATAAATTGGCTACAAAATATTGCTGATATAATATGTAGATTTTTTTTTCAGTTTTATTTCCTTCCTCCTTTTATATTTTATTTATTTTAAGAATCATGTACACATTTATACTGTGCTTTATTAACACATGTGTGTATCTTGTTGATTTTTGTTTTATACTTAATAAGATATTTCATAATTTCTTTAAGGTTTTACAATATAACTAAGTTGTTAATAAATTATTATAACGTTTCAGTTTACATTACCTTAACTATCTAAAAACTTAAAGTTTGAATTTGAAGTTCTTATATAAGGCCAATGTGAAATTAGAGATCAACTAAAGAGAAAAGGGGTGGGATAAATCCTTAGGATGAATATTTGCTTTTTAATTTAATTTCTTTGAACTGGAAAAATTTATGAAGTTCAAATACTTTATAGACACCAATTGGTAATGTGCAATTTTATATCCCCATGGGAATTGCTAAATCTATTCCCGCAGATAATCTCATATATCCAAATTTGGAAGAGCACACCAAATATAACATTACCAAAATATTACAGTTCCATTTTATATCACATGAAGAAAATTTTACATTTTCCACTGATTTACTTCATATAAAGGAAATTGGTATAATTGGGAGAATCAAACGGTATGCTATTAAGTCATAATGTTATAATGTCCTAATATTATACAATAGTGTAAAAACATTCCTATTGTGCTTCAAACAACAAAGTCCTAAAATAGTAAGACTTTGTGTGCTGTATTTATTGTTTTGTCATAACTACACAGTATAAATATGAGCCAAACGGTCGAAACCCTTTATTCGAGCCGGTGATAATATTTACAAGCCGCTGCCATAGATATATATGATATGAGCGTATGTAATATACATTTACTTATGTCCAAAACTTTTTCACAGTTTTATAACTTCACATTGAATTACATTTTTATAGCTTTTTAATAAGTAAAAATAAAAATTCTACACATTTAAAACATGAAAGTGAGAAAATTTCGTTTTGTATAATTTTGCTGTCTGGCAGCCACCGAACGTCTTTCAACTAGCAGCCGCCTGAAAAATTAGTCGGCTCAGTCACCGGCAACAGGTGGTTTCGTTTATGTTTATGTATTTGGACAATTCCATTTTATGTATGCGAAGAAAATATTTCTTTACTTTAATTAAAAATTAAGAGTTTAAAAATCATTCAGGTAGGATCTTATTTACTTTATTAATAAGCTCAATTAATATAAAATTTAACTGGCTATTATTACTTTTTTCACTTGTTCTTGACATTCTGATTTCGAGTATTTAGAACTGCTTTTTTAAAATCAGCTGGCTCTAGTTTGAAATAGCACACTAAATTATGAGGGGTTGCTCACAGCAACCACAGCAACGTGTTATTATTTTAAAACATATGACTTTACGACTACCTTGTGAATCACCCAAATATATCAAGTTTTTTTTAATAATTTTGGTAAATGTGTCCTGACGATTTGCCTGAGTTCTAGTAATGTGCTCATAGTAATTATCTAAAATATTTTACTTTAGAGTGAAATCTTTGTTTGGAAAAGCACATTACAAAATTAAGATCAATTGAAAATTAATTGCTTTCTTTATAGCTTATTATACGCTTAGTGCCAATAAAAATTAATTTAAAACAAAACTTTTACTTCTCAGTTCTCAAAAAGTAAGAAATTGTATTATGCCTTGTTCTTTATTTTATTTTATTTCATTTTATTTTATTTTATTTTATTTTATTTTATTTTATTTTTATTTATATTTTAATAATCAAAAAGGCTTAAAGGGCCAAAACGATTGTGTAGTATAATTAATTTAGGCAATAATTACTGCCTTACATAATTTGTATAAAAACAGTGAACTTTCTCCCTATAATGAATTCCTCAATAGCTATGAACACCACCGACAAAGTTAAATTTAATAGTTAAAAAAAAAACAAAAGTAAAGTTTTTTTATTTTTACATGTGTCCTAAATATTGTGTATTCATATAAATTTTCTTGGATGTATGCAATCGTTAATTAAAATAAAAATCAAATATTTATATAGAATACAATATGTATACTGCAAGTACATACATATATTTTTAAATGGCGTATTTTCTATATAACGCAGAAGTTCGTCCGTCCCCAGATACTCCATTAGAAAGAAGTTCGACTGTATTAACTTCCTCACTCTTAAATCATTTAAAAAATGTGCATAAAATAACAATCGAAGATGTGTCCTTCCGTGTTGCTTCGGTAAACTCAACAATAAAAAAATTTACCCCTATTATGACTAGCGTCATCGAGATCACATCAACACGACACCAAAAATTGTCACGTGTGTACTCTTTGTCGACAACAATTGACTGCTATTAACATGTTCTCTTAATTTCCGAAGCCTTAGAGGACAGTAAGAAATTGCCAGGTGTTGTTGTTGCCAAGTGGGAGTATGTACGTCATCTAAGCAAATTGTTTCCTATTTTTAAAATGCTATTTAAATAAAAACAATTACAATATCTAAATCTTAATCTTCAATAATTATTTTTTAAATGTATGTCTTCACATATGTATGTATCTAATTATCACATAATACGAATGTACCTTTTAATAATGATTTAAAATTGAATTTAATCCAGTTTAATGTTGAGACTGAAATGTGTGCGAACTAATTTGTTTTTTTGGGTAAAATAACAATCAGAAGTAAAAAAATGCATGTATATTTCTATTAATTATGAAACAACTGAAAAAACTGGTTATTCGAACCAGTTTTAGAATAAAAAGACCGAAACCGGTTGCCGAAAAAGTGCGGGTTTTTCAACTATTCGAAAACCAGTTTTTGGAAAATGTCGAATAGTTGACAACTCTACATCATAACTTTTGAACCGAACGTAACAAAATTTTTGCAATTCTTTAAATGTTGGTAAAACTTAGATATCTTATAAATACGAACGGATTCGGCTTGGTAGCCAGCAGTATATATTTACTGCATTATTAAAGTAAGTGCGGGTAATGTGGTATACCTATTTGATTTTAGATTGCCAAATTTTAAGTTTCTTTCCGATTAAAATATGATCCATCGCTTTACATGCTACATATCTTAGGCTTCCACTACGCTAACTATGGAAAAAATAAACTTACATTTTCAGAGATATTTGAGAAAATGTCATTAATGGTGGCTTTGAAAATTTGACAGGTAATGTGGTACAGTATGTGCTGGTCATGTGGTATAGTATACCAAAGAGTACACCAAATTTTTTTATGCCAACAGAACAACTATTTCACTACCTCGAACAGCATGTATTGGTCTTTTCATATCCTCAGCTACCCATTTTCTTATTTCAACTTTCTTCAGCATTCTGTCTTATTATGACGTAATATGGTATACTATACCAAATAATCTGACTTAAGCTATACCATAATAAGTGTACTTAAGTTTAAGGCAGATATTTATTTATTTTAAAATATATACTACATATGGTCGTGCCGAAGTTATCTTCACGTATATCAAACATGAGATAAGACCGTTTCCGACGGTAAATTTAACAGATCTATTGTTTTGGCCAATCCTCAGGTGTCTATCTTTTATGGCTTTTGAGATATTACGAAGCAATTTAATTTTTTATTCACTTCTGAGTAAAATTTAATGCGTTATAATACCGTATGTGACATAACTGTGCATATACAATAAAAAGGGTATGAAAATTTACAATTAAAAAATCTTGCGTTATCTTCACGCATGTGAACAAAAACTATTTCATTGTGCCAAAGTTATCTTCATGTCTGTCGTGAAATAAAAATAAAAAAATAGATAAGATCTCTTCCTGATGTTAATCTGTTAGGTCTATCGATCATGGTGTGACTTTTCAAAATTTTAGGTTGCCAAAATAACATATAATGTATAAGGATAAGTGATCCGTTGTGGAAAAAATGTTCGTGGTGGCCCCACTGTTATTAGTAGCCCTATGCATGGTAAAAAAAGCGTTCTTTGCATTTTGCCAGACCCACCTTCCTATATGTATTTTGACGCACTGAATTCGAATCTGAAGTCCGTTTGGCTAATATACCCTTAAGGTTAAGGGTAAATTGCGAAAAGCCGTTAGAAATAGAGAAAAACGGTAGTTTTTCGCAATTTACTCGAAATTTTGAAGGAGTATGAGCCAAACGGACCTCAGATTCGGATTCAGATAGGTAGGTCTGGTTAACAGTACAGGCAAATTTTGTATTCTTGTGTCATATATGAGTGCAAGTTTTGTCATGTCCTTTTTTTAAGAGGACGGTCCCTTTTTTGACACGATGTCCTTTTAAATTTTGTTCAATAAAAGTGTTCTTTTTTTAATTTATATTCACCCGTATTATGTATGTCGAAGTCGATTTTGTGACTATGACAAATTGTCCTAGAATAAAAAATCTTACATGTTTTCTTTATTCATGACAATTTGACGTAGTCACAAATTTGACTTTGATATAAATAATATGGGTGTTTATATACATATTATATATCAAATAAACATATATATTTAATTCTTTAATTCCCAGTGGAAAATAGGGCCACTATAAACTTATTATTACTTAATATTACTTAAAATACCCAGCAAAAGCATCATGTTTCTGGAAGCAGTAAAAAGCATTCATGTCTTCCACATGCGATGTTTTGAAGTGCTTCCGAGGATACTCAAAAATAAGGCAGAGATCTATCATTGTTCATAATCTTTAAATTACAAAGTTAGTCAGCATTGTACAATTATTCAACACAGTTATTCAACACAATTATTCAACGCAGGAGACACAGCAACAACCAGCTTCTCTCGCTTACAAACCAGCTTCGGCCGAAGCTATAGTTTTTGCTGGATATTTATTACATTTCGAAATGTCCTTTTTTAGTTGTTTAAAAGTGGCTAATACAACAAAATGTAGCAATTTTTTTCAGAGGTGAAAATGGCTATAACTTAAAAAATTTTATCCATGACTTGGATATTTTTACATAAATCGGCAAAGAACTTAGAGCATAATATTTGACATATATATTGGACCACTTTTTCCTTGTAATTTTTTTTGTATAAAATGTTGAAATTTTAAGTTAAATTTTCCAAAAAAAAATTTGTGATTTACGTGAAGATAACTTCGGCACGACTATATATAAAGCAAGTGCATATATTATTCGGTAATTAGGTACTTCCCAATTACTTTAATATTAAGAACTTTAAAATATACCTTTAAAACGAAAGTTTATTTTTAGCAGCACAAAAACAAATTGTCGAACACACAGCAACTGAAATCCAAAATAACTTGCAAAAAACAGATGAAAGCTCTCTTATTATTCAAAAAACACTACTTTATCATATTACCAGCCTATACCACATTACTAGAGTTTGGAATTTCCCGGAGTTTTGCACTTCCCGGGAAACGGGAATGAAAAAATCGCTATCACGGGAATTCCCGGGATTCCCGGGAAAAGTAATTCTAAAACCAATTTTTAAGAATTTTTAAGTGAATTCAAGCAAATAGAGTTTATAGTTATTACACAGTAAGATATCCTATAAAGACTAATTGATGACTATTAGTTAAAAATTTTATTTTAAGGCCTCCAAATCATTTTACAAAGAATTTGCCGTAATGTTTCTTAATTTTTTTTTAACTTTTCCGGAAGGTTTCTTTTCGTTAAGTACAAGTAAATTACATTACAATATTCAGCTACGACGAATTTTATATATCCTGAGCCGCAATCTGTCTAAATGTGTTTGATTTTTAATGTTATTACTCTTAAGACATCTTCACGATTTCAATAATAGCGGCGACTTATAACAAATTTAATTAGTGTCAACTCAAAGTTTTTACAGCTTATATGACCTTAGAAATTCGACTACACTTTCGAAATTTTTTTCGCTAATTCTGCTTAGAATCACTCAAAGTTCGTTTAATATCGAATTATTTACTTTAGGAAACGACTAGAGCACATCAATCATTAATACCTATACAAATTATTCCACTTTTTTCGGTTATATCGGTTAAACGACACTCATTGCTAAATCCATCTTGCATGTACTTTTCGAATCAAGCAATAATTTTTCTCGTAGACGGATTAGGAGACTTCAATTTCATGAAATTTTTATGAAATTTCCATATAAGTTTGAACCGTTCACATTTTTATTTTGTATTAAAAAAATATTGTATGGACATTTTACTGCCAGTTTATCGATGTCGAAGGAATTCCTTCTTTCTTATAGTAACATTTGAAACAAAAAAAAATTTCAGAATTTGTTTTTGTTTTAAATTAAAAATTTCCTTCTATATTTTACAAATATATTTGTCAAAAAAGTCCATGTATTTATGAAATAACTTGTACTTTTAATTTCCCGTTTTCCCGGGAAATCTCAAAAATTTCGCGGGAATATTTTAGTAGACTCTCCCCGGGGATTCCCGGGTGGGAACCCTACAAACTCTACACATTACCCGCACCTACTCTATAATAACTTATCAACGGTTTATAATATGAATTTCTGCACTAATTCAGTTTACACTCAAAATATTCAGTACGTAAAATTAACTGAAATTGCAATATAAAATAAATTAAAACTCAATTAAAAACCGGTCTACTCATTTTTCTTTTAAATTTTTCGAAAAGTTCATTTAATTTAAAATGTTAAAAGATTAACGGAAATAAACCCGTAAAAAATATTTAGGGAGTTCTAAAATGTGTCTTAATATAACGACGTTGCAATTTTACCCCCATATGCAAAACAAATAAAGTGTCTTTGAAATGTATGTTGAAACAAAATTTCCATAGAAAAACCGGTTTTAACATACATTTCAAACACACTTTATATTTTTTGCATATGGGGGTAAGTCTTTTATTATGGGTTGGCAAGTTTGTTGTTTTTGTTTTGCATGTAAATGAAATTTACTACCAGATGACAATTTTAAACGTCCAAGAAGCATGTTTTTTTCAATGCGGCAATATTTTAAATAAAGAATTTGTGTGTGGCTTGAGTGTATTGGTGTTTCTTTGGCATGTTGATAGGCAGCGTTGTCATATCGTACGCGTTTTTACGATATGACAAAACCGAAATAGTCATACAGCGTCGTCATATCGTAATTTTTTTACGATGTAACAACACTGAGATATCCATACACCGTGAACAGATATCTCAGTGTTGTCATATCGTAAAAAACTTACAATATGACATGTAACAACACTGAGATATCCATACACCGTGTACTGATATCTCAGTGTTGTCATATCGTAAAAAACTTACGATATGACGACACTGTATGGATATTTCCGTTTTGTCATATCGTAAAAACGCGTACGATATGACAACGCTGTTGATAGTTACCAAGCAATAACGTGCTTGTGTTGTTGTTTTGTTTGTTGTGTATTTTGAGTTCGTGCTCTATACATGTAAATACCCAGCTAGCATTTAGGTGATTATTTTTTGCTAAAATATCCTAAAAGATTCTTCTCAGATCACTTTTGATGATTAAAATCTGATTTATCACTTGCGTGATTGAAAAAGGATTCACATATGATTCATCCATGTGACTAAATAATGATTTCTTGAAAATACAGAAACAAAATGTAAAGAAACCACAAAAATATCATGATGATTTTGTTTTGCATCATTTTGAATTCACATTTTTCTCAGCTGGATGATGAAGAATTTCTTGCTATGCTATTGTTTTTATTTATAAGGGTAAACTTTTTTACTTTCAATGAAGCAACTGCTTCAAAATTTATATATTTTGAATTTTTCTTCAGTCGTGTCGTTAAAGTCGCATGGAGAATGTTATTATTTTTTTTATAAAACTTCTTAAAAATTAATCATAAAATCGTATCATAAATGATTCTTTTAGATGATCCACCTGTAGGGTACCATTATCTCACAACGAGAGAATCATTTATGAATGAAAAATGAGCTTATATGCTGATTCGCAAGAGATTCCATTATGGTAAAAAAAACTAAATAGTTTACGATTGAAAAATGTGACAAAAACGACTCTCCAATGATTATAAATACTACTAGAAAATTGCTCAAAAATGAATCAGCAAATCGTGACATAAATGATACCTTGGGATGATTCACCTGTAGGGTACCATTTTCTCACAACGAGGTAATCATTTATGATCAAAAAATGAGCTCATATGCGGTTATTTTGTCCGTAAAGCTGATACTTAAAAGGTTAGTTTATGATACAAAATGCTAGCTGGGTAATGAGATATATTCGGCAAATTTCGTCGTTACTTTTATTACTTTAATATGCTGTGCTTTGTATCGTTGCTCACAATGAAATTTTAAGGTATAACGATATTGCTATTTCCAAATTTTAAGATACACATTGTGAATTCCCTAATTGTTTTTTTCTTTTATTTTGTTTATTTTAACTTGCAGAAAAAAAAACAAGCAACTAAACGATTTAAAAATTAACGAATCTTACTTTTTTACTCTGATTAATTTAACTGTTACATAAACTAATCACAACTTCCGTAACGTACAGAATATTTTGAGTGTTTGTCGTGTGTGCTATTTTAATATATGATTTTTTTTTTGTACTTATAACATAAACAACGGACAAAATTAAAAGTAACAGAAAATCCTTATTAATGTGTACTTAATTTTTTTTTATTGAATATTAGAATCGGTTAAAAATAAGATTGCTTACAATTTTAAATGTTTATTCTTTTGAAAACGATTGTACGGAATACTTCTTGAATTGTGAGCGTACTAATGCTCCATATACCGAAAATATTAATCATGAATGAAAACGGAAGACAAAATAATGCTGATGGCAACTGCAAAAGCAAAAGTCAAAATATTAATTTATTTTCCCCCGCTTTCCGTCTTCAAATCTCATTAAATGTTCTTTAAAAAACGTTTTAAGTACTCGCAACGTTAAATTCTAAAATGTTTTTAATTAAAAAATTTGTTCAAATCAAATACTTTTCTAGTTACTGTTCACATTTCACAGTAAAAGATTAAGTGGAAAAAAGTTCCCCTTCAGCCAATTAATTGCTTTTAATTAAACGTAAGACAAGTAAATGTTTTATTGCATTAAAATACTATGTATATACTACTATAAATGTTGTTGTTGGTGTTGTTGATATTTCTACGATTGCCTCTGTTTGTTGTTATTGTTGTTGCTATTTTACGTGTATAGAACTCTAACTAGTTTCATGTTGTCATAAATTATTTAAGCACGGATTCGTCACGCCTACTCATTTAACGCCATTGCTACGAGTATAATATTTTTACTTAATAAAATGCCTAAACTCTACGTCAGTCATTCATTTGCTCATTCATACCTTCCTGACAAATTCCATACTACTTACAATTACTACTACCGCTGCTGCTGCCAGTATCGTTCTGATGCCGTGTCGCTTTTTTTATTTTTGCCTCCAACGTACACACAATTATTTTATACACTTGAAGTACGAGAGTACGTGCATTTATTTATTTATTTTTTTTCTTCCGATATTTTTCTTAATTCAGACAAGCCTCTGTTTTTATTATCACAAGTATAAAATCTTACTTTGCAATGCGTTTTTAATTGCTTTTTTCACAGTTTACGAAAAAAAGAACTCGAAAAAATGGTATTTATTTTTCCACAAACCAAGGCATAAAAAATATATTAAACGTAGAGAGTTAAAGGAATGAGTTGTTGTAATGAAAATGTGACGTTTATAAATGAAAAACACTAATAAAATTTTACATACTCGAAAGAGTGGACAACAAATTCTAGATAATCTCATTATATTAAAAAAAATTAAGAAGGTACATATATAGAGACATATGGTAAATAGGACCACATATATTGTAAATGCATGTACTTTCCGCGGAAACTTTCGTAACTGGTGGTCTACATTAGCATTAAACTTGGTATGAACATCATGTCGAATATCGCATATGGCTAATGTAGACCGCTCACGTCCATGTTTCGTCCATCCTCTGACATCGGTGCCTGAACATATGTCTGAGCATCAATGTTCGCCATGAGATTCGGCGTCATCAACCATTTTCAATAGAAAGAAAAGAGGCAGTACAAAATTGGTAAATATTCCACCTCTATTGATAGCATTGATAAGGCAGAACATGGACATCGTCCGTATTCACCACACAAAGAAGTTGATGAATTTTTGCAGTTGTCTGCCAGTGTCATGTTCAAGTCGATGGCTCGTGAAGACGTAGGGTAATGATCCATAGAACTCTTAAGGCAAATGATTTTCAGAAGAATAAAATTCTTCTATAATTTCGGACTGGTTTATTTAAAAAATTGTTGCATCCTCTAAGGCACATCATATTATAACATATTTGTTATTTTTGTTAAATATTTTTTTAAATGCAGATTTTAACCTTTAATTCTTAAAAATAATTTTTTAGACTTTGGACACTTTTACGAACTGTTTTACAATAAACTTACATACTCATACCGAAAATAGATTTTTGTTTAAAGCACTTTTTTTTTATTCTTTGGTTTGCTTTTGTTTTGTTAAAAAAGCTCAATAGTATAGCAAAAAATGTGGGGGCCTTAAGGCGGAAACACCCAATATAAAATACAGCAAAATTTATAACATACTTTTAATTGGCTGTCTTATTCCAACAAAAAGAAAAAAAGTGCAAAAAAATTTAAATTCGTTTAAAAATAAACCTAAAATCTAGTAAAACAAGTTTGTATTTCTTTTCTCCTTCATTATATAAAGCAAAATATACATTTGCATGTTTTTTTCAATGGCTTTCTTCAAAGAATTGTTAATTGCCAATTGAAAATTGTGGATTTTCTTTTATCATTTGGAGGAAAAAGTAAAAAGATAAACTTTTGCCCTTAGTTGCAGATGGAATACAAAATAAATGCGTGGCACTATAAATTAAAGGATTAGGGACAATTTAAATTTCTTAGTTATATGTACAATGTACATGTGTACAAGTATATTGTATGAATATATTTCTTAGAGAAAATTCAATAAGGGCTCAAAATTGTTAAATGCTAACAAGAATAAAATAAACAAAACAGAAAGAAAGTATTTTTTCCTTTCTACACTATTTTCGAAATTCTGTTTTAAATTCTCATGAGACACAAAAATTATTTGGGCTTTAGGGATATCATAATATGGTGAGTAAAATAATTATTTTTTATAAATTATTTACATTCTTCAAGTATGTATGGAAGCATTTTTTTAATAATGATCTTATATTAAATTTGCGTCAGTGACGTGCAAGAGCTACGCAGAAGTGATCTTGTGTCGGCATAGTGGAATCACACTGCACTCTTGTGTATAGGAATTTAGAATTGGACTTCTATTGTTTACCATATATTGTTTATAATCTTTACTGGGGGTCTACACTAACCATGAACTTGGTATGAGCATCATGTCGGGCATCGCAAGTGGCTAATGTAGACAGCTCATGTCCATGTTTCGTTCGTGCTCTGACATCGATTCCTGAACATATTACTGAGCATCAATGTTCGTCATGAGAATCGCCGTCAACAACCATTTTCAATAGATAGAAAAGAGATAGAACAAAATTGGTAAATACTCTATTTCCATTGCACTACCACAAAAAAATTGATAAGGCACAATATGGATATCGTACGTATTCACCTTTTGTTCCAGAAATATATCTAAGTTTGCATACTTTTCGGTGGTTTACGAATTTTCTAAATCATTCTCGTATTTGTGTGAAAAAAATATTTTTTAACAATTAAGTTATGAATTTAGTCGAACTGTATAGTTTCCCTGCGATAAATGAAACTGGCACAAAACAAGTCACGTTACCGGTCCCCAGGTGGTAGGGACCAGTCCGAGTTCTAACACTTCCTATGAAGCGGACCAGCCACTTTTACATGGAGATGGCCTAGGATGGGGTTAATTGATACTTTGTATGCACCTTGTAACTTGTCTCTGAACTATCTTATGGAGTCCTAATCGGTGTAGAATAATATAGATTATATATAAATATTATTCCCAAATTCAGCTGTAATTATCAAATAATATATTGATTTATTGTAACAAATCCAAGTAGAAATTGTGTTTTATTTTTAAGCGGTGTCTTTGATAGGCTTCGAACCGACAACCTCCGGCATGACAGGCTAGCACACTACCCACTCGACCACAGGGGAACTTATATTTTAATGTTGTAAATACCAGTTAAGCTGGAATTAATATCTAAATATAGTTGCGGGACAGGTTCCTGAGTGGAATGGCAGTCTCATTGAAGGGAGACAATTAATATTATGTAGATACTATGTAATAGGCCTTTGATCCAGGTGCATCGAATTAGTTCATTGCCGTTTACTAATATACTAGCCGGAGTACCAACTAAATTGACTGAAAATGGTTAATATGTGACCATTTACACGATATGTCTTTTTTCTCCATTCACTACTCCTTATTTTTGGTACTAGTCTCACTTTCTCAAGTCATGGGACGAGTACTTTTGGATCATTTGTCACCAAATTTTCCGCAGGGTTGTATCTCAAGTTATTTAATTATTTAGGCTTAACAGTATTTTCATCAGAGCTCTTTTCCCCTAGGCCACACTGCCAGCGAATGCAGCAACAAACAACGAGCCAAAATCCAAATTGATTATTAGGCTAAGGTTCGTAACGTTATATTCAGAAAGAATTGAGCATGATTATTATTCTAAGGAACAAGGGAAAAATTAACATCAACTTAATTTTTACAATTATAGTATCAACAATGATAATTGTTAATTTTTTCACATGTTTCAATAAAATCTTTGACATTTTTAAACAAAAAAATATTAAAAAATTGTTGGATTTTAGCGCTATATATAACAACCGATTTAATTAACTCAGTTTGTTGAAAACAATAATCTGTGTTTGTCGTATCAACAATTTAATTTGCTAGGTATGTATATATTTTTGAATATAAATTAAATATTAACAATTTGCAGTTTGATGATATTTTTCTGTGTACCATTCCTGGCCAGGCATTTTTTCTTCTTTCTGGATATTCTTAAGATACTGAATTTTATTTGCTGCTCTATTCTCGCATACGTTTGGGATGATTTTACTACTAATTATTTACAAGTTGTGATACGAATTTATGTAAAAACAAAATTTATTAAAAGAAAATAAACAAATTTTGTAATAGGTATATGTATTGTAATTACTCTGTGAAATGGTGTAATACCCAGAAAATTGGAAAGCAATTTTGGTTGGTTATTACTTTAGCTTCAGTCGGTCGTTTTTCTTACTGCTTCCATTGCATTTGCTTTTGTTGTATATTTTTAACCCGTTAGACAGTTGAAACAGTAACAGCTGTTGTCAAAATAACAAAAATTTCGTAAATTTTGTATATTTCTTTTCCTAATTTATTTATTTTGACAGCAACAGCAGAAACAATATCATGGCAGTCGTAACAACATTGTTTAAAGAAATTAAATCCAATAAATTTGAAACATAAAAAATGGCTACTTAACAAAAAACTGCAAGTATAAGGAAAATATTCGGAGTAGGTATTTGAACATTATTTAACATTTAAATCAAATAAAAAGACAATTTTAAGCCAGCCTAGAATAATAAAACGAGTAAAAAATTTAACACATGATGATGCTACAAAAAGTCTTGTATTTATACGTTTATAGTATTTAGTACATAATATACATACTTATGTACATACATGCATACTACATATTTTTATTCATTTTGAATAAGAGTTTTATTTGTTTGCTTTTGCAACATATGGTGTTGAAAAATTTGTACATGCGAAAAAATTTAATAAAATTGCTTAAAGTGTTGAAAAATTTATAACCATAAATAATTTATATTTTATACTTTGCGTTTGTTAGTTTTGTTTTCTTTTTTGAGAAAAGAACATGAAAAATTGTCGCCATAATTTATGTTGGGAATGACTCATATTATGATGGTGACAAACATTACGGAGAAATTTTTATATAATCTTAAGTATTAATATTATTCATATTTTAAACTAAGTAAAAAATTTCATTATAATTTATTCCCTTTTGTAAGTTTATGACCACAACATAAAACAAAACTCAAACAATTCGATTTTTTAATTTTGATCATAATTTTTAGCTTTGCATACATAAGTACACACATACTAGGGTAGTCAATCTGTTAACCGTTAATCGGTTAAACGATTAATTGCTGCACGGTTAACTGTTCGAATAATTGATAATTGCTTTTTTATTAACGATTAAATCGGTTAATTTCGCTTAATCGGTTGATTTCGCTTAAAAGCGATTAACCGTTTAAACAAAATTTTATATATTTTTGTGGTATTTGAACAAATAATTAAACACATAAGCCCACTTCACAGTCTTGTGCAAATGGTCTTGCATCGTAGCAGCAGCAAAATGTTATAGTATATTTAAACGCACCATTAACAATTGTTAGCGGTGAGTATCAATATAACTATTATACCATTTTGCAAATGCTACAATGCAAGACCATATGCACAATATTGTGAATGGGGGTTACGTGTTTAATTATTTCTTTCGTCTCGTATACATAATTATTACCTTATAAGGTATATTTGTGCTGTGAAACTATTTTGCATCCTTGGACGTGGCTATGAAGTAGCTTAAAAAAGATTCTATTACTCTAATTTAAATTATTAAACTGTTGATTAATAATTTAATGATCGTATGCAATGTTATCGTATATACGCGTATACGGGTTAAGTTTTAAGTGAACTTATTTTATGCTTTAAATGAGGAATATTTCCTTTTAGTAAGAGTTTTTTACTTAATACAGTACAAAAACAGAAACAAAGGAATTTGGAAATAAACTTTTTTGCAAAATGTTTAGTGCGGAACTGTGCTAAAATGGGTCTGATAATGACTTGACAACAGAAGAAGCCATCGATTCTAATGCAAACAGTCTTCTAACAGAAATAACCGAAATTATTAGAAGTGTTTTAAATCCAGAAAAAGGGATAATAAATTGCATATTCTCTATTATGGATTCGTTTCGACTTCTCTAGCATCTACGATAAGTGAAGGGATTATTATTATTATTCAGGTCTTATTAAAACTAAAAAAAATCATACGAAATCCTAAACATTGAACAAAATTTATGATATCCTTAAACTAAATAATAAAAGGATCTCACTTACTTGATTTTGAAATATAATACATTTATATGAATTCTTTTTCTAAACGATTTAGTTCAAGAATTGCTGTTTGTTATGTTATTGTTTATTTTGACTAATAATGTCTCAAAATAATATATAATTTACGTATGTTTCTTTATTGAAATTAGTAATTAATTTATGGAAAATTTTTATTAATTGGTTAACCGACTAACCCAAAACTAACCTATTATTAACCGATTAAACCAAAACCTCGATTAATTATTCGAGCTATTAACCGATTAAAACAGAAACCAGATTAATTTAATACCCAAATATATACATTAGTGATGTTACGAATATTCGTATTCGTATTCGAATCGCCGAATATTCGCCTCTTTCATGATATTCGTATTCGTTAAATTCAAGCGAATATTTCACGAATATTTTGTGAATACGTTCCAAAAAATACTGAAAATTAAACAAAAAATATTAATTTTTACTAAAAAAATTTGTCTATAACGCAAAACAATAATCTTCTTTTAGTAAAGAAAAAATAAACAAAATATATTTCACAACGACATGGCATCTAAAAAGTAAAGTCCTGTTAAATGAATTTATTAATCATGTTAAAGTAATACTCAAAGATCAGTAGAGGAATGTTGAACTTCAAAAATAAAAGTTTTGAAGTCTTTTCTCCATCAAGCTTATTGCGCGGAGTGTAAATAAGCTCCGCACCACTAAACATTCGCTCGCTCGGAACACTCGCCGCTGGTGTCACTAAATATTGCCTGGTTATAGGTAAAATAAGATCGTATTTTCCCTTATTTACTTTCCACCAAAAATTTAAAAAAGTAGCATTCAGGTGCTAAGTTAATAATTTCAAATTCCGTCATCGGAATATCATAATAATGTTAAATACCTATAGTACTGTGACATTTTTTCTCAATTTATTGTTATTGACGCAAAGGGTAGATTTTTTATTCAATTAAATTTGAAATATTAACAGCCTTATTGTGGCAATTTGGTAATAATAAATTTGTAACCGAATTTTTGTTACCTTATTGCAACTATTATTTGTTCCGGTATTCCGGCAATGTTGTAATAAAAAAATAATTCAACAAATGTGGTGAAAAAAATTGACACATAATTGTAATAAAATTTAATTATTTTAAATTATTTTTTTACATAAAAATAGATTGTGGAATGCCAAAAAGTAAATTTATGAAAATTTTGGCTTCTACACGAACAATCGCCCAAGAGAAAATCACCCATAGCGCCTAATTTCTTTGAAATTTTATTCATATTACAAAATAAAAATTGTTGCAAGTCACACAAAAGCTTTGTGTAGAATAATCTTAGATGAAAAATGAGTAATCGTCCATATTTTTGGATCATTACTGATTATGCCAAATTCCGAAAAATTTCCTAATTTTAAATAGATTGGGAAGTCTGATTGATAGTATTTAAAAAACGGCAAAACTATAAAAAACAAGAACTAGCAAAACAATCACGTTTACCTTAAAAATAGCGAAAATTTGCAAAAAATTGCAAAATTGCAAACAAACGTTAAAACTATTTTAAAATAGCTAAAATTATAAGGAATGCAAAAAACTCGGAAAAAATCGTGAAGATGACGATAATTCGCAAAAACTTGTTGATAATAAAAAGATAGAAAATTCTGATAGTGATTAAAATTCGGTAGAACTATAAAAAAGCCAAGAATCAGCTAAAATAGCGAAAATAGCGAAAAAATGCGAAAAATTGTAAAATTGAAAACAATCTCCTAATTGCTTAACAATAGCTAAACTTGTAAGAAATGCCAAAAAGCTCGTAAAAATTTGCGAAAATTACGCAAATTCACAACTTTCGCAGTAAAAGTGATTTCTTTTTTCCAGTTTTATGATTATTTACAGTTTTAACGACATCCAATCAATATCAGACTTCGCCATATTTTTAATTTTTAGAAATTTTTTTCGAATTTTCGTAATCGCGGTTTTTCCCAAATTATTGGTATTCTTCACAATTTTAGCTACTCTTAAGCAAATTTAGGCCTTGTTTGCAATTTTGCAATTTCTCGCAAATTTTCGCGGTAAAAATGATTTGAGCGATGTTTAATGAATTTAGGTGCTTCTTTCAAATTCTTCGCCAACTTCAATAACAAAGTGAATGAAAAATGATTAAAATAAATTCTTGTTAACTACTTTTTGTAGGTAATAGTCTTATCGTATACGATAAGAAATAATCAGAATACCAATTTCCTATTTTTATAACTTTGGTGACAAATTATAACCATGGTGACTATTATTACTGTGTCAGAATAGGCCAGTAAGTGGTACTAACTATTTAGATTGAATATTCGTATTCGTATTCGTATTCGCAAATATTAAAAATTGATATTCGTAACATCACTAAAATACATATAACAAAATTGTTGAATATGGCATAGAATCATTTTATTTGGTATGTACGTTTGTATTTACATTCTGCATAAATATAAATATTTCATTAATATATTTGTAACACACACTCACTATACGCTCATACTATGTCTTGTATTTTATATTCTAAAGCCTTAAAGCCATAAAGACTTTTGTTAAAAAGCTAAAAATGTGAACCATAGATGCAGCCGCCTGTAGAAAGATTTATGCAGTTCATATTCACATTTTACAAATGCCAGATTCTAACTCTAACATCCTTTAAATACGAACTCATACATTGTATAAGCAACATACTCAAAATACCTACTCGACTCATCTCGCTCTTGAATTCTTCTATTTTACTTACAGATACAACAATTACTGTTTGTGTATGTATATAAGTTTAGCATACCATAGATATTTCCTAGTGGTCGAACATGAACTTACTGAACTCTATTACATTGCATATGATAGAAATAGATAGAGATGGAATGGTTAGCAAATATTTCGAAATGTTACCACTAATATGGATAAAAAACATATAAGTTTTAAAAAATTATCGGACATGTTCTAAAAACCATTTCGTTTTGAATTCGCAAAATTTCAAAAACGAAAAACAGTGTTCTTTTAAACGCACAATTTAGTGCATTCGATGTTAAGTTCTGCTAAAATATCTCAAACATCTAAGACATAAAAACGAATTAAAAAGCTGCAAAATGTAGCTTTATAGCTGAACTCTTTCCTGAAATTGGCCGATTTCAAAAGGAAATTGTTTCCAGAACTTCGCCGTATATATTATGGTATAAAAAGTGAGGTGAAAGGAAAAAAGGTATTACAAATTTCGCACAAAATCATACGAGATTGTCTATATATATAAATTTGTTTACTAATTAAGTACACAGCTTTAAGAAAAATCCCTTTTAAGAAATTGTATTGAAAACCCCTTTAAGATGAAGTTCTGGCTTATGTTTAATTCTCCTTCCAATTCTCATCAGCATAAGTTATCCGAAAATCATTATGTATATCAAACTGTCAATCGTTGTTTCTATCGTTAAGAGTCGCAGTGTCCAGTCAACACTGGGAACTGTTTCTACATACATATGCTTACATTGTCTTATGCCGATCCTTTCATGGATAGCAGTGATATTGTACCTTAAACGTATTAAACCACTTAAATGGTCATGATAATTAACGTCTTCATATATTGTTAGTATAACGGCATCCAATGAATATTTCGATAGACATACCTCATTTCTATTAAGGGCCTAATTTTTTAAAACACGTCACGAAAGTGAAATTTATATACACAGAAAAAACTAATTTTTCACTTCAAATACCAAATTCCCTGAATCAGATGTAAATTTGTTCTATTTATGTCCTATAAAGAAATTTGTAAATTCAAATGCAAAAATTTGTAATAATTTGTTTGAAAAAAATTCTGATTTTTTCAATAAACAAATTGTTTCAATCCAAAAATGTTTTAGAGAAATTTAAAAAATAAATCAAAGAATTTCATAATCTTATCAGGTTGCTAACATTGGCGGTAGGTAAATGATACAAAATAATTTATCACACTAAATAGAGACAATAATAAAGATTTAAAATCAGTTTCATAACATGTTTGTTTAAAAAAAATCTATCCTAATTTTTTCTGTGTAGCAAACAATAACAAAATTACTCAATTTCTTTAAATTTGTTTTTGTTTTTTTACAATTCTTCACCGAATAAACACATAAAAAATTCAGGCTTTGCTTTGCCTTTCATAATTTTTAAAATTTTTATGAAAACAAAAACAAATTTATAAAATTTGAACAGTTTTGTTATTGTTTCCTATATAAATTTCACTTTCTTGACGTGTTTTAGGAAATTAGGCCAGGCCCTAAGTTTCTAAAAGAAAATTTACAAAATGGTATGTTTCATTTAAAAGTTGCCTTCCTAAAAGCATTAGTTGCATTCATGCATGTCTTTGGTACACTAGTTGGTATCAACACGATTTCCGCCAAAGACTTTAATAGGCAGATTTTGGAAAAAATTTCGTTTCAAAAAAGTTCCACATTTGTACGAAAAGTAACGCAAATACCTTTCAAAAAATGTGTTTCCATACAGATTTCGAAAAGCAAAATGCATTTGTATTTACAAAGTCTGGCCTTAAGTATTTATTTAGCAAGAGGCTTAACTCTATAATTGTTGAACATTTCTTATAGAAGCGTAATCACGGTTATTCTTTCGGCAGTTTACAGTACTGGTTCTCAAAACATCCACAAAGGTTTAAATATCTTCTGCTTCTTCTCAGATCGTGCTGGTTACCATTTTATAATTACATACCGTTACCTTAATAGAGAAAGCCCCTTACACATTTTTTATTTCAAATCGAGTTCACACAGAAAAATTTCCATGTAAAATCGTCGAAAAACAGGTTAACTTAACATTTTTCGGTAGTGATTTTGCTTCATAGGTGTTTCATGTTAAATCAACATGATTTACAATAATCTTGAAAGAAAATTTTCCTTTTGAATTAACTATATTTCATGTTGTTTTAATATTCCAGTACAGTTAAATCAAAATGAAGTTGATACTGAAATAATACGAAAAATCATACTGAATCAAAGTAGTTTCGAGTTGAAACAAAGTGAATTTGATATTGGAACAACACGAAGAATCATGTTGAATCAAAGTTATTTCAAGTTGAAACAACGTGAATTTGATATCGGAACAACACGAAGAATCATGTTGAATCAAAGTTATTTCAAGTTGAAACAACGTGAATTTGATATTGGAACAACGCGAAGAGTCATGTTGAATCAAAGTTATATCAAGCTGAAACAACATGACTTCAATGTAGCTATTTTATTAATTATTTTACTTACGTGATAGTCATCAGAAAACTTTTCGTTGTAGCTGACTGTCCCAGCCAAGATTTGAACTCGTCCCACGCGCTAACCACTGCAGCCAAAACAGCTTCAAACTTTTCTTTACTTATACACTAAATAGAAACCATCGTATGTCAAATGCATTTCATTTTAATTCAACATGATTTAAATGATTATTTAACATTCAACTTATTTGAAATTAAAGTTATAGTCATGTCGATTGAAAAAGAAACTTAACGTTTATAACAAAATTGTTTTAACGGTGATTTAAGGTTAGATTAATTTTTCCCCGTTTAAAATTAATATGGAACAAAGGTAATTTTAAACCAGCAGCAGTAAATATTCACTGGTAATTCGTTTTTTGTCGTATACATAGACGACACATTTCAGAATAAGCAACAACAAGTCACACAACTAAGAAGAACAGTGAATTGTAGCAATGAACAAAGCAAGTAAACACTAACACACTCAAACGACAAATTATTTCTTGTAAATTTAATATGATTTGCAATCAAAATTGCGGCATGTGGATTTTACATTCCTTTTTTTTCTGTGTGTTATTTTGCATATTTCGGCAGATTAGAGATTCATCTATAAAAATATACAAACAACTGGATTTTAAAGAAACATGTGTTAGGGCCTTACTATATTAAGGTAACGATATGTTCCTATATTAGTTTTGTTTACTTATTCAACAGGCGTTTAATGTACTGAAATGTCGCTACTCTAGTTTTAGACGCCAAAATAATTTTAAAAACTACCATCCCTGCCATGAAAAACTGTGTAAACCAAAAAATTTTACATATTTGGTATTCGATATTAAAAAAATAATGTATGAATAAAACACTTGCATATACACGCACATATTTTACTCTACTTCACTATATGATGACCATTTAAAACAGCGTATTTGGGAGTGTGTTCAAAGGAAAGTGTAAAAATTTGCAGCTAAAATAATGTAGCACATGAGTAGGTAGACAGACACAAGTTGGGGATGGGGTTAATATTTTCGTAGTATGTATTAGTTTTTGTTATTTATGGTTCTTGCATACAACTTGACTTGCATACATATTTTGCTTAAAAACGCATTTATCACACACTTGCTATTTAAAACTTATATCATCCACGTACTTATAAACCTTCTTCACACTGCATGTATTCTCAATGCAAGTCTATACAGAATGTTATCGTATCAAAAGAGACTGCCTAGAGGGGGTTTAAACATTTTTAGTAATGCAAAATTTCTATTCATGATTGTATATTTGAGTACTACTCTTACTTACTACATTGTAGGATGTTTGCCTATGGTATATGACTTTTTAGTTTGTTCATTTTTGAATGCTTTGGTTTTTTTCAGTCCTTGATGTTATTTGCTAGTGAATGTATGTAAGTGCAACAGAGATAGAAACAGAGAAAGAAAATATTGCATATTAAGTTATTGTATATTAGGTGTTAAATCAGATAAATTTTCGCATAATACCGCATGCAGCACTTGGATTTTACAAAGATTAACAATGTGTGCTCCAGCATCAGCATCAGTATCAGTAAAAGTAGCAGCATCAGCAGCGGTATAGCAATAACTACAGCAACATTTATTCATTGGAGTTTGCCGACTATAATTTGGATGTTGCTGTTTGTTATTTAACTATGTATAACGTATGAGTGAGTCCAAACCATCGAACGTACGTACATGTATGTTTATATAATAAGTGTTGGTGCAGTTGCTGTTGTTGTTGTTGCTTTTCCTACATGAAATTGTTTAGTATTTGCTTTAAATTGCAGTTGCAGACGCTTTGGTTGCTAGTGTTGTTGAGTTGGTTGCTTTTTTGTTGTCTTTTGTTGCTGTAAATGTTGTTGTATATATGTATAGTACATTTGCCTTGCAGGCTTGAATTTTGTGTATTTGTATGGAATTGTATTATAATGAAGTAAAAAGTGCTTCATTTAAAAATGTTTAACATAAAAGCTTCAAGTATTTTCCGCAAATAACCCATGAAAAATGGCATGTAAAAATTTGTGTTCTCATAAAATTATAAAAATATATATGTCTTTGGCTTTAGCTGCCATTACACTGTCTGAGTTTTCGTCTGATATCAATATACATATAAAAATTAAATAGGTATCGTGTCTAATATACAATTTTTAATTTTTCGTCTGAGCTCAGTTGAAAATATAACTTATTCTATGTCCATCTAATATACAAATCAGACTAAGACTCAGACAGTGTAAAGACGGCATTAGTCAACAAGCTTGGTAAGTCCTTTTTGTAAAAATTATCAGGAGGGACAAAAAACTGTATAACTTTTTGTTATGTCAAGTTTTTATGATTCTGTAAACGTAGTTTTCTTCTTTACACAGAAACAAACGATTTGTAAATACAATTAACTTTTTTGTTATATCAATTAAATAATTAATTGATTTTGAACCTACAACGATATTTGTTAATATAATTACAAAATTGTAAGTTAAAGGAAAATCAGAAAAATATTTTCAATTATATACCTATATCAACAAATAATTTGTTGCCAAAATTTTTTTCTACAATTTTATTTTTGTTAGCAACTAACAGCACATTGCTTGACGTTGTTTTTGTTGCGAATACCGTAAATGTAATGTTGTATGACCAATTTTCAGCCCCGTGTACAGTCTACTACCGTGACTACAAAAGCGTCTCTAGTATTGAGCGTCTCTAGTATGCCCTCAGTCGATGAGGAAGTAGCATTTTTTGAAAACAATATTCAACGTCTATTTGACGAAACAGTTCCAGTAAAATCTAAAACACTATCTGGTAGGGAAAAGCCTTGGATTTCTGCCAATATAAAACTGCTAATAGATAAGAGAGACTGTGCTTATTCAAGGTGGAAGCGATTTAGAACCTCAGAGTTGAAAGCTGAATTTAAAGCTGCAAGAAGAACCGTTAATATTGGAATAAGAATTTCAATAACTGAGTATTATTGTAGACGCTTTGGCTCTGCAATAGGCTCTAGGGAAACTTAGAAATACATTCGTGAGATTGGGGTTGGTAGATCTGAGAGTTCAAGCAGTTGTCATGTCGATGTCGAAGAGCTTAATAGAACTTTCACAAGTATACCTCTACTACCTACAGATGAAACTTTTTTTTCTAGTATAATTTCTAATGCTTACGAAGTGAATAGTAATGTGCTCCAATTTACTTGTATAAGCAAATCTGAAGTCTATGTTCATATATTTAAGCTTCAATCTAATTAAATCAAATGCAGTGGGCTCTGATAACATTCACCCTAAATTTGTAAAGAAATTGTTGCCGGTCCTCTTATCATATATAACACCTTTATTCAATACCATTATAATGACTAGCACTTTTCCGTTGAATTGGAAATACGCAAAAATAGTGCCAATACCAAAAAACGACTCAGAGTTCAGGCCAATTGCCATACTGTGCTATCTATCTAAGGCTCTTGAAAAAATTATTTATAATCAAATGTCGCTATATATTAAAAATCATAATTTGTTGTATGCACAGAAAAAAATAGACAAGAATTATATTCAATAAAACCATGTTATTAAGAAAAAATATGAATTTCCGGTTATTTCTTTTCTTTTTATACATAAGTACTTAAAACAAGTTGTATCCCATAAAAAAATAAATGGGATATGGCTCAGCAAGAGAGTGTATGCTTTACGTCCGGAAAGCCCGGGTTCGTATTCCAGCCATGTCAACATTTTTTTAATTTATATATATATTTTTATTTTGAAATAATTTTGTTATCAATATAGGGGAATTCTTTATCACAGGAAATTTGAAAAAAAAATTATTGAATACCGGGATTTTTGTTATCAAAAACGAAACGTATTTTTTTCTGTGTGATAAGCAATCTGGATTTCGCCAAAATCATAGCTGTGTTTCTGCTTTACTTAACGTAACTGAAAATATTCGACGTGAGCTGGACGAAGGTAAAATCAATTTCTTGGTTCTTCCTGATCATTCTAAAGCCTTTGACACGGTTGACCATAGCATGCTCTGCATGAAACTTCGACACTTCTTTAATTTCTCTTTAACTTCCACACGACTGCTATCTTCATACCTTTCTAGTCGTCGGCAATTTGTGTATTCGAAAAATAATCAATCTTCGGTATTAGATTTATCTAGGGGTGTGCCTCAAGGGTCAATCCTTGAGCCAGTCCTTTTTTCCATTTATGCAAATGACTTGCCAAAACAACTTTTACATTGCCAAATTCATATGTACGCAGATGATGTGCAGTTGTATTTAAGTAGCCCAGTCATTTCCGTTGCTGAAAATATTGCAAGACTTAATGAAGATCTGAATAGAGTTTATTGCTGGGCACCTGCAAATGGACTTTGTTTAAACCCTTGCAAATCAAGGTGTATTATAATTCGCAAGAAAACAATTACGCATATTGCTGATTTCCATGTTTTAATAAATGGAGAAAAAATCACTATTGTTAATGCTGCCAAAAACCTGGGATTATTTTTAATAACGGTCTTACTTGGACAAACCATATTAACACACTTGTGGGTCAGACTTTCTCCAAGCTGAGGTGTCTTTGGTCGTCACAGTATTATACTCCTTTCAACATAAGACAACTTCTTGCAAAAGCTTATCTTGTTCCTGGTTTAATCTACGTTTGTGAGCTTTTTGCAAGTTGTGACTCTGTTAGCAAAAGAAAGCTAAACGTTTTATACAACAATATTATTAGATATGTATACGGATTGAAAAGATATGATCTTGTTTCTCAATTTGCCACGAAATTGTATAGCGTTTCGTTGAACAACCTTCTTAGCATAAGTGTGCTTTTATTTTTGCATAAAATCATTTATTCTGAAATGCCACAATATCTTATTGATAAAATCCTGGCAAACCGGATTTTCAGTCAGGGGGAAAAAGATTATTATTCCTTTATACCGTTTTCTTGTATCCGAATGGCATTTTTAGATACATGCGGCGCGTCTCTGGAATGTTCTTCCACAAACACAACAACTTAATAGCAACGCAACTAGCTTTAAGCACTTCTTATTTAATTATTTTTCACAATAGGAAATCATACATAATATATAAATATTTCTAGTTAATTTTGTCTAAATTTGTATACTTATGTTTGCCGCTTTAACTTATGGATACTACTTTCCTGTACTCTAAATATAAGATTAACTCTTGTTGTACAAGACTTGAACATACAAATAAATAAAATATAAAAAAATAAAGAACAACGATTTCAAAGTTATTTCAATTAAAGTTATTGTTATATTAACAATGTGTATTGTTGAAATTCCGAGCAAATTTTGATTATAATTATTGTTATATAAACAATATTTTTGATACGCAATCAAAAAATGTGTTTGGTTGGAATCGGAACGGCGACCTCTGCACTAATAGACTAACTTGTTTTTATAAACAAACACAACCCGTGAAGCGATTAACTTGTCTGCGGAAAACACCCAGGGTCTACCGCGGGAATCGAACCCACGACCTCTGGACTGACAGGCTAGCATCGCTACCACTCAACCACAGGGGCTTACTTCTCAGCTACAGAGCAATTCGTTATTAAATACGTAAATAATAAATACACACAAAATTTGATTTGCTTTGTTTTACTTACGTGTGTGCATTCCGTTATGATATAATTTAAAAAAAAATTTTTTGTTGCGTAATTTAATTGACTAGAAAAATTAAAATTTGTTATACTAACAATTATGGTAGTTAATTTTTTCACAAGATTCAAAAAAAACTCTGGTTGGCATTTTAAATGAAAAAATATTAAAAAATTGTTGAATTTTTGCGCCATACATAGCAAAAAATTTGGTTAGTTCAGTTTGTTGAAAAAAATTTTTCTGCTTGTCGTATCAACATTTTGATTTGTTAACTAAATATATTTTTGAATTTATATTACATATTAACAGTTCGAATTGTTATTTGCAGTTTGATGATATTTTTTCTGGGTAGTTCACGTTGTTTAAATATCAATAATCGTAAAAATCCAATATACAAATTTTCCAGACTTACACTTTTTTCCAAAATCCCCCACTGTGCACCAGCATGACACGCGATTTGCAATTAAGAACTTTCTATTTTCCTTTATGGAACAATTTTGCGCAAAACTGTAGACGTATGAGTAATATGATAGCACATACCATCATGTTACTCATACGTCTCATGTGTTGGCTAATAAATGACAAATTCGCATATTCTTCACGTTTTTTCTTTTAGAATTAAAAATTCGAAAAAGAATGCCCGTTCAATATATCGTTAACATTTTTCAATTTAAGAGTATTGCTATGTTTTTTAATAAATAGTAAGAAAATAAAAATTAAACATAGACTGTTTTATTCTGGGTTATAGTATGGGCTTCGCGGCTAAATAGATAGTCTGTAAGTCTCACACATTGCACAAAAGATCCACTAGGTGTCGCACTGCCGGTCTTTGGACCAGATCTTTCCCATAAGTCTCACACACAGTGTACGTGCGCTGATGGTAAAAAAACAGCCTATGCAAGGCAATTTGGAGAATAGCTTCCACTGAGATATATGCCAGCAATAGCGACCATATTTTCAAAACCATATTCAAAATTTTTAGTGTTTGTAAAATCTGTACAACTGTACTGTTTACTGCACCACAATGGATTAATCTTCTAATATTTGTAGTTATGTTCGTATTTTGTCTAGGCTTGTTGCTAAGATATGATTTAATGTTTAATACCCTCAATATATTTGTTGGATTTTTTCAGTCATACTCTTTGCTGTGTTTTGTTGGCTATCTATAGATATGCAATGTTTATATGCCATAGATTTCTCCATGGCCAATATCATGCTGATATTGACTTTTATTAGAATTTTTATTTTTAAGGTATTTTTCGGACTTTTGTTAGTATCAAACAAAATTCTAACAATAAAGGACTTTCAAAAGCTTAGAGAGGTTATTAGTTTTTGCCGATTTATTGAAAGTTTGAGCCTATTGTAAATTATGTTTATGTTTAAGTAAGTAACTACATACATATGTACGAGAGAAAGTATGTTAAGAGAGTAAATTACTAGAATAATTTATTGACTTTATTATTAACTAAATATTTATTTTGAAATACATATAATTTTTTCTGTATTATTTGTTAAGCGTTTTTTTTCCAATATTAATATTTCATATTAGATTTTAATCTTTATAAACTTTAGTTTTTGTGTGCTATTAAAACAACAATACAACAAAAACAAATTCCGGGTAATTTTTCATGTGAAAATGCTTTTTTGTTGCTTCAACAATTGTAGTTGTTGTTGTGGTAAATCTGAGCCATAAATTTGCATAAATTTCACTATTTATTTTTCTATATTTAAAAAACAATGAATGGATGCATTTTATAAAAAATTGTCATTGTTGTTTTTGTTTATAGTGAACGAATGAGTTTTATTTATGAAGCAAACAACAACAGCAACAGTAGCAGCAACAAAACAGCATATAAATGCTGACCATCGTTGGTAAAATTTATTATGACAAGTTGCTCTGGCACTTTTATCTCTATGAACACAAATTTTCTCCCCTTTCCCCAAAAATATAAAATAAAATAATGTAATATTTGTGTCTCATTGATGATGTTGTTGTTTTTTAATAAAATTTACTATTTTATCCACATAAATATCTGTTCAACAGGTGCGGTGGTTGCAGCAAGGAAAAAGGGAATTTTTCTATTAAATTTTTTTTATCTAGGCGTACATTAAAAATTGTTGTATAACTTTCTTTAATGAATTGTAGGAAACGTAAATTCCTCCTCAAAAAACAAAAGCCATACGTGAGCCTGACGTGTTCCAGCAGAAACTTTTTGAATTTTTGTAATCGGTTGTACTCTAGGCTACAATTTAATTCCTGGTACTTATTTATCTTATTACTATGCTCCAACTTAGTAATTAATATTAATATTAGTACGTATTTATCTCACTACCTGAAAGTAGTTATAATTTGTTGTTATGTACTAGTAAAATAAGTAGAAAAACACTTTTTCACTTAACATGTGTTAGTATATATACGAAAACAAATTATTTGGCGCTTAAACTTATAAGTCAACAATAGCTGAGTGAGTAAGGTACTTATATTTACATCTCAAAGAGCACAGGTTTGTATCGCAGATGGGTCAAAAAAGTGTGAAAAAATAAATATATGTAGTGTGTAACAAATTTTTTTATTTTATTTTGGATATTTCACTTCTTATTGTTTAGCGTCAGGTAAGTCAAATAATAACTAGTTAATTACTGCAAGAATGTAAGTACATTTGTAAGAGGTACCCTTATTTTTTAAACTTCCCAAAAAATAAGTTCTTATCCAGTCAAGTTATAAGTATTTATGATTTAAATCTTCATACAGTAACCAAAGTTTTTGCTGGGGTAGTTTACATAAAAGTATAGAAGTGTGATGGTACATGTAAATTATTGTTTGTTTTGTTAGTTGTGGTATAAACAATGCATATGATTTTTTCCCGCATTTTGACCAAATCTTCCGTAGGCTTATGCAAGTTTATGAGTATAAAGTATATTTTTTTGTAACATATAAATATGAAATATATATGCTAACACTAAATTATCAACTAAACAATGGAGTAATTTTTATTTAAAAAGCGATAAGCGCATAAAACACTAGACAGATTAAAAATTTTTTTGTTTTAAAATCCCATTAAAGAAATTTGTGTTTTGTATATATTCAATTAAAAATTTTTAAAATTCTACTAATAAACATAGAACAAGACATAAATTTAAAAAATAAAAAAAAACCCGACTGCGTAAAAAAATAAAAGAAAACAACTTTAAGCCGTCACAGATCCTAAATGGTCATTCGAAATTAAAAATTATAAGAGAAACCTAAAAATGACTTTCAAATACCTGTCGATTGATACCCATTTTGATATAGTTCGCTGACTTTTTATTTTTTCGTATTAACAAAATGGCGTCTGTTGGCCGCCATATTGAATTTTGACTGCTGCCATATCTTTAGTGACACTCCCCGGACTATGACCAATCGATTGACGTAAGAATCGTCAAAATCGGTCTACGCGTTCTCTTTTATAGTGCCGCAAAGAACACACATACATATATAGGCTGATAAGCACAATACCCTTCTTTGCGTCGCGCAGTCGGGTAAAAACCCTACGGTAAATGGAACTGACACAAAAGAAGTCACGTGACCGGTCCCCAGGTGGTAGGGACCAGTCCGAGTTCTAACACTTCCTATGAAGCGGACCAACCACTTTTACATGGGGATGGCCTAGGATGAGGTTAATTGATACTTTGTATGCACCTTGTAACTTGTCTCTGAACTATCTTATGGTATCCTAATCGGTGTAGAATAATATAAGTTATATATAAATATTATTCCAAATTTCAGCTGTAGTTATCGATTAATTTATTTTTTTATTGTTACAAATCCAAGTAGAAATCGTATTTTATTTTTAAGCGGTGTTTTTGATAGGACTCGAACCGACAACCTCTGGCATTGACTGAAAATGATTAATATGTGACCATTTTCACCATTCAATAATCCTTATTTTTGGTACCAGTCTCATTTTCTCAAGTCATAGGACGAGTCTTTTAGATCATTTGTCACCAAATTTTCCGCAGGGAAGTTACATACCTTACGAATTCTAAAATATTGAATAGCTATTTAAGAAAAATCGGAGCGTAATTAAGTTAAACCAGTTTGAAACTTTTCTTCGCTTAATTTTTTACATATGTACTTGTACTTCACACTTTTGAGTGTACTCTTTTGATTTTTTATTTAAAATGTATTTAATGTTAAGGCCCATAAACCGTTTTAAATTTGGTTTTTGCTTTGTGCCATGATTATTTTTTATTATGACTATTTTCCTTGTTTCTTATGGTGGTTTACAATTGAAGTTGTTACCTTAAATCATATTTTTAGTATGTGTTAAGATGTGAACGTTAAATATCGTTAAATAAATTTTGTTCATTCGTTACAGTCATGAAAAGCATACTTTAGTTTATTTGTATGTTATTATAAATCTATATCCAAAGTTTATGTAACTAAAACTGCGTGGGCAAATTCATGAGCCACTTTAATATGTATTTATTTGGTGTAAGCAGAAATTTTTCTATGCTTCACTCTTGCTTACTATCCATAAAAAAGCAAAATTAATTGAAAACTCATTCTGAGCGAGCGAAGACCCAAGAAGTGGCTGTAGAGCAATAGTGTACGCATTGCAAATGCAGGAACATTAAAATTTATATCTAATGAAAGCTTGGAAGGACCTCTAGAAAATTGTATGTATGCAAAATATGGTTATACCGATCAGTTTGTAAGAAACGATAGTTTTACGTAAAAAGCTAAGTCAAAAAGTTATAACAACTGTATTTAGTTCGCATTGGGTTAATGGAGAAAAACTTTTTTATAGCACTTTGAAATGATATCTACACACATATATCGTTGATTTTATACAAGTTATGAGCAATTAAAAAAATGTTAAATCCTGACACTACGGGACAAAGGAAGAGTGCGAAAAATATCACAAAAAATTTTCCAGTTGTATAGGCATAATAATACGTCATGCTATGTTTTCTTTAATATTTAATACATTTGATATTCTAAATGTGTTTCCTTAACAATTATAAATCTGTTTGTATTGATATCGAGCAAGAGGGGAACATTTGAAAAACAACATAATGACATGCAGTACAAAATAAGGTTGTTCGCTTTTAATAAAAGATTATTAGCTCTTAGTTATATGTATGAAAGTTTATAAAAATTTACAGTTTTGAGAATACTTTGTATAAAACTTCTTTGCGGTTTTTCCCTATTCCGACTTTTTGAAATATACGCCAAACCAATAATTCTTATTTCTAAATCTAAGCCTTATAGATAATTCTTCTTGTAGGATGCTACATTCGTCCGGGAGTCGGTAAAACATTTTTACCCCGAATTCCGCAATGTAGACACCCCGCCAACTCTCATTCCCCTTTTGAAACCTTTGGTGTAAACATGTATGGCCCCGTGTGATAATGGGGGAAAAGCCCCTTCAAGGACTTTTGTGAGCTTTGACCTTTGATGTCTCGTTGCTTGTACGAGTTATTATATGACGTAATGTAGTAGCTTTTCCCAGCTGAAGTGCGCTCAGTCTAACCAGATTCTTCATTTGTTATCAATACATGACCACAGTGCAGTTTAATCTCAACAATCGAATTTATAGGAAACTGAGTATTGCGAGAAGAAGAGTTATTGCACGATTAATAGTAATCAAATAATCCGGTCTGACGAAATAAATGCTCCAGTTCTCAGTCGGTTAAATACGATAAGTTGTAAAAAAGTGCAATACTTCGAGATAAGTTATTGCCCTCTGCATCGTCGAAATACTACAAGGAAATACTACGCTCTGATACAGAGTTGTCAGTTTAATGGCTTCCGAAGAGATTTTTAGGATTTTATCTCATTTAAGGGCAACTTTAGGGTGCAGAATAGGGATGGACAAGTGATAAAAATATATCGATATTGATATATTTTTATATTTTCAAGAATGATAATTCATACGTAGTCCCCAAAAAATTGTTTTTAAATAAAACAAAAATAATAATAATTTCATAAATAATTAAGCTGGAAAGAGTTAATTTCCAAGATCCCTACTGTTCCACCAATATTTCATGGAACATACATCAACAAAATTACACGCAAAGAATGATAATTTTTCGGATAGACAAATTATTATATATAAAACAAAAGATTTTGTTAGTAATATTCTATTTGATGAGACTGTGCCAAAATGTTTTTAAAAATTGCACGAAAAATAAAACCAAAGCTAAAAAAATATCGAATCTGATACTGTCGATATACTTGGAAAAAATATCGATATATCAATATACCGAAATTAAAAATATCGGCGATATATATATATATATATATATATATATATATCGATATATTTTTAAGAAAATATCGATATATCTATATTTTTGCACATCCGTAGTGTGGAAGCTCGGTACACAGAAAAAAATAGACAAGAATTATATTCAATAAGACCATGTTATTAAAAAAAATATGAATTTCAAACACATTTATCTTTAACATAATAAAATATTTCGTTGTAAGTATTTCTTTTCCATGCCGGTTATTTCTTTTCTTTTTATACATAAGTACTTAAAACAAGTTGTATCCCATAAAAAACAAATGGGATATGGCTCAGCTAGAGAGTGTATGCTTTACGTCCGGAAAGCCCGGGTTCGTATTCCAGCCATGTCAACATTTTTTTATTTTATATATATATTTTTATTTTGAAATAATTTTGTTATCAATATAGGGGAATTCTTTATCACAGGAAATTTGAAAAAAAAATTATTGAATGCCGGGATTTTTGTTATCAAAAACGAAACTTATTTTTTTTCTGTGCAGTTTCTAATATCACAAATTTTCATATTGATTTTCTCGATATCTAAACACAAAAATAGATAGAGCCTTTATAAGTCTGAATTACCGTCAATGAAACAAATGTTTTTGTTGATTAAAAATAATTTTAATTGTATTAAATTATATAAAATAACAGGTTTTTAAGTGAAAAAACCAATGAAGTACAAGAGAAAATAAAACCCAGTTTTCATGCCATTTAATATTTAAATAGCCTGTATTTAAATACCAACATTTCTCTCATACATAAATAAATCTATCTATCGACGCTGTTAATGATGATCTTTAAATTTACCTTTTTATTCAGCCAAGTGTATGCCTGTTAATGGGTGCTAGTATTTTAGAAAAAGACATATAATTAAGCCTTGTTTTTATAGTCTCATTATAATAAAAAGCAGTCTGTGCTGATCATAGCCATAATCAAGCTACTTTATAAAACGTAGATGCTACTACTACTAATTGGGTGGTCTCAAATAGCAGCTCTTTGTTTTAACTCAAAGCTGAAAGATTTTCAAGATTTTATATTTTAAATGTTTTTAATAATTGTAATTTGAAGTGAATTAATGCAAAGAAACTGAAGATTTTCCTCTATTAAGCATTATGGCATGTGAAATGAATGTAAAATTTTTTTAGCTGTTTTTAATTTTTTTAGGGATTATAGTAATTGTTAATAGTTTTGAAGAAACTTATTAACCGAAAATTTACAAAATAAATAAAACATTACCTTTAATTTTTTAGAATTTAATATGCTCATAAATTTAGCACGCTATCGTCTGGAAAATGTGTTAGTTGAAAGTTTTCTTTTTATAAATATTTAATTTTGTTAAATTATAATTTGATTAAAAGTTTTAATACGTTTTGCACTAGTGCAAGTATCAAGTACAAAGTTTATATCTTTACTTATAAATTTTATAGGGCGATTAACTTTCAACCTTAGTTTCATTTTCAATTTCGTTTAAAACAAATAGTTGTACTAAAAAAACATGAAAATCGCAAATAACATTTACCATAAAAGGAATAATTATAAAACATGCATTCAGTTACATCACTCTACTCTGTACTCCATACATCAACAATTTTCACAATCAACTATTACTAGGGGTCTTTTATTGTTGTTAGTGTTTCTACCTTTTACCGATCTGTAACTTTAAATAACGTGTTGCAAGGCGAGGTAAGATAAGTGGAGTATGGTTACGGCTGTTTTGTTGTTTTATTTTTATGAATGTTTACCTTTCGTGTTAAGATAGTTTGTCTGTGTGCCACAGACGAACAGAGGAAAATAAGTTTAAAACGTACTTAAAATCAATTTACTTAATAACCTACAATTTAAGTGTGCGCGCATTCGCATTACTCTCACAATTTCAAATAATAGTGTAATATGAATTAAGCAGTGCAATAAGAGAATAAATTCAATTTGTTAAAAATGCTTTTCCAGAAATATGTGTAATAGTGTCTTAGTGTATTCGAGTTAAGAAATCTACTAAGGAATTATAACATTGCGGAGGAGTAAATAGTGGCCTTAGCGCACAGAGTGAGGGAGGGATATTTATTATATATTGTTCTCGGATTTAGCTTTTGATAATTATAATTGCTTTCATAGAACAATTGAAGCACCCAGTGCAACAACAAGATAACTCCACTTTTTAAAATGTTGAGAAAATCAAAAAAAAAACTTTCTCAAAAATAAGAAACCAAAAGAATTGCTAAATATTATTTAATTTTGAAAATAAATAATCAAAACAAATTTGTTTAATTCAAAAACATATTACAAAGTTTTATTTTAAATAAAAAAAAAATAATTTTGCTTTTGGACTTGTCCTGTTTTTGCACCGATATTGGTAAAAATTAAAGGGGTCCTTTGTTGTCATCTTCATAGTCAGTGTTTTCAGCTTCTTGAATAGACTGCTGCGAGATTAAATTATCATAAAAATGTATATCCGATGGAGGAACATACTTTTGTGCCAAGCCCATAACATCGTCATATTTTTTCGGGTTGAGGGCTAGATTAGTTGTGTATAAAAGTTTTGGCTCGAAGGGGTTATCCTGGAAGTTTGCTTTCATTGCTTTCATTGCTATATCGAATTTTGTTAATGGCCCATGGTGATTACAAGAAGCTGAAATACTTGCGACATTTTCCTCTTTTTTGTAGCAAAATCTTCGATATTTTGAAATGGTCCATTTAATATGATCTTTGTTCGTGACTGTTTTTTTGTAAAACGGAGCCAAACTCGTTTCAAAATCAAATATGTTCGCATTGCTCACTGATATAACTTTAAATTTTTTGGAACACTTTTCCACTAAATTCTGCCAGTCTTTTGGCAGGTAAAGGTGTTCTACTCGACGTTTCTGTTTCTCTATAACGCCAAAAGAGCGATCGCAGGGCAAAAAACTGTGTCCTGGTTCTGGCAAGTGATGTTCAATAAGGCTTATATTTTTGTGTTTTACAACAGCATATAAATATTGGACAAGAGTGTTGTTTTTATTTTGAGCACCGCAATTATCGGAAAATAAATATAATTTTCTCACAGTTTCACTCATAATGTGTTCAATAAAATGATGCAAAAAGCTGATTACTTCATTTGGACCTTTTTTCCCGATTGTCTCATCATACATGTACATGTAGCTTTTTTTTGTACTGCATTGATAAATACAAAAATTAAACACCCATAACTGCCTTTTTCAAAAGACATCACCCGATGGTATTAGCGGAAGTGGCAAATTTTGTTGGAAATCAAAAGTAAGGCACTCAACTGTCGGGTCTTGTAATCAGCTTTTTTCGCGTAGATGATCATAAAATGCCATAGCCTTCTTTTCGTGAAGATCTTTCGCAACTTTGAGTGCACGTCTTTCTTCCTCAGAATCAGCTGCAGCTATTTTGTTTCCATGGCTATCACACGACTGGCAAGTGTCTGATCTAGGTGCTTCAAAAGAAAGCTTAAAATTTTTCGCAAAGTATTCCCTATAAAAATCGTATGTAACTGTTGGCTTTGGGTTACCATTTTCTTCAGCCATCAATGCAAAAGCGCTTGGCTCAAACTTTTCTAAGTAAAGAGTATACATTTTCCTTACATTTAAATCGGAACTTAAGTACTTCGATTCTTTATTTTGGCTGTAGTGAGAAGATCTTTTTGGGAAACTTTTAATATGGCTGTCAATATTTTGAACAACATCCTCTGGAATCTTATTTACTCTGTTTGCGTGACGACCTCTCATGTCAGAGGGCGCAGTTACTTTTTCCAGCAAAAATCTTGAGAGTCTTTCGATGCGACTTTTATGGACTCCATGAACTGAACAAAATGCTTTTTTACATACCTCTATTTCATGTTTAATGCTACGTATAAAATATTTATTTTGGAATTTTCTCACTTCATTCCCACTCGCAGATCAACGCCTCTTAACTGCATTTTGCCTTATTAATCCACACAAATATGCATCTTGCTTTTCTTTATTTCCCAGCTTATTAAATTCTTGAAAAACTTTGGCATAATGATTCTGACGTCCAGAATCAAAACATTTTTTTTGCAACTGCAAGGCTGGCCCATTGTTTTTGCTGCAACGCTATTACCCTTACAGTTTGTATACTTTTTGCCTTCTGCTCTCTTCCTTTTAACTGCGTTCCTTTTCCACGCGTTCTGATTGCGCACACGCTTTTTTCCTAAAGCCATACAAACAATAACATTAACTGAAAACTTAAACATTTTAATGAATTTGTTACCTTTTTGAACAGGTAAAGTATCAACACTACTCGATGTCTCCTCATCATCAGATCCATTTTTATATTCGGAACCCGATATGGAAAAATCTGATTCACTTTCAGTCATTGTTTTAAATTTATTATTAACACATGTATACTTGCACCGTATCCTAGCACCAAGAACCAACTGACACAAACAGAGAGCGTAAAAAAGAGACGCGGCCGCTAAACACACACACAACATACTCAACATACTCAACAACATACTGTAATCGTTTTTCGCACAGCACGAACGTAAATAAAAATAAAAACAGAACAGAACATGTTTTGAAAAATTTGTGTTTTTTGATTGCCGGCAACTAAAAGTTGACATGTGGCTTAAGGCTTATTGCTTGAAAAGCGGTGCAAAAACAAGACAACTCCAGGAGATGTCGTGTTCTTGCTCCGTTTTGAAAACAAAACTTCAAAGTTTCAGAGTTTCCGTATCCTAGAGTCAAGTTAGATGTGTTTTTTGTGCACCGAACGACGCAGATTTTTTTTTTGGTTTTTTCTGCATTAAAAAAGCTATTTCGCAAAAAAAGTGGAGTTATCCGGTTGTTGCATTGGGTGCTTCAATTGCTGTCGATATTTATTCATTCGTTTGGATTTTAAAACATTTAACGCCCATTACATTTTGTATAGCGTAGCGACCGACATATGGTGCTCGAAAAGACCTATAGCAAAGCCGAATTTCGGCTAATTTGTAACAATTTACCAATCTCTGCCGAAGTTGATGTCTGTTCAATTACATATATGCGTTTTTAAGGTCTTAGACATTATAAAAATTAAATAAAACTTATGGTATTGATAAAACTTTCAAGTTACAAAAGCTGAAAGCTGAAACTCATTGATGAGAACAATTAAACATAACGACGACATATGAATTGCGCTGTCACTGACAGTTCGCTTTTCGATTTACGTTTATTAGCTTTTTCAATTATTTTTGCATTCATATATTTTTAGCTGTATTGAATTGATTTTATATTTGCCACACATTTGTTATAATTTTTCAGAAATTTATCTAATAAAAATATAAGGAAGAATTGAGGAAATTACCTGATAATGGCATTTCCGTCGAACGCTAAGTCATGTAAAATTGCTTTGCAAATAATTCCCAGATGTATTGAAAGTGATCAACTATGTAATGGTTATGTATAAATCAGTAAATGGGCTCCTGATAACGAGGTAGCACACGCAAGCTGTAAAACATTACTTTAAATTTAATATCATATATTGTCTAAATTTGTGTTGAAAAATTCTGGTTGCCTAAAATCGCACCTAGTTTGTAGTTATTTGTAACCAAAAAAACATAATTGTCTAATTTTTAAAAAAATATAAAAAACTAGTAAGAAAATGTACTACTTCCTTCATACATTTTTATTAAAGAAAAACTTTTTCAAATTAAATATATTTAGTCCAAGTGAAAAATATCTAACATAAAATATAATACGCCTATTAATATGATTATTTCGAACGTATTTGCTTTGTGAATCCAAATTGATTATTAGGCTAAGGTTCGTAACGTTATATTCAGAAAGAATTGGGCATGATTAATATTCCATCCTCAGTGTTCACGTGTATTTGCTTATCACCACTTGTCAGGTGGCTCTGTTGAATGTGATTTTAATTCTTATATATACAACTTTTTTCGTGAAAATAGAATACGAGAATTAAATCGCTCTCAAGCTGATATTAAAGTGCACTTTCCCAGCGTTGCCATCGGTTTATTTTTCTTCATTCCCATTTTTCTGATTTTTGTTCTACTCAAGACAAACTTTTTTGGTTTGATTGTATACATGAGTGTATATGAACATGTAAACATGTAAAAAGCTCAAGCCAGTAGCTAATTGTTTATTAATATGATTATTTCGAACGTATTTGCTTTGTGAATCCAAATTGATTATTAGTCTAAGGTTCGTAACGTTATATTCAGAAAGAATATATTCAGAAAGAACGCCTATGGCTGAATCGTAGCTACGATAGACTATCAGCCAGGAGGTCATGGTTCGAATCTGCACACAGCTAATCGCTTCGCAGGCGTTTTATTTAATTTTTTTTTATTAAACATATTTTGTTCAAAAATCAACAATAATTATGCTTCTAAAATTGTAGGTCGATAATAATCAGTAAAGTGTTGCCGACTATTATCGACCTAATTTTCAACAAAATTGTTTTAGAGTGTAGAAGGCTGGCAGCTCCTGTGAAACTGCCAGTTCTTTAAGAGCACATGGAAAAAAATTTAATTGGATTTTAGTTTTTAGAAATCACATTTTCATTACTTCCATAATATCAATTAATACTTATAATCTGCTTTTGTAGAAGTTATTATGAAAAACATCCAGAATTAAACATACAATTAAATATACAATTAAAAATATTATAATACTTCCGCAAACATCTCTGTCAAAAAGATTTCTTGTCGTTGTGATAAGCTTGTGCACTTTTAAACGTGTCCAGAAATAAAATTTCTTAATATGCTCTAAGATAAATAAAACTTATTGCACTTCGAAAAAAATATTTTTTTCAATATTATGAACATAACTTCAAATCTAATGAATATGCATCAAAAAAGACAATTTCTTACAATAACAAGTTCGTGTAAAAATCAATAGAAATGATCTGAATTTTCACTTCACAAATAATTATATCAAGATACTATTGACTTCTTCGAAAGCTTCCTTTTTACTGGAATGCTTTAACAAATTACGAAACTGGTATCTCATAACACAAGTTTTTTCTGTTGGCACTATATTCGTTTTGAGGTTATGCGTTTGTGCTCTATAGCATACATATCGCTGCTATACAATATTTTCTTTTAGTTTCAATAAGATGATACAAAGAAAGTCAATTTATACTTCTTCTCTTTAGGCATGGAATGAAGTTCATAATAAAAATACATTCTTTCAAGTTTCAGCATTATTAACTTCATGTGGGCACTTTAGCAAAAATGGATGTTTTAATCTTCAGAAAAACAACAACAAAGTCTTTAACACATACAATATAATAAGCACGGTGCTAAAAGAGTGGAAGGGCTCCCTTAATAATACCGACAAACTGGCGAATCAAAAGTAATTTATAACAACTGGCTTCAACAACTAAAACTATATGAAAAAAATATCCTACTAAAGTCTCTTTTCATTTCACAACAATAACAACGAAAAATTATGAAAATATATCAAAAACTCAGAAACATAAGAGTAGAAGCAACATCAAACAAAAAATAAAAACAAAACAAGAATCAAAACACGTGAATTTTTTGAAGCATATGTTAAATTGCATGCAACATGCGAATAATCTCAACAACACAACAAGTATTTGTTAAAATAGTTAATGTTGTTTTTGTACAATTTTTATTTTATTTTTTAATTTAAGTTCCCAGCAAACTATTTTTGCCGATTTCTGGCCGAAGTCGGCCAGAATGTCTGCGCAAAATGCAGAATTCGTATACGGAGTCGTTCGGAAAACGTGCCGTGAATCATATGAGTGGTTGCCAAGAACCCGGACCACTTTGTCTGAGGAAATTCTAAAAAATATGCCGAAATGTATAAGAATTCTGACGAATTTTCTGGGGAAATTCTAAAGGAATTTTCGATACCTCTTAACAATGTTGGAAAAATTTCGATTTATCTGACACTTTTTACATCCTGTCGTATTAATGTCAGAGAAAAGTCGGACCTAAAATTAAAAATTTATCAGAATTGTCGTTCAAAATTCTGTATTCATTGTTCTGCTACTTATGCCAGCTCATCACCAACATTTAACCATATTTTATAAGTCTAAAAACTCATATATTTGTGCACATAATCTCAAGAAAGTAGACATTGTGAGAAAGTAACTGCTAAAAGTAGTAAGAAATAGATCAGAATATGAGCAGACTATTCAGTTAAATGTCTTAAAGGAAATTAAATTACCTTCGGATAATGTGCAGACTATTTTGATATTAATCAGATAATATTTCAGAAAATGTACAGAAACGTCGTACTTAGTAACTAGTCGGCCAAATGTCTTAGGAAATTTTAGACAACTCGCTTGATTGTATGGTAAAGTCTCTGAATTTGTCTGACGTTAGACATATCGGCATAAAATGTGTCATGGGTTCATATACGAACTCATACACAATCAAATATGTACTACCTTCAAAAGTACCATCGTTTGTATACAAGCATTCAATGTTTTTGTTTTTGTTTTTCTGTTGCTGCTGTTCTTGTTGCTGGATGACAGTGTAGTTATGTCTGTTGTTTTTGCTGCTTTTAAGTCTGGAGTATATAGTTTACATACCCTTTAAATGTTTGAACAACATATATTAATAGCAACGGCAACAGCAACAAGAAAATTTAGTGTAACGAGCAACATCACACAAATTTGTTCAATGTTTTAAGGGCAATTATAGGCATGACATTTAAGTTTTTTTTGTTTTGAAAAATTTGAATTAAAAATGTTGAAAATAAAAATCAGAAGTTAAAGTTTTTATAGACACTTATGTATGAATGCAGTAGAATGAATAGAATGAATGTTTGGGATTTAAAAATAAATGTAAAGCAATACCTTTCGCATTTTTGTCATCGGTGGCAATCTATTAATTGGTTACAAAGTAATGAGTGGTCTTATTTATTACTTTGCTCCAAACTAAAACTACTACTTAGTAATTAATAAAATAACTACTTATATATTGCATTATCTGAAAGTGGTTATAATTTGTTGTTATGTATTAATAAAATAAGTAGACAAACACTTTTTAAGTTAACATGTGTTTGTATATCAAAACACATTTGTGTCCCTCAAACTTATAAGTCAACAAGAGCTGAATGAGTAAAGCACTTGTATTCAAATCTGACAGAGCATGGATCGTATCCCAGTCGGATAAATAAAAAACAAAAAAATATATTAAAAAATATTCATAAAGTATAGTGTGTAAAAAAAAATCATTTTATTTTGTTTATTTGACAACATATTTTTTAGTTTCAAGTAAGTCAAATAATAACTAGCTAATTGCTGGACAGTTTAAGTTCATTTCGCTACTTTATTGCAACGTAGTCATGTCTCAAAAAAAATTTTACTTGGCAAAAATGTTAGCAAGTATATGGGCGTTGTTAGCTTTTTAGTGGTTGTAACTTCGGTTTAGATTAAGATATGTTTCTGGTAATTTGTTTACATATAAAGAAGGTCGTAATGAAGACTTTTTCTTAACTTAGCGTTTACAAGTGCAGGTGCAAGTTCGAAAAACTCAATACTGTCTTACTTTTTTACTAATACACTTACACTTTTCGCACTTGCAGCCAACTTGCAGCTCACTTGCAAGGGATTTTACAAGACAGTGATTTTTTGACATTTGCAACAAGTAAAATGACAAGTTAAATAACAGTGTTACCCTATCAACAGTTAAGTACGCATTAACTGGATTGCAATATAATGTTGTTGTATTTTTACTGATTTTAAATAAATTTAAAAGTTAATTTAATATTATTTTCCTTAAATATACATAAATCAAGCAGTTAATGAAGTTTTAAAACTTAAATATCGTAGAAAAAATACGAATAAGATTCAATGTTATCTAGTTCCCTTAAAATGAAATATTTTTGTATTATTGGCAGCTCTGCATTAAAAAGTAAGCAAAATAAAAAATGGAGCCAAAATTAAGTCAAGAAATTATTATAAAGTTAATAAATTTGTACCGTTCCTATCCCATTTTATGGGATATGAACAGCAAATTATATCAATAATAAAGAAATTTTTTTTGTTGTTCTGCTCTCGCCGACATTTTTAAAATGAACTTTCACCTGCCCGTGTATACATTCAAACAACTTGCAAGACAGTTGGGCATTTTTTCGAAATTTTCGTTGATAATACGTACACAGAACTTGCATGCAAGGACTTGCACGTCTAAACGCAGGGTAAGTAACTGAAACTTTTTTGTTTTTTGAGATATGACTACGTTGCAACAAAGGAGAGATTTGTAAGGGATACCACTTATTTTTTGAACTTCTCAAACAAAACTGAGTAGTTATCGAATCAATTTATAAGTAGTTCTGACTTAAATCCTCATATTCTTTATTGGCTATCAGTAAGGAAAGTTTTTGTTGGGACTATTTGCAAATATTAAATATGTATATAAAAGGATTTATATAATAAAGGCTGACGAGATATTTTTGGTGCATAAACAGCATCTAATTCTGTTAGTTGACTATGAAGGCTAAAATTGCAATAGATGACTGGAAACTTGTTTGTTGTCCTACAAACTCGATTTTCGGGATTATTTTCGATGTAATGTAAATATTTTAAAAATATTAAATTTGATGTTTAAATTCTGCACTGACAGTAATGTAACAAAAAATCTTGTTTTGAAAATGTTTACATATTTGACAAATTGTACACAGAAAAAACTAAATTTCAGTTTCTGTAAAGGAATTCAATAAAGGACCTACAAATAAATTTGTAAATATAGACAACAATATCTGAACAATTTAATTGAAAAAACTTGTTTTTTTAGTGAGTAAATTATTTAAATCTATAAGACAATTTGACTAAAAATATTTACAAGTTGTAAACAAAGCAATTTACTAAATCAAACAAAAAGATTTCTGGACTTTCTGAAAAACGTCAAACAATATTTTTGTGTGAATTTATAAAACAATTGGTCTAAAAATACTAACAAATATTAAACAAAATAGTTTACTTAATCAAACAAAAATATATACCGGATTTTTTGTATTATATCAAACAAAATTTTTGTCTGGGTCATCATCATCATTATCATCCATTAAGCAATTATGATATTTAATTTTATTAAATGTTTTCAAGTCGGAATGTTTATCTAACGACTCTAAAATATTAATGAGAACTAACGCAACGACGTTAACGAATTGATTCACGCAAAAATCTTTAGTAAACAAACTTGGCACAATCGCTTTCATTTTTCTACCATTGCCGTTGTTGTTATTTGTGTGAATTTCGCAATCGGGGTTGTTTTTTACAATACAGTTTTTAATGTTGTTTTTGGTGTTTGCGTCCTAAATAAGAGTCAAACAAACAATTCATTGATTATGTAAAGAACATTTACTAAAAATGAAATTTATTTTTAGACAAACTTTTGTTTGAAAATTTTTTGGTGATAATTTTTTCTGTGTATGTATGTCACTTAAAAAATAATATGTACCTCAGTTTTAACTCGCCGTACTCATAAGAAAATCTATCTTTGGATTGATGACGTCAATCTGATGACAAATGTCATCATAGAGTCTCGTCATATATTAAGTATATATGTCTATGTCTGTGTCGATAAAACGGAAAAGAAAATAAAAAAAATATTTGGCAAAAACAAATAAACTCTTCACTGCTTTTTTGCACTTTATTAAACAAACTTTTTGTCTTAATCTGTAAACTAATTTGTTTAAAAATATTTTCCTATTTTTCAAATATATATTTATTTGTTGTGTGTTAGCTAATAATCTATGTGTCTGCATTTCGTTCGGTACTAATGACAACTCATCAGTAGATCTGCAATAGAGTTTCTACTACCGAAAATATTCTCGGAAAATCGCGGGATATTTTTTAAAACGAGTCCCTTGAAATTTTATCCGGGAAAATTAAATTTAGGTTTTTTTGGATAGTATTTTTTGTTACATTGCGGTTCGTTTTTTGTTACCTAGAATACAAATTCTTATGTTATATACATACATATGTATGTACATACTAGGGATGGGCAAAAATATCGATATATCGATATTTTCTTAAAAATATATCGATATATATCGTTGATATTTTTAATTTCGATATATCGATATATTTTTCTAAATATATCGACAATATCAAATTCGATATATTTTTAGCTTTGATTTTGTTTTTCGTGCAATTTCCAAAAACATTTCGGTACAGTCAAATAGAATATTACTGACAAAATCTTTTGTTTTATTTATAATATTTTGTAAATCCAAAAAATTATCATTCTTTGAGTGTAATTTTGTTGATGTATGTACCATGAAATATTGGTGGAACAGTAAGGATCTTGGAAATTAACTCTTTCCAGCTTAATTATTTATAAGAAAGGTACTTTTTGTTTTATTTTTAAAAAAGTTTGGGGGTACGTATGAATTATCATTGTTGAAAAAATATCGATATATCGATATTTGTTATTCGATATATCGATGCCGATCGATATTTAACAATATATCGATATCGATATATATCGATAAATTTTTTCACTTGTCCATCTTTAGTACATACACATGCAACGGTTGACCCAATCAGTAGTATTAAAATATTTTGGTAAAACCACCGAATACGCCCAATGTTCCTTTGAACGAAAACAGCTATATATTGGGTGTTTTTTATTGAGGTATAGAACTTTAAGTTGGCATCACTTTTTTAACTGGCGGCCATTTTGTCAGCTGTCAAGTGATTAATATTTAGTTTGGTTTGCCATTTCATCATGAACAGGTTGACAAAAGAACAACGCTTGCGAATCGTGCAAATTTATTTCGAAAATAATGGTTCAGTTCGCGAAGTTTACCGCAAGCAAAATCGCAAAATTTTGTTCAGTGATGAGGCTCATTTTTGGTTGAATGGCTACGTCAACAAGCAAAATTGCCGCATTTGGAGTGAAGAGAATCCACATGAGACCCTTGAGACGCCATTACATCCACAAAAACTGACTGTTTGGTGTGCTCTATGGGCTGGTGGAGTCATTGGGCCATACTTCTTCTGAAATAATGCTGGAGAGTCAGTTACCGTTAATGGAGACCGGTATAGAGCCATGATAACCGACTATTTTGTTCCCGAATTGGATGGCATGAATGTGGATGAGTTGTGGTTCCAACAAGACGGCGCTACATGCCACACAGCGCACGTCACAATCGATTTATTGAAGGAAACATTCGATGAGCGCATAATATCGCGGAATGGACCTGTCAATTGGCCACCAAGATCGTGTGATTTGACACCATTGGATTATTTTCTTTGGGGATATGTGAAGTCGCTCGTCTACGCCAACAAACCAGAAACGTTAGGGGACTTGGAAGCCAACATTCGTGGCGTTATTGCCAACATATCGCCCCATATGCTCGAAAAAGTGGTTGAAAATTGGACCTGTAGAATTGGCTTTATTCGAGCCAGCCGCGGCGGCCACATGCCCGAAATCATATTTAAACATTAATGGCATAAAATTATCCTTCCAATAAAGCCAAATTGATGGACATTAAAACGATTTTCTTGTGTTTTATTTCAATTGGAAGTTCTATACCTCTAAAAAAAACACCCTGTACAAAGGTGGAAGTACTATTCACTTCCTGCGACATTTATTATAAGTCCGTAATGAATCGGATTTTATAGAGGTTTCTCATGCAATTCCTTTTTCAAGCATTATAAAATATGTTATATGACTGTATTCCGTGCATGAAAAATTTAATTTATCTTTTGTGCACAGAAAAAAAAAATAAATTTCATTTTCTGTAAAGGAATTCAAGGAAATAGTAAATATTTTGTCTAGGAACGGCCCACAAACAAATTTTTAAATATAGACAAAAATATCTCAACAATTTCATTGAAAAAAACGTGTTTTTTCAGTGAAAAAATTGTTTAAATCTATAAAACAATTTGTGTAAAAATATTTACAAATTGCAAACAAAACAATTTACTAAATCATACAAAAAGGATTTTCTGAAAAATATCAAACATTGGCCCATACTCATAGTTAAACACTAAAGTCGGTTTAATTTAAAAATAACTTAAAACTAAGAACTTGTTATTAAATCTTTGTTCACTATAGGCAAATAGTAAGTATGTTTTAACATGAGCCAGCTTTAAGTGGGTGACACATAAAATTAGAAAATATTTTCATACAATTGTACATTTTCTAAGCATGTATATATAAAGTAGATGCAAGACTATATCTACACCAATATGCGCGTTCCTATTTTGTTTCAAAACATTTAGATTTGCTGTTGAACTCAGCAGATTCTACAAAGCAAAAGCGTATTTCTCTTTAATAAGAAAATATGAAATTTACACACACCTATACGAAAATTAGATACACATTTACATCAAGCACGAAATGTACGTAGAAATTGAAAAAATTAACAGCTGGCCGCTTTCGACTACTCCGTATAGTTATACTTTAGTACATTTTCAGAAATACATAACAGAAAATGATAACAAAAATAGAACAGCTCATTAAATATTTGAGAGTTGTTAAATAAAAGCATAAACGTGTTTAAAAAATTAAATATAATTATTTTGGCAACGATTGCATTGCAAATTGTTCAGAGAAGCAAAAAAACTGATTTTAAGTGGTGTTAAAAACAACTTCAGCTAGTTTTAAGTTTAATACAGACTTTTGCGCGTAAAGTATAGTTTTTCATGTATATAGTATATCAAAATAGTATTTTTAATTAAAGTTATCTTTAGAACTCACTTTTTTGATGACTATGAGTATGCTCCAATATTTTTGTCTGAATTTTTAAAACAATTAGTCTAAAAATACTAACAAATATTAAACAAAATAATTTACGTAATCAATCAAAAATATTTACTGGACTTTTTGTAATATATCAAACAAAGTTTTTGTCTGGGTCACCATCATCATCATCATCCATTAAGCATTTATGAAATTTCACGTTGTTATATGTGTAAAAGTCTGAATGTTTATCTAAAGACTCTAAGAAATGACATTAAAGAATTAATTCACTCAAAAATCGGTCAGCCTTAGCCTTAGCCACTTAGTCCGCTCGATTTTTACTTCTATGAAACCAAACTTCAAGCAAATCCTTTCAAACAAAAAAAAAAGAATTTTGAAAATTGGTTGACATATGACAGAGTTATTTATTTATTTAATAAATAAATAAATAATAAATAAAGTTGCTATTATTCTTTATATTTTGATTAAAAAAATTGTAGTTTTAGTCTTGAGCTTGTTTGATTCAAATCACTAATTTTCAAATATTCCCGGAAATCCCGGACATAAGAAATATTATTTCCCGTGAATGGGAGAAGTTCAGGAAATTAGAAACCCTTATCTGTAACCATCACGTTTGAAAACTTTTCAAACTCGTATGCTAATATCTGTGGACTTTGGACAAAAACACTTCAGTCGAGTTGAGACACTTTTACAATTATTGTCATTTATAAATGCAGAATTTTAATACGCGTCTATGGATGATTTCAACGATATTTATTTACAAAAGTATTTATATTTTTAAAATCTGAGTTATTTCTCTTTTTGTTGATTTGCGGCTGATCAACGGCCAATATCAAATTTGTCAAAAACAAAAAACCTCTAAGCAAAATTCTAATCAAAATCGCTTAATTAGATTTAATTTTCACATTTCCTTAAACTCCTACACAACAAGTTTCATTTAGCTGTGTAATAGTATTATTAGTCTCCTGAAAATTTTCCAAATCATACTTAAGTACTTTTGTCAAAAGTCAACAGAGTACGTGTTTTTCGTCTAAGTGAAAACAGCAGATTTTTTATACAAAGTTCACATAAGCCGCTCTCGAAATATTTGGCATTGACCAAAACTTCCATATATAAGTACATTTAAGTGTATATGTATTTATAAAACGATTCGAAATAAAAAAATTTACAAATTTCACTATTTTTCAAATTTCACTATAGAAAAAGCTTTTCTTAAGTTAACTTAATTATGTAAAAAAAAATTTTGTTAAGAAATTTTATCAAATAGGTACATACATATGTATATAATATAAAAAAATATAAATTTATAATCAAAACTAGGTATACGCAACGGCAAGACATTTTTCTTCTTAATTATAACAGTAACTGGTAGATAACAAATTTTACATGTTTGTGAATAGTAACAGTTACTTAGAGTCGATTTTTTTTTTCATTTTTACCAGTTAAGACTAACAAATTTTACATACATGTGTATCTCATATAACGGTGTGGAATTTTTTTCTCTTTAATTAATTGAAATGTTTTAAGGGTATAATAATTTTTAATAGAGATACTGCCACAAATAGATACATCACAGATAAATGTATCTTTTATACCAATAAACAAATTCACAAATTAATTTATTCATAAGAAATATTTTTTCACATCTCTTTAAGCATTCCATTTTTTAATTATAAAAAAACTCCTCCCTCAGAAAACAAAAAAAAAAACACAGGGTTTTATTTTTAATAACTCAATATAATCACATAATAAATTAAGTTCTTTTTCTTTTATTTTGTACGATGATCTATAATGAACTAAGAAAATATACATATATCAAAATAAAGATCTAAAAAACGAACATATGGATTGCCACACTGGCGCGCATGCATTTAAAACAATTTTCAAATTTAAAACCGGTTGGAATAAATACAGATCTCAAATAAATTTTTGCTCTTAAGATATACTACTTATAAAAAGAAACAACAATTTAAAGTGGTGGTGGCTGCCATAATGTCTTCTTATCTTAATGGAAACCAAAACGGACACAAATACATACACTAAAAAGCAATGAAATGTCCCGGTTGGCCAACTCGTCTTGGAGACATTTTCATCAACGACTACTTAAGGATATTTCGACGATTGTCGTGCACGATGTTTGTCGATTACAGATTCTTTTAAGACAATTTAAAAGAAACCGTACTCAAAGAATGGGTAAAAGAAAAACTACTCAACTGGTCATGCCAACTAGTTGGTAGATATTGTCCGCAAGCTAGTCTTGCAACGTTCAATTTAAAATTTTGTATAATTTCGTTACAACAAAAACACTACTCTTCGTATACCAGCAAGTGAACTTCTTGTGGACATTGTCGATCAGTCTGTCACCAGTTTGAATCATTTTGATACATTCCTGCTTGCTGAAATTGAGCTGATGAAAAGTTCTGTTACAATCAGCGTTGCCATAACCTTTCCGAAGAAAATCATCATTTGACGAAATAAAAATCATATTTTGATATAAAAAATCATCTTAAGTATTTTATTCCAAAATATTATTCAAAGCAAAGAAAAACAACGAAACTTTTATATAAAACTAAAACAAAAATGCATTTTTAAAATTTTATATGATTTCCTTACATTTACATTTCTTTCTCGATAGGAGAGTTAATACTTTTTTGGTAACCAAATATATAAAAGATTCTGGTACATTTTAAAATTTTATAATTGAGTGATGAATTTTTAGTCGAACTGTAAGTTTTTATCCAAAGTTATTTATGTGCTGTCTCCACAATGCCAACAAGCAGTGCTTGTCTAAAATTTGTATGGAAATCATTAAAAAAAATTGATTATGGAAACAACACATTAATTAGTTTGGCTTAAGTTCGTTTACAATTAATCACTAACAAAATTAAAAAAAAATGCAACAAATATATATTAGCTTCTACATATTCACGAGTTTTCCAAAAGTTTTAAATGTTAACAAATTTCCTTAATCTCAAAAAAATTAATTTCATAAAATATGTAACGAAAAAACAAGTTCCGAAAAGTGCCCAAAATCGCAAAATTTGAAAAACGAAAAACAGTGTTCTTTTAATCAGTCAATTTTGTGCTTAGTTCGGATAAAATATCTGAGACTTAAAAATTAACTGAAAAGCTGCAATCAGTTAGCTTTTTAGTCGAATTCTTTCCTGAAAGTTACCGATTTCGAATCGAAATGGTTTTCAGAACATGTCCGATGTTCAAACAATATAACGGTTTTTATCTTAAATAAATGTTTTTGTTGCTTTGTTTTACTAAAATTGCATCACAACAATGTGATTTGATATTTCTGACGCAGCCATAAACTAAGGAAATCAATGAAACATATATTTGTATACTGGAAGAAATAATAGGGACACATACAATTTTCAGTTTTTTATTAAATATATATATGATTTTGCATAAATGATATTAAATACACAAATTAAATTCAAGGCATTCAATTCGCATATGTAAAAAATATCAAACAAAATTACAATCCTGCTGCCCAGGTACATACAATGCGACACGCATTAAATCTCAAAGTCTTTTACACTAATTTTTCACTGGAACTTTTGTTTATCCATATACATACATATGTATGTATTATATACAAATAAGGTGTTTGTTTTTTCTTTGTTTATTTGCAGATTTTTGTTACGGCATCATACCTAAACGACTGAAACGATTTAATGAAATTTGGTACACATATAGATATTTGGCCAGCAATTTTTTCGGATTTTTTTTTTGAGATTTTTACCAAAAGGGGATAAAATGGGTCAAAACCTCCCCCACGCATAACTCTGTCAACTGTTAACCGCTTTCAAAATTCTCTTTTTGTTCGAAAGGGGGGAAATTTGCTCCTCTCATGCATAACTCTGACATTTGTGAAACGATTTTCAAAACTATTTTTTTGTTTGAAAGAGTTCGCTTGTAGTTTAGCCCCACAATTTTTATTTTTGGAAAATCGGAGGGGGAAAGTTGCTCCTCACAATGTATAGCTATCTCATTTGTCAACCGATTTTTAAAAATTCTTTTTTGGTTTAAAAGGGTTTAGTACCGTATATTTTTTTAAACCAGAGGAGGAAATTTGCTCCCACCAATTTATAACTCTGTCATTTGTGAACCGATTTTTAAAATTATTTTCAGGTTTTGAAGGGTTTGCTGCAGTTTGGCCCCAATATTTCTAATAAATCGGAGGGGGAAATTTGCTCCCCCCATGTATAACTCTGTCATTTGTGAACCGATTTTCAAAAAAAAAATTTTTTTGTTCGAAATAGAAATTTGCTCCCCTCATGCATAACACTGTCATTTCTGAACCGATTTTCAAAATTTTTTTTTTGTTTGAAATGGTTCGCCTGCAGTTGTGTCCCATATTTTTTATTCGAAAATCGGAGGGGGAAGTTTGCTCCCCATGCATAACTATGTCATTTGTGAACCGCTTTTCAAAATTATTTTCTTGTTTGAAAGGGTTTGCCTGCAGTTTTGTTCCATATTTTTCATTCGAAAACCTTAGGGGAAAATTTGCTTCCCCATGCATAACTCTTTTATTTGTGAACCGATTTCCAAAATTCTTTTTTGTTTGAAATGGTTTGCTTGCAGTTTTGTACCATATTTTTTATTCGAAAATCGGATCGGGGAACTTGCTCCCCGCAGCCATAACTCTGTCATTTGTGAATCGATTTTCAAACTTATTTTCTTGTTTGAAAGGATTTGCCTACAGTTTGGTCCCCATTTTTTTATATTGAAAATTGGAAGGAGAAGTTATGAGACAAAACTGCAGGCAAACCCTTTCAAACAAAAAAGAATTTTTAAAATCGGTTCATAAATGACAGAGTTATACATGAGTGGAGCAAATTTCCTCCTCCAATTTTCGAATAAAAAATATAGAACAGAGCTGCAGGCGAACCCTTTCAAACAAAAAAATTTTGAAAATCATCGGTTCACAAATGACAGAGTTATGCGTTGGGGGATGTTTTGACCCTCTCTTTGACCGAAATCCGATAAACAAATTAGCCTATATTAATTGTAGGCCAAATATATATCTGGTTACCAAATTTCATTTAAAACGGTTCAGCAGTTTAGGCGTGATGCCGTAATCAAAGCTGCAAACAAACAAACAGCTCATTTTTATACATCTAATATATGGATTAAGAATCAATCCATTAAGGCCATATATGATTCATATTTAACTCAAAAATAAAATATATCATTTTAATAAACATTTCTTATTCTTATTTGGTTACGCTTTTTAAGATTTTGACTGCAAAGACTTTTTTGTGGCAGCAATAAATAAACTAAAACGAACCACTGTTGGCATAGAAAAGAGCAGCCCGATTCGCCGCTCAATATGCGCAATGCGCAGTGCAAAGCGGTAGACAAAAAAAATTAGATGCGCATCGCACAAAGAGCGGCGCTAATAAATCGAATGCGCTGCGCATACTATTTATTTATTTATTTATTTTTCACTCCGCTCTTTACGCTTGTGCGCTTTTTGAATACGCTTATAAGAAGTGCGCTAAGCGTAATGAGCAAAAGGAGTGCGCAAATCCGAACTCTTATAAAAAGAAACAAACGAAAAAACTTAAGGGGGACATATCTGAGGATGTTGTCATTTACATGATCATTAATGAAAAGATGGATGACATTGTCGCCCTTTTTGTCATGTATGAACTTAGCGGCCATTTGCTCGAAAATGTCCTCACTGATCTATTTGAGCTGTCACCAACAGGCTATCGACTTTTTAGCATTGTCATGTATAGGTCTTGCAAGATGGCTGAAAGACATGGCCAACAGGGGTTTGAAGCAGCCAGCAAATAAAATGTTTTGAATGACTAAAAGCAGAGAGAGGATGTAGAAAAATGCTGATAGTGCATGTGTTGTTGCTGGTGTGATGTTGGTGGTGGTTGTAGTTGTGACTTTAATGGCTTCCGAAATAAAAATCATAGTTAAAAATTTTAATGGCTGTCTTATACACACATTCACATAATGAAATGTATACGTTTTCTTATATTTATTTGAAACTAAATTAGAAAACATGTTGGTTAGGTATACATACATACATACTTAAATAAGCAATATTATTTTCTTATTATCAATTTATTTTCTTTATCTTATTTAATAAAACAATTTTTAATATACATACACACACTCATATATATTTCCTTCAATGTTGGCAACATTCCTTTTCCATATTTTTTCAATTTTATAACAACATATAATTTAAGAAAATGCCTTATTATATGATCGAACAAAAAAGAATGTTATAGAAAACAACCATTAATCAAAATAAAATTCTGTTAAAATCACTGGTGACCTTATGAAAGTTTAAATTGTTGATATGGCCAGCAACAGTTTAAAAAGTAAACGTTTATTTTTTCTCTTTTAAAACTTACAAAGAAAAAATACCGAAGAAGATCAGCCATTTATTTACCAGGTTTATTGTATGTATGTAAGTATGTATGTATGTTTAATCTGTCCATTTCAAGTGCCTGTCTGTGTTTTTCTTCCTTTCTTTAAGACAACAAATAATACAAGTAATTGTAAATACCCTTTAGGGTTACTTATACTATTATAATCAAACGTTTAAAGCTTTTGCTGTTTGCTGCTTTTGTAATATGTATAATAAATTGCTATAATTTTATTAAAGAAAAATATAAAAGAATCAACACAAATTATTATTTTTTATGTTTATAACAACAACCACTTCTAAAATGAATTAAGCTCGTATGAAAAGTAAAAATGTAATCAATATAATTTTTGTTTTCAAAGGTTACAATAGATGAAATGTAGAATATAAGAAAGGAACAGTCCTGTAGTACATTAACTTACAAAATAATCAGATAGTAGGCTAAACTCTTATACTTTATAAAATATTAGTAGTTCGGGCAGAAGATATCTAGCCGCAGAAGGTCTTAAAAATATTAAGCAGGCAAGAGGGCGAACAGTTTAAAAACAAATAAACTCAGACAAGAGTGCCATATACAGTGTAAAAATGTTTCACTTCAGCAGGAACCAGCCATACACTGAAAACCTAACACCTCTTAATAACTATACATTGGCTATATCGCGATGTAGAGGGCCTTTGCCAGGCAGTGTAATGCGTAACACAAAAAACAAGGTTCTAACGACTGACTTTTGTGACAGGGTGCGAAAATGTACACGTATATCGATGTTTTGAAATTTTGAGTTGTACGCTCAGAGAAGAGATATATGTAATTGTGTCGTGGTTGTGTCCTGGTTGTATCATGGTTGTATCATGGTTGTATCATGGTTGTACCAATTAACAGATGAGTCACCATCTCATCGGAAACAAAGGTTCAGAGCTTCAGTTATATTTCTTATCATGTTCAACCTCTTTTTAAGCTTTTTGATTTCTGTCATTGTTAATAGGTCATTGATTGTTGCTCTCTTCGCTGGCAGAGCCGTCTAGGTGGAAAAGAACTCTGATGAGAAGACTTTGGTGGTTTCGAAACATCTGACGTCAGTTCAACCTTCTGTACAGCCAAATTTTTCTTATAATGTCCAATTACATGCTTTAGAATTTCTTTCTAAAATAAAAAACTGTTTAATCGAAAGATTAAATTGAAAACGAACTTAATACAAACTAATTAAATAACTTTGGATCAAAACCATACAATTCAACTAAATTCATAACTTAAACATTTTAGCGTAAGTTTTTGAATACACTAAAGCTAAGAATTTAACTCGAACTCCAGATATAAGTTGAAACTTAAAATGCGATTAAGAGTTAATTTCATACTTATTCACAATTGGTGCTAAAATATCCCACAAACCCGAAAACGAAATACATGAATAAAAATAATTTATTTTTGTTTTCAGGTGTACGATGAACTTTCATTATTCTTGCGAACAAAGAATGGAAAAAATTTAAGCAATAAACATTTATACATGCGCGATTATCTTTGATAAATCTATGCAGATTCCCACAAAATAAATAAGAAATTAAATAATAAATTAAATTATTTACACTGCTGTTCGCATTATATTATAGGAAAGAACAAAAAGAAAATATGGTATTATCATTTTGTTTTTTTCTTTATCTCATAAATATGTGACATTTTTAAAGAAAATTATTTGTACTTTCACGGTACTTTGTATTCCTAGAGCACATGCTCTTGCGGCATTCATTCAGTCTTTAGCTCGATGGTTCGATATTCATGCTCATGTGTTGTTCATCTTCAAGTTAAGCTACATAAATAATATTTTCCTTTTTTCTCTATATACATATATATTTTACAATATAGTCGTACAAGCTTATATAAGATTCATATTCATATATAATTTATATATAAATACTTGTCTATAAGCATGTGTGCAAACAAGTATGCGTGTGTGAAGGTTTAAACGATATTACATACTTTTTTTATATACAAATGTATGTAAAGTCGTTTATATAAAAGTGACTTCTTTGCAATAAAAATGTAATAAAACACATTGGTCACGTAATTTCGTTTGTCTGTAGGATTTTATTGCCATATTTCAGTTTCGTTTTCTGCTCCTGTTTTCATGCAATATTTATATCCTTATTTTGGTCTGCATTCAGTTTGTTTTCTTCTAGGGTTTCTTTTTTGTTCTGACGGGGGAGTTTAACATGGTCGTACGTTTGATTATGCGGTTGTCGTTCATCATCATTTTTATGCGATTTTTGCTGTATCAACATTGATTTACGAGGTGGAAAATTGCTAGCGCGGAAGTATTTACTTGTTTGTCAAGGATATTAAAGTTTAAGTTACAAAAAAAACAACTAAAATAACCAAACAGGCTGAAAAGTGTTTGTATATTTAAAATTATTTAATAACTTTACTTTCTTGGCACCATATCTGTCTTCTGTTGTAATCTATTTTGTTGTGTTTTTAAAACTGTATCCCATAATTTTGAACCCAATAACCTGAGGTTGCTGTTTCAACTAAATTATAACAACATTAATTTTGAAACATGACTACAAAACTCTGTTTCTTTTACGCTTTTTCTCTTGCTCTTCTTCTGTATTATTTTTTTCCATTCGAAACGAAACAAGAACCATTTTCAACGAAAATTATAGAGTGGTCATATGCAAATAAAAAGGTAATAAGTGGGTGTTTAATAACTAAACTCTGCCTGTTTGGCTGACTAAATAAAACTTTGGTTTGGTTTGGCTGACTGGTTGCCAGCCATCAAGCAAAAACAAAGATACCAACCAAATGCAAAAAATGCTGCAAATAAATTGTCACAACTACGAGGCTGAGAATAAAATCTCAAACGAAACACCAGCCGAAAAAAGGTAGTATGTAAAGCTTAAAGCCAAAAAATAAATAAAAACCGTTTACACTCACATATAATTTTTTTAAGGTCAACACACACACACAACCAAGAAAGAAAGAATGAACGAACGAACAAACAAAAAAAAGGAGGATGTTTAATTTGCGTGGCATTTGCAGCTGCCTGTGGCAAAAAAGATAACGACAATTTTACTCTTTACTACAAAACATGCAGCAGCTACAATAACAACAACAAGACATGAATGAGTTGAAGGTAAAAGAAAAACAAATTTATAAGAATAATTTATATTTTCGAAATTTATTTAGTATAAATTGTTGGCGTGATTTTGTTGTACATACATTTCTTGCTGCTGCTGGTTTTGTTCTTGTTGTTGGCTGCATTAATTATGCGATATAATATTTAAAAAGCTATTAAAATATTTATTCAAAACAAAATTAATTTTTAAAAATTTTTTCTATTAAAATCAAATTGTGTAAATTTAAATTAGATATACATACATACGTATGTGGGTAATTCTCATTCTAAATATATTGTTTTTTCTGTTTACCAATGTAACTATGTAAAGGAAATATGAGAAAGTAAGATTCATATTATAGTTTTCGCCTCATTCGATTTTTTAACATTTTTGTGTATTGAGCGTTACGTTTGCTTTCGCGGTTTATCCCGGAATAATTTTAGCGAAAAAAATACACCACAAAACAGAGTATAGGGTTTGAAAGCACTATACATCTGCTCTCTAAAAATAAAAGAATGTAATAAACGCAGGACGAAATTAAGAGTTATGAGCACTTTTTCAACTTTGAGTTGGGTTCACACGGAAAAAAAATTATCTTTTAATATAATTCCTGACAAACATTTATAATAAGCGAAAAGTGAGTTAGTTAGCTCTTCTTTCAAATAAGATCAATTTTAATGAAATCGACCAACAATGTTAAAAGTTGTGTCAATTTAGTCGTAGCAAAATACGGCCTATATAATACATTTTTCGAAGTAGAAGCAATATTTTTATTAAGAAAATCAGAAATTTGTAAACAAATAATGTTTCTTATATCGTTCATTCTGCTGCTGTTAAATTTTTTAACGTCCCAAAATTTATAGATAAATTCTTAGTTATTTACTAGAAAATTTCAATTAAATTAAAGAAATATTGATAACACTCAATTCATTTTATTTTGGATGTAAACGATGATTGATTGATGAAACGTTTTGCAATATAATATTATTTACCAAAGTTCACAAAACTTAAATATTTAGATGAGCATACCTACGCTGTCATTTTATTAAGTGTATGTTGTTAATGCAATTTTAGTAATTAAACTGAGTAATAAAGCGTACTAAAAAAGCATAACGTTTTGCAATATAATATTATTTACCAAAGTTCACAAAACTTAAATATTTAGATGAGCATACCTACGCTGTCATTTTATTAAGTGTATGTTGTTAATGCAATTTTAGTAATTAAACTGAGTAATAAAGCGTACTAAAAAAGCATAACGTTCAATAGACAACAAGTCCACAGTCTTTAAAACAATTATAATTTTTAATATTTTTCAAAAATGTGATGAGTGAAAGAAGAGAATCAAATGCAAATATTCTAAAAGCAGTAATAAATTTAAGCCCTAATTGTGTAAATCACATCACCGAAGTGATATTTATATTAAAGCAAAAACAAATTTGAACAAATTAAAAAAAAATTTATTATTCATACAAATTCTTCACCAAACAGATGCATAGAAACTCAAGCGTTGCTTTGCCTTTCAAAACTTTTAAAATTTGTATGAAAACTAACACAAATTTATAAAATATTTTAAATTTTGTTTTTTTTTTCTATACAAAATTTCACTTTGGTGACGTGTTTCACACAATTAGGGCCTTAATCTCGTTTTTGGAAAAGTTCATACTTTATTAATGTGGCAAATCAACAGCATGCATTACAGACACGCCATTTTTTATAAAGATAGTATAAACACAGAGTGTACAGTCTTATTAAAAAACTTAGGTACATTTATTTATAATCTATTAAACCATGCTAAAGCAGTTTTCATTTTAAAATTTATGCGTTTATTTTATGAAATATTTTACTATACTTTCAACGAACACGAAAAAAGCATTTGAAATGAGAATCACGCATATAATATACACATATATATATATATAAAGGGTGTTTTTTATTGAGGTATAGAACTTTAAGTTGGCATCACTTTTTTAACTGGCGGCCATTTTGTCAGCTGTCAAGTGATTAATATTTAGTTTGGTTTGCCATTTCATCATGAACAGGTTGACAAAAGAACAACGCTTGCAAATCGTGCAAATTTATTTCGAAAATAATGGTTCAGTTCGCGAAGTTTACCGCAAGCTCCGTCCATTTTATGGTCGACATAATCGTCCATCAGAGCAATTAATTCGGTTAACCATGGATCGTTTTCGCACTACGTTTACTCTATGTGATAATGCGCATCCGCAGAGACGTCGAACAGTGCGCACCGAAGAAACAATTGCCGCTGTAGAGCAAAGTGTTGAAGAGGACCCGAATGAATCGATTCGCCACCGTGCACAGCAGTTGGAGCTTTGTCCATCAACTTTATGGAAGATTTTGCGCAAAGAATTGGATGGCATGAATGTGGATGAGTTGTGGTTCCAACAAGACGGCGCTACATGCCACACAGCGCACGTCACAATCGATTTATTGAAGGAAACATTCGATGAGCGCATAATTTCGCGGAATGGACCTGTCAATTGGCCACCAAGATCGTGTGATTTGACACCATTGGATTATTTTCTTTGGGGATATGTGAAGTCGCTCGTCTACGCCAACAAACCAGAAACGTTAGGGGACTTGGAAGCCAACATTCGTGGCGTTATTGCCAACATACGGCCCCATATGCTCGAAAAAGTGGTTGAAAATTGGACCTGTAGAATAGGCTTTATTCGAGCCAGCCGCGGCAGCCACATGCCCGAAATCATATTTAAACATTAATGGCATAAAATTATCCTTTCAATAAAGCCAAATTGATGGATATTAAAACGATTTTCTTGTGTTTTATTTCAATTCGAAGTTCTATACCTCTAAAAAAAACACCCTTTATATATATATATATATATATATATATATATATATATATATATATATATATATATATATATATATATATATATATATATATATATATATATATATATATATATATATATATATATATATATATATATATATATATATATATATATATATATATATATATATATATATATATATATATATATATATATGTACGTACGTACATACAAATTATTAAACCCTTAATGTGCAGTATAAATTTAATTACTACCAAATTTGTTTGCTCTACCTGAAAAGAGTAAATTTCGAAAATCATTTAGTTTTCACGAAGATATCACGGAATGCACATCAACAATATTAATGTCAGAGGAACGATAATTTTATATATAAGCAGAACCTTCCACCAACAATGAGAGCCAACGAGCTGAGTAATATTTCGTATAATAGTGTAATCAATTACGATAATCTGGATTAGTCCTAGTGTACACAGAAAAAAATAAGTTTCGTTTTTGATAACAAGAATCCCGGTATTCAATAATTTTTTTTCAAATTTCCTGTGATAAAGAATTCCCTTATATTGATAACTAAATTATTTCAAAATAAATATATATATATAAATTACAAAAAAAATTGACATGGCTGGAATACGAACCCGGGCTTTCCGGACGTAAAGCATACACTCTCTAGCCATATCCCATTTATTTTTTTATGGGATACAACTTGTTTTAGTACTTATGTATAAAAAGAAAAGAAATAACCGGCATGGAAAAGAAATACTTACAACGAAATATTTTATTATGTTAAAGATAAATGTTATTGAAATTCATATTTTTTTTAATAACATGGTTTTATTGAATATAATTCTTGTCTATTTTTTTCTGTGTAGTTAAGACACTTGACATATCATTGATGTTAAATTACATTAGCGTTGTGACGGTTTTTCTATCAGCGACATCATATCAATGAACTTTTGTTATGAAATTGATGACAATTAGTCATTTCCTTGATGTCGATGTGCCATTGCAATTTATGATCGATTTGACTTTATAAGTAAAATTTTCCTAATATATTTTTCAAGTTTCTAAGTATTCGCTTGACCGTATCACCTAAAGGATTAAGTCAGCCAAATAATAATGTTTATTAATTTGCACTTGCGTTTTAAATAAACTGTCAGGAATTTATATTTCGTAGACTAATTGAAACTCAAACCTACAACACGCATTCAGGCAAACCCTGCTGATAACGCGACTAATCCACACTCGCATGTTAAGTATACTCCATAGAGGAGTATGACTAGTCCAAAGATAGCCCAAATGTCTTGAGAAAACATGATCGATTTAACATTACGATGTCCTAGGTCCATGTTATAACAAGGTTCATTTCAGCTGAAATGGACCACGTAGTCCATTAATATCTGCAGGGAAAGTACGCACACGCACACATATGTACATACAAAACAAACAATAAAACAATAACTAACTGTCAACTGGCACTAAATAAATTAACTTTTGTCGTACTACACAATTATTGTCAGGAATCTACACATTCAAAGAAACCCAATAACATAACGAAGATACAAGAAGAAAGAGGAAAATCGAATTGCAAAAGTTTAGCATACAATTGAAATACGCTCACACGCAAACAAACGCATATTTACAAAAGACTGATTCTATGCCACAGTTTTTGGTATATCACCCACATATAAATTTCATCATTATACACAACTATACGTTTGTTTTTCCGAATTAAAGGAGCATATTTGTACAAACCTCAAATAGTTTTACATACACATGCAAACAACCATATTGAAGCTACGTACGTACATACATATATACTGTGAAAATTGTCATTTCTATGATTTTCCACTAGAGCCACAAAATTAACTTGCAATACAGGCTAACAATCAAAGGGGCGTGTGTTGATATTTATGATCAAATAGTGGCAAATACTACACAGCAAAAACAGCGCCATCATCACGTGCCGCAGAGGCAGTGATGGGTAAAATGAAAATAATAATAATTAAATATAATTAAATTTATTGTTGTTAAAAAAAGACAGCAACGTAATTAGTTTTATAACTAAAATGACCTTAGAATATTTAATTTGAAAACTGCTACAACAGATTTTTTTTCAAACAACTCCAACTGATTGAAATTAAAAATAAAATTCAATCATATTAAAGGTCTAAAAATAAACGTTTGTGCGTTGACTTTTGTTAATTTTGTTATTTCAAATATTTAACCCAAGTTTACCTAAACTATAATAAAGTTTTTGTGGAATGTTAGTTTTAAATTCCCAATTTTTGTTTGAACTACTGAGCAAAAAGGACAACAAATATTTCCGCCATCCCCAAAAGTATGTGAACCTTAATTAGTGCAAAACTTTTTTTTCATTTTGTTTGTCAGGGTCTTTCATCGTGCATTTTGGTGCACAGGAAAAAATGTTTAAATTTCAGTTTTAGCAAGCATTTAAAATTTAATAAATAGTTTGTCTGATTGAATAAAATTTTTCTTTTTAGCTGTTATTTACGTTTAAAACAACAAGTCTTATTTTCAGTAAATATGTTGTTTGATTTTACAAAAATGTTTCAATGGTCGATTTTTAGAAAAAAAAATTCTGAATTTAACAATTGAGTTATGAATTTTAGCCGAACTGCATAATTTTTTAATTCAAAATTATTTAATTAGTTTGGCTTACGTTCGTTTTTAATTTAATCTTTCCATTAAATTATTTTTTATTTAAGAAAAAAATTCTAAAGCATGTAAATATTGAACATTCAAAGAAAAATTTGGCTCTACGGAAGGTTTAGCTGACATAAGATGTTTCGAGACCACCACAGTTTTCTCATTAGAGCTCTTTTACCTACACTGCCAGCGACGGCAGCAACAACCACCGAGCGAAAATCCTAATTTCCTTAGCAAACCTATTTAACATATGTGTCGCCATCTCATAATGAATCGCACCTATTAATAAACTTTTTGTAAAGTTTCGGAACTTCACTAAGTATTTTTTCTTTATCATGTCCAACTGTGTTAATCTTTTTATTTCTTCGTCACGAGTTGGCGACATATCTGTTAAAAAGGGCTCTGATGAGAAGACAGTGGTGGTCTCGAAACATCTAATGTCAGTTCAACCTTCCGTACAGCCAAATTTTTCTTTGAATGTTCAATATTTACATGCTTTAGAATTTCTTTCTTAAAAAATAATTTAATAAAAAGATTAAATTAAAAACGAAATTAAACCAAACTAATTTCTGAAATTATAAATTTATTTTGACTGATTTTGAGCGAAACATTTTTATACAATTATTTTACCTGATTCAGTAAATAATTTTGTAAGATTCTTGTTCTTTCATTATGGAATACAACAACAAAGATTTTTTCTAGTAAAAAATTTTTAAATTTAGTAAAATGTCTGAATTTAAAATTTTTTCATTGGTCAGTATTCACTATAATAATGAAGACAAATCTTCTCTGTGTATATTTTGTTGCTGGAGAAGTTTTTAAAATAAATTTATCGCTTTGAATTGTTGCTGCTAGAATTTCTTTAGGCTTTTCAAATTGATGTTGTGTTTGTTTTTGTGCTGCAGCAATTATTTGCTGACCAAAGGGTAGGGCGGCAAATAGTTTAAAGTCATAAAACTTGCAGACGGCAGTAATTTATCAATGTAGTTTTTTTGCTTCTGAATGTTTTGTTGTAATTTTTTAAAAACGATTTTAATTGTTTGGCTTTTTGCCTTCAGTAAAGCTAGTATTGGAAACCAATTGCAGGTAGCGCTTTAGTATCAATTACACCTTGCGACAAAAAAATACCTGGGACGATATGTATAATATTTTTCCGGTAGGTATTGTCGAGTACAACAAGAACCTGCTATTGAAATTTACCAAGCACCTCCAAAATCTCGGATAAAAACCCGTTTTTTATACCTTTATGCACTTATATGCCAGTAAGTTAGTAAGATATCAACTGATTAAATCTTCTCAGCAGATTTAGAAATAAGAAACTGGAATCTTTCGAATGGTCTATATGTTTTTAGTTACTTTGAGCAATCTGCGTACAAATGTTTTCAGGCTTCAATACTCTTTGTCGGAATTTCATAGTCCGCAGATATCGGGTTTGCAACACCTAAAACATTTAGGTACTTTTTATTTTTGCGGGTTCTAAAGTGCGGCCTGATACATTAGTTTTACAAAAGTAGCAATCATCTGGTCTTTGAAAAAGCTGATGATGCCAAGTCATAGACATAGAAAAGACCAAAGATACTGACCGTAGAACCTTCCATATTTTAAAGCTGCACAGCAATATTCAGAAACAAATTCTAGCTCACACCAGTGACTCAATTTATAAAAGCGATTGAAGAATTTGTTGTATACTTCCAATACTCCAATATTGGCTTTAAAATCATGTATATAGCCGATATCCGTAAATAAGCCACAAATATTACAAAATTCATTACGTTTGTCGCTTATTTTAATTTTAATTGCACAATAAATTTTAAGACAAATTTAAATTTAGCGGAAAGTAAAAAGTGATACAAATGACAAATGTGGCTCTCAAGTATAAAAGTTTGATGAGCACTGTTGTACCAATTTTCCATTTTGCGCCGATCTGTGTGTATATAACTGAACAGAAAGCGCATAAAAAGAACACGAAACACCTTGAGCACGAAGTTGTGCAAAATTTCGTTTTAATAAAAAGTTTAAGAACTTATTCAATTTCTAGCGGATCTTTCAAAGTTTTGTTTTACTCATAAGTTAACATAATTTTTAAATAAATTCAAAAACAGTACGGTTTTTTTTTATAAAATCCCGGGTAAAAACATCTCCAAACTTGAAAAATGGCGCACAAATTAAAGCAGCATTGTCAAAGTAGCTTGGATAATATATATACCATTCAAAAGGTCTGAGCTTCTTCTTTCTAAATTTGGAGATAAACTTCAAATCTGTTGATATTACACTAAGTTACTGGCATATATGTAAGTGCATAGAGGTACCAAAAACCGGATTCTTTCCAGCAAGTTAAGATTTTGGAGGTGTTTATAAAATTGCAAGGAAAGATTATTGATTGTCGTAGATAGACTGGTGCTAAAAAAAGATAATCAGGGCTATTCGGGAAGTCACTTTCACCATAAATACGCGCTTCTTTCACTTTTTGCTATTCTAAAATACGTTAGAGATGTTAATCCTAGAAAACATACGTTTTCTTTCACATTGTATGTATTCTAAAATACTTGTTCAATGTAATTATCGTTCGCTCCATTTTTACCGCGTACCACTGAGGGATGGCTTCATAAATTTTTGTGCCAAAATTATAAGGAGTGGTCGTAGGTCATTGAAATTTGGCAAGGAATCTTGTATTGACTAAATTAAGAAAAAACTAAAATTTCATCAAAATCGGCTATGTCGAACGCCCACAATGAATGCAATCCAAATCTATTTTTTTCATAAAATTCCTATCTAAGCAAAAAGCTTCAAATTTGGTATATACACTTTTCAGATTAAAATAAAGATGCACACCAAGTTCCATTAAAATCGGCCATGCGCACCGAATACCGGCATGCAATCCAAGTAGATATTTACGCATATAATCTTGAAGTTTGGTACATGCATTTTCTAGAGCAGAAAAAAGACGTATGTCAAGTTTCACTAAAATCTCTCATGCCCCCGCCTACCGCCCCTGCAATCCAAATCGATTTTTTCTATAATTTTTTTTTATTCTATCTTTCTAGAATAAAATAAACACGCATTCTAAGTTTCATTTAAATCGGCCATGCCAACCGCTTACCTCCCATGAAATCCAAATCGATTTTATCGTATAAAATTTTTTCTATCCAAACAAAAGTCTGCAAATGTGGTAAACACAGTTTCTGTAATAAAAAACATGCATGTCGATTTTCAATAAAATCGCACGTCCATACAAAAAATAAGTAAAAACTTTTTGATATATATTTTTGACAAAAAAAAATTTATTTATTTTTCATCTATCATTTCTTAATTTATTTTTCATCACATTCCAAATCTTGTTTGGATGGCTCACGTCTTAAGATGTTCATAAAAGAGTCTGATGAAACCAGTAAGCGACGAAAATTGTCAGTGTTTGTCGAGACTCTATTGAATTTCCAAGAAAGCATTAACCTGCACTTTCAGCAATCCTTATTTCTTGCTTTTTTCGCTTCTTCATTCAGCATACCGATAGGAAGAATGGCGGTGACCCGCATGATATACCAATCTAGGCGCACGGTAGTACCGCCAGTCTAAGTTCCGGTCACACAGTGTGTATTATTACACGAAACCATTCGAGCTGTTTTTAACCCCCTCATAACTTTGTTCCACTTTATCGTAAAATAATGAAACTTGAAACATAAGGTCTTCCTACAGAGGTAACCTCATAGGTGAAATTTTCGCATAATTCTGACCCATATTAGAAAGGCAACTATATATTGCCAAGCTTGCAGGTTGCCTAGAAATGAGATGGTATTGTACCTATCAAGAACTTGGTCCTTATTTTGATCTCAGTACTTTTTACGGCCGAAATTTTTGGATAGGAACTTGGCCTTATTTTCACATTTATGTTTTTGTGCGGATAAAATTCTTCAACAAACAGTTATGCCATATCCCAACATTTTGTGGCCACACGTTATTAATTGTAATATTTTTCGAAAACGATCTGCGTACTCTTCGCCAACTCCGGTGATATCAGCAACGAGCGCAGGTTTGGAGAAAAAATGTCGCGACCTACATATTTCCATAATTAGAGGATCCTGTTCCTTGTTGAACTGAATTTACTCTTATATTCGTTCGTTCCAGAAGTTCTTTTTGTATACGAAGCTTGTTTTTTGTTTTAATTGTTTATGTTGGTCTATTAGCGTAGGTTTGTTCTAAGCAACACGAAAAATGCACTCCATAAATTTAGTTCTAGCATGTAACGAGGAGAGGCCAAATTAAATTACATGACCCACCCACACCCTTCCAACAACGTCAATAGCTTTTCTTTAGATCATATATATTATATATTTAACCTTTAAGAAATTTATTATTTGACATATTGTCATAATATTATTTTAAATAAAGCTTATTTGCTGATAGTTAAGCATTGTCTATATGCATTTCATTTGCGCTTTACAAAAAAAAAGCAAATAAAAATAGATTAATAGAAAAATAAAATAGATTCATATTGAATACAAATTATTTGCTGGGCTTTGTATAAGTTTCTAAGGCTACTACGCTTATCTTTTTCTTTTGTAATTTTCGAAAATATTATCATTTGTAAATTCTCAAATGGTTTTTGAAAGTCTGTGCATAAGATAAAGGGTTTGTGACTTTTCGAAGTTGTGCTTGACTGACGATGCTTAACTATCAGCAAATAGACTTCATTTATTATTTCTTTATTTACAAAACAATTCTTATTGCAAAGACTCCGCAAAGCTTTAAAGCTTGTCTGTAGAAACCGAAAACAAGCTCGTTTTTGGAATTATATATGTATGTATATCAATTTTAAAAATTTTGAAAACTAAAATCGCAAATGTTATTCTCCGTTTGTTAACTACAAAATGATAAAATAATCATTTGCTAATACTAATAATTTTAATTATCTCTATTCACTTTTTTAGCTCCAATTGTTAATAATTTGTTTTTATATTCAATATTATTATAAATACCTGGCCTAAAAGTATGCAATAGCTTTTTGTACAACTTTATGCTAAGTTTCGTGACTTTTACCAGAAATTTAAAGTGTTCATCCTGTTCCGAAAATTTCCGAGAACAATTTATTTTTATCGAAAGAAGACACTCAGTCGCACCTTTCATTTTATTGAAAGAACAACTTGGGGGAAAGTGGGGCTACATTATTTATTTTCTATGGAAAATAAGTAAATTTTTAAAGGGTTATAGATTTGGGCACATCTTCGCAATGCTTTATGATATCCCCATAATTTTTTTTAATGCTGTATTTTTTAAATATATTAAAGTTAAATGGTATTATCAGGAAAATTATACATATATGCCCCACTGAAGTGCGTGAAAATATATAAGTCAAATTTTGTTTAAACCCTTGCATGGTCTTTACTTCAATTTTTCAAAAATAAAATACAATTTTTCTAACCACCCATTTCATATTTAAACATTTCTCTAAACAACTGCATCATTTGATTTTGAAATTGAGTGGTCGAAAAATAGGGGTTGGACACCAAAATCCCTCTATGCGTAGCAGTCCAAAAACGAAATATAATTTTCAAATACTATTTAATCTTAAGACATACATACATATATGATTCACCAGGAGGTTCTATCAACAAAAAATTTGTTATCAATATTCTTCATCACCGGTATAAAGTCAAAGAATACTTCCAATCCAATTTCTGTGAAATTCGTCCAAAGGTAAACATAAATAGGTTTTTAAACAAAACACAACATGTTTACAGCAATCAGAATAATCCAAATATATTATTTATAATATTATTAATTAATTTAACTCTCACTGTTTAGTTTTATTTTAATATATTTTTTCGCATCCTGTTTTGCTTCGTTTTTAAATTTTGGTTTCCAAAAATTCATAAAAAATAAAAAAAACAACACAACTTCCATAATTTTTTACGCACATTTGGATTGATATGTTTCAAGCAAAACGTGCCATATTTTATTAAAATCGATTGTCAACTTTTGATTTTATTCGCAATTAAGTGAAGAAACCAAATTGATATAATCACGATTTAAATAAAACAGTAAAAGGACTGCAATTCCCTAACTGAGAAAAAAAATTTTATGTAAGTTGGAATGATGTTGCCAAAAGAGTTGATGGAGTAGGTGAGAGCGAAATTTCGAAAACTCGTTTTATCTAAAAATTAATTGTAATTGTTTTTAATTATTTGTATCTTTGAAATAACTGAAACAATTTGCTGTACTTAATTCATTATTGTTCCTATTGATTTATAAATTATTGACAAAATAACATGTAAAATTTTGCTAATATTTTTGATTTGGAAAATATCTGCTTGTACAGTGAAGGTATTTTGTTAACATTTTCTTTTAGTTAAGTGATGTGTTCTCTTTTCACCGCTACCGACATAGTGTTACACTACCATTTTCACCAGTCATTAAAACCAGTACGTTGAACACAATTGGTACAAAATTTCGCACAATGATAATATAATTAGGACATGGGTATGTGTTATAATGAACCAAAATGCATTTTTAAGAATTTCCACCTCAAATTTCAAATTCGATCAAGTCTAAGATATGTAAATCTAGAAAAGTTTTTCGTACGGGAGATCATGAAAGTCTGCTAAATAGAAAACACATTTTTCTCTAATTCTGTCCCATATTAGAACGGCAGAAAAACAAGGTGCTTAATATTCTTCCAATTTTATGCTATTTCACATAAACTAAAGCAGCTTTAAAATTAAATTGTCCTCTTGTATTCTAAAGGGTTAATTTTGCCAAAATTTAAGCTGATTGTAAACGATTGTTTACAATTTTTATATCTTGCAGAATCCATTATTTTTTTTCTCACTTAAAGCAATAACCAAAGAAAAAATCCATCTGTATTAGTGTAACTAATTAAGCAATTAGGACAGAAAAGAGCGTGTAAATCATGCTACATAAAACCAAGCAGCATAAAAAGGAAATTAGCTTAAAAGTCCATACACGCTGCTTATTAATAAATGTATCATTTTTTTTTGTCTACGTGTGAGTAAAATATGTAGCAAACTCTCCAAAACTCTTCTTAGGTTGAACCCCTGATAAATGGCCACATTTTGTTAAAAGAAGAAGAAAAATGACCAAAACAATTCCACCAAATATTAATCGTATAATAATGATGCCAATGAAGTAGAATATTCAAAAAAGGTTTTGTTACGCCTTAATTCTTGTTACATTCTTTTATATACATATATGTAAAAAATAACTCATATAAAGACTACAACATCATTTTACATATATTAATTATAATGGTGGTGTTTCAAAAAAATTTTTTTGCTTAAAACTTTTATGAATTTTTTTAATTGCTGTAAAAGCAATTAACACAGCCGTTGCTGGATATTTCAAGAAGCAAGAGTTATTTGAAAAAGGAACAGCAGCAGCAAAACATTAATGCATTCAATATGAGGCAGAATACATACACAGTAATATTTAAACTTGTTTTATGTATTACAAAGATATACAGAGATACATACATATAAATACTTAAACATGGTAGCTAAATAAGGCCCTAAAGCACAAAATTGGTCATGGTGTTTTTTTGCCGTTGTTCTTATCAGCAGCAATGAAAAGATTATAGTTGATGACTTATCAGTTTTTTATCTTTGTGTTTATAACACAAGAAATTGCTTTAAGGATATCAAGAGTAAATGATTCTTGAAAGCACCGAATGACTTTTATCAAGGCAGAACAAAATGATATTATCAGATTGAAGGCTTTTTTTGTCACATAAAACATGTTGCATATAAAAACGCCTTTTCTTGTGCTTCATTTTGTGTGAAGTAACTAGTGAATAAGAAAGCCTGCGGCAAAACTGCTTTATATTCACACGAGTTCGTTTAATAGTACGTTGTAGCCCTGGTCTTATATTGTCAGAGACAATTTATGACAACACATTTCATTTTAGGAAAATAGTTATAGCTTCATATTTTTTTCTTGCAGACATTGGGTCCTCAAGTCATACAACGAAAAAAAAAATCTATTTCGCTTGAATTTTAAATATTTTTAGAAGTAAACCAAAATTGAGAATTTTATGAATTACCAAACAGTTAGTAGTAGTGCAGTTTACTTGTCATGTCTTTTTCAATCATAATAACATTTATAAAGTTTTGGGATCCGGAAAGTTTTGGGATCCGGAAGTCGGTACTAGATCCACTCCATCTTACAGAGATATCTGATCAGGGCTCATACACCAATTTCTGATAGTACTAATAGGTCGTCTAGTATGTGAATGCCCAAGAATTTGTGTCTCTATGGATGCAAGGCCGGGAACTCACAGAACGCATTGTAGGAAAGCCCTATTCTGTTAGCATGTCTACCGATCGCCCAATACTGCTTAGGCCGAAGCAGATTTGTAAGCGAGAAAAGCTGGTTGTTGTTGTTTCTTCTGCTTTGAAAAGCGTTTCGAACATGCATGATTTTTGTTCGCTATGTCCTACTTGGGAGCTCTTGTTTTTGGACAGCGCTTCTTTCGAATCATCAAATATACCCTGAATGTCTCTTGGTCTCCTTGCGACGTTCAAGTGTACCATCGTCAAACTATAGACAAAACAAATTATGTTTTATTATAAATCGCTCTCCTCCATGCAATAAGTGAGAAATGTATAAAGATAGCATGCTTTAAATGAGTTATTGTTTATTTGAAACAATGCGTGCGGCAATTCTTTAGAACATATTTTGTTGTAAGCTACAATTCTACTGAAAGCGATTTTTTAATTTGAAGTTCACACAGAGAAAACTTTCAATGTAAAATCGTCGATAACCAGATTAGTTTAACATTTTTCGGTAGTGATTTTGCTTCATAGGGGTTTTATGTTAATTCAGCATGATTTATAATAATCTTGAAGAAACATTTATCCTCTTGAATTAACTATATTTCATGTTGATTTAATATTCCATTACACTTAAATCAAAATGAAGTTGATGCTGAAATAATACGAAAAATCATGTTGAATCAAAGTTATTTAAAGTTGAAACAACGTGCATTTAATATTGAAACAACACGAATAATTGTATTAAATTAAGGTCATATCAAGCTGAAACAACATGACTTTTATCTAGCTATTTTATTAATTATTTTACTTACGTGATGTGTATTAGCATAGGCATCAGAAATCTTTGTGTTGTAGTTGGCTGGAGCAGCCAAGATTCCAATTCGTGCCACTTGCATTATAGTCTACGCTTTTAGCTATACACTAATTAAATACCACAGTATGAAATGAATTTCATTTTAATTCAATATGATTTAAGTGATTATTTAACATAAATTTTATTTGAAATTTAAAATGAAATGTCACGTTTACAACTAAGTTGTTTTAACAGTACAAAATTTTAAATCAAAAAGAATTAAGATTAGGTTTATAACTTTTCATTTTAAATTAATATGAAGCAATGGTAATTTTAAGCCAGCAGCAGTAAATTTTCGCTTTTAATTCGTTTTTGGTCGCCTATATAGCTGACATATGTAAATATAAACAACAACATATAAACAACTAAGCACAACAGTGAAGTGTAGCAATGAACAAATCAAATAAACACTAACCCACATAAACGACAAATTTATTATTGTAAATTTAATTTGATTTCGAATCAAAATTGCGTCATGTTATTTTACATTCTTTTTTTCCTGTATGTAAACGACAAATTATTTCTTGTAAATTTAATATGATTTCAAATCACGGAAGTTTCTATATCCGGGAACCCAAATGAGAGTAACTTCAGTCTGACCACCTAACCTGAATAGCACAGTTACATTGGCCGAGGACACCCCTGTAAATCAGCACCCTGCTCGAGTTCCTTATAACCAATATTTCTGTATGAAATACACTGACTCTATTACGAAATCGGTTAAGGTCATCCTAGAAGACTCTAGAGCCTCCTCACACAGAAAAAATTATCACCAGAAAGTTTTCAAACCAAAGTTTATCTTAAAATACATTTCATTTTCAGTAAATGTTCTTTACATAATCAATGAATTGTTTGTTTGATGCAAAGACCAAACCAACAAGACGACATACACAAATACCAACTACAACAATTATAACAAAAGGAATGCGATTGCACCAATTTTGTTTACTGAAGATTTTTGAGTGAATTAATTCGTTAATGTCGTTGCGTTAATTCTCAGAATTTTTTTTTTGAGTCTTTAGATAAACATTCAGACTTGAACAAATTTAACAAAGTGAAGTTTCATAAATTCTTAATGGATGATGGTGATGATGACACAGACAAAAATTTTGTTGATATATTACAAAAAATCCAGGGAATATTTTTGTTTTATTAAGTAAACTATTTTGTTTAGTATTTATTACTCTTTTTATACTAATTGTTTTATAAATTCAGACAAAAATATTGTTTGATATTTTTCGGAAAGTCTAGTAAATCTTTTTGTTTCATTCAGTAAATTGTTTTGTTTACAATTTGTAAATATTTTAAGACAAATTGTTTTATAGATTTAAACAATTTTTTCACTGAAAAAAGCTCGTTTTTTCAATGAAATTGTTGAGATATTTTTGTCTATATTTACAAATTTGTTTGTAGGTCCATTCCTAGACAAAATATTTACTATTTCATTGAATTCCTGTACAGAAAATGTAATTTAGCTTTTTCTGTGCCGTGTCGATGGTAATATCCTGATTAATATCCTGGCATTGCCATAAATCCTTGATCTCCACCTCCCAGATGCCGCTAGTCTTGCCAAAATGCTAGAAGGTACAGCCAATATATCTGAGGTCAAAAACCTTAACCGCTTAAGCCGTTTTCAATTTTTTTCGGGAGAGCTGTTTAAACTATCAAAAACTAGATTCCAATCAGTCATCAGTCTGTTTTTTTTTATTATTTATAAACAATTGTTGTCTTAAGATAGTTACAAACTTAAAAAATTTTAAACTTAAAAAATAGCTAGACACGAATGGATTGGATCGCACCAAAAATTTTATTTTGTCCTAACTTGACTTAAGCGGTTAAGCGTTGTGACCTCAGATATGTAAGTCAATCGGAATTAAGTTAAGTATAGCATTTTTCTATTGAGCTGGATGTCCAATGAAAACACTTTAGAAAATTTGTTTTTTAATGATTACTTTCTTGGGCATGTAAGTGTTATCTTTCGCGATAACATCAAAATTTTAATTTTTAATATGTGACACAAAACTAATATTTGGATGCTAAGCCCTCTTCCAATTCTTACATTCTTTAACAAAATTCATTTAAGTTTTTTTTTCATATATTTCAATGTCACTTTAACCATGACCATTTTCCATGCTCCATTAATTCTACACGTAAGTATAAATATATTCCCAAAAGTGAAGTCTAGTTGGAAAAAGTACAAAATAAGCTGCACAAACTTAAAATTTCTGTCTTTATTATTATAATTTTTTATTACATATTTTCAAATTACCACACATATTTCAAATTTTATAGATCCTTTTCAACTATATCATTTATATAACATGATATATAAAAGAAGCTACTAACTTTATTGAAATGAGAAGACTAGCGTTTTTTTTTTAACAAAAACCATAAAATTCAATAAAATTGTGTATAAAACAACTTAAACAAATGGTATGTATTTGATATTTAAAGATGTTATTTTTTTCATCTGAAACGATATTAGATAATTGATTAGACTGATGGCTCCTGTATTTGAATTGTTAATGTATCGATTTCGTTACAAAAAAAAACGTTGACTAGTTTACAAATGGTATGGAATAATTTTACATATAAATTTTTTTGGGTTTTTTGTATCCCTGTTGTAAAAAAATAAAATTCTCACACTGATGGGTTTCACTTTGAAGCAAAAAATTTTACATAAAAAAACTTTTATTAAAGTACAAAAATTTTTTATCTCAATGATATGCAGGCGCTTCTTATAGACTAAGTAGTAAAATCAGCAAAATAAAAAATGGCAAACTGTTCCTTATCTTTCTTTCTATTTTCCCTTTTGTTGTATAAATTTTGTTGTTAGAGGGTTTTTTCCAAGGAGCATTAGCAAATAAATTACATTTACATTGATTGAACCTGATCAAGGATGTGTTTAAGGAATGATGCTTGAAAATCATGCGCTTCACATTGGTGGGAGTTTTATTTTATCATTTACAATTTGTGATGTTAGAAATTAATTTCAAGTTGTATTTATTGATTTTGATTTTTATTTTTCTACTGATTGTAGTTGTATTGTATGAGTTTGTATATGTATGAGAACAAATATATTTTAATGAAGGCGTTTATAAACTTCAATTTATTATAATTAATGCCGCATATAATGCTAAGAAATTTTCTTTGGTTGGTGGTGGTTTATTGCCATTTTGAAAAGAAAATTGCCATGATATCAGCAACCTCATAAATATTTTATGTTTATTTTTTTCTATTTCTAAGTACTTACTACTTCCATTTGATTTAGTTCATTTATAATCTTTTCATAATTTGCCATCAGTTTTGTAAGTTGTTCATTATGATTTTATGCGAGTAAAAAATATGTACATTTTACTTACCTAAAAATAAAAGAAAAATTAATATTATCAATTAATGGGAATACATAGCTAAGATATTTGTTTTTAATATTTAATTAAAACATTTAGATAGATTTTATTAATAAAAAGCTTAAAGGTATGCAACGATAAGCATATGTATTTACATATTTATTAACAATCTGTATAGACAAATACACTAAGAAGTATTAATTTAACTGCCGCCTGCAAAAAAATTATATAAAAATTTTGTTACATAAAAGACGCTAATTAAAAAAAATAACAAACTTTCTTCCACATATATAATAATTTGAATAATTTGAAACTAATGTAATGAATTGACCACCCTTCAAATGATATAGAATTTTTTTTTTGGGGAAAAATAAAAAAGCAAGTAACTGCAAAGCGGACCTTTTTGAGAATCATCATTAAACTATAATACGGGGGAAATCAGAATCAAGTTCTTAATTTCAGTACGAGTTATCTGGATCTAATATGCAGACAAGCCGTTGAGCGGGATATTGCTTTTTAACACAGCATTTCTGACAGCAACTCTGCACTTTATTCCACCAGCTGAATTCGGTTTTTTATTGTTGCAAAAGGTATAAGCCAAATTTAAAAAATAGCTTAAAATACCGATAGCTGATTTTTTTTAAGTGGACTTATACACCTAAAATAATATATAAAAAGCTATAAAAAGAACAAATGGAATTGTTAAATAGCAAACATTTTTTACAGTAATGTTTGGTTAAGTTTTCGTCATCTAAAACTTCTTTCAACAATGAAAGAATTTCGGAAACAGCTTCATTACAATGAACACTCCTGCGTTTCATTTCCACCGTTCTAGGAAACAAACTTTCTCAAAAACATCAATTACAGACATTTCGTAGAATTAAAAACTGCATGAGCCAAATGTTCATAGCGCAAGGTTTCGAGGGTTAAATTGTTAATTTTAACCACAAGTTGCTAATTTTATTTTTTGGGTATTATTGAATTACATACATCTTATTTCAATTTTGCACTTCACAAATTAGATATATTTTGAACTAAATTGGGGCTGCTGAGCGTGAATACGACATTCATTTATTTTTCTTAAGAAGCGTTTTCCAGGTATTCACGATCAACTTGTTTTTTTGCAGTTTATAAAGCAATTTCCAAAAATCTTAAGAACTCTTTATTTGAGTTAAGCAGATTTTGCACTGTTGCATAGATATGGTTTTCGTCTTTCAGTTCGTATTTATTATCTGTCGATCGAATACAAATTCAATGAGTTACAAGCTTTAAAATTTTAAAATATTTGCTGGTTACGTTTCCCTCTAGTAAAGCAAAATAAAAGTGAGAAAGTTACAACTAAGGTTTTTTTTATTCCTGGAATTTTTTTGTTTCCCGGGAGAGCGGGAAATAAAAAAGAAATTTCCGGGATCCCGGGAATTGAAGAACGTACTAAAATATTGAATAAAAATTTTAATTTCCGGTATCCATTGATATTTATATAACCAAAACCAATCATTCTTTATTTTAAAGTGAGTTTTACTTTAAAAGCATTTCGCCAACAAACTGTGTCTAATGAAATAAAAATAAAAAGCACAAGACTTAACTAATTAGAAAAGCAAAAAGATTCAAAGTACATTAGGTAAAAAAGAAAAATATTTTTAGCGAAATTTTAAGGAAATTTAGTAAATATTTAAAAATTGTTTTTAGACCGAACACCAAGAGAAAATAAAAATCATTATTAAAATCAGCCCATCAGTGATTGAAATCAAAGTACTTTTATTTCTGATCATTCATCAATGATTTTAACATTTGGTTGTCAGAGGGCGAAAGTGATCCAAAGAGCAATTAAAAGGTTGTCTAGGATAAATGATGCTGACAAAGAAAAGTCTTAGAACATGAAACCAGTCCTTCACTCCTTGGTACGCAATGAAAATTCTCTACCCTTAGAAAACTTGTACTTCTATATTCTTTGTTGCAAATGGTTTTTTAAGCCCGTCAATGTATTAATTGCTTCATCTCACTATCGGTTTCTTATTTACGTAAGACAATTTCAGTTGTTGAGAAAAGCCTTCGCCCTTGACAGAAATTGCCCGGGCAGTTAATAGGCCATTGTATAAATAAATTTTCCTCGCAAGTCTTCTTTTTGAAAACATCACTGTCATCTGAAGTAATATCTATTTTCCCATTTTCTTTGTCACTAAATGCATCAAAAAGAAGCGCATAAAGATCTTCTGCTTTTACTAAAAAAATTTGGTTCTTTTTAATAATTAATTAAAGAGACAACTTTTTTCTATTCGTTTTTCAATCCTAAATAATTCAATATACACTTGAATTCTTTCAACTTACGTAGATATTATTTCATGATGAACGGCAATAATTTTAAAGGTAAGAATAATTTTTGGGTGCCAAACTCAGTACTTTTTTATTTATTTATTTTATATAAATTGATTTTTAATCCAAGGAATTCCCGTATGAATTTTCCGGGAAAGCGGGAAACGAAGATGAGCGATTTTCCCGATTTTTTTTTCTAGTTACTACAGATTTAGTGAAAGCATTCGAATTTGAATTTTAATAAAAAAAATTTTGTATGGAATATGAGTATAAGAAATATGGCAGTGGTACAGAATCAAAATATTTTGGAAATATATCAACCATATATATCAAATATATCAAATATATCAACCGAAACCGCATTTTACATGAATATATCGGAGGAGTGTCCTTATTTAATTTATGAAGATGAGCTTCCCATATTGCTTTATTTTATTCGGTTGTGCGCGTCATATTCTTTACTTAGTCATGACAAAAGCAAGAGATCTGTTGATCTAATCAATTTAAGAATTGTCAGAATCATATCTTTATCACAATTATGCTCTTATGATAATGAACATGGATTGTTTTTTAGATTCATAAAAAATTAATAGCGTGAGTTGATAAATAGGCTACTCAGCTAATATTTTATCGGCCAAACTATTTTTCAACCAACCTTTTTTCTAGGTATAACTATGTTACTAACAATAAAAATAGAGAGCAAGTCCCCGTACCACTGTTTAGTGTGAAACCTTGTGGTTTCATCAATTTACTCTACTCCCAGGTATTCTATTAAAGAAAATCAAGATAGTACATTTTTTAATTCAATAGGGCCACGGCTTTTGGCCTTCGGCGACTAGAACGCTAAGCACACGTTCTGGAAATCTAGTCTCATCACACCAAAGGATTGCGTTTTGTTTGACACAATTTCTAAAATGCGTATGAATGTTGTTTCAAGTGGACAACCAATTTATTGGTCAATAGATCGTCGAAAAATACCTGATGTTATTGATTTTGGAGTGGTAAAAGGTGTGCTCAGCGGAATGATCCATGTTAAAGCATCTTTAGATTTGTCTTCAGACTAGGGATGGGCAAGTGAAAAAAATATATCGATATATATCGATATCGATATATTTTCAAATATCGAACGCCATCGATATATATCGAATAAAATATATCGATATATCGAAATATCTATATTTTTCAACAATGATAATCCATACGTAGTCCCAAATTTTTTTAATAATAAAACAAAAAAGTATTTTTCTTATAAATAATTAAATTGGAAAGAGTTAATTTCCAAGATCCTTACTGTTCCACCAATATTTCATGGAGCATACATCAACAAAATTACTAGGGATGTAACGATACGCCGTTTTGCCGATCCGATACCGATACCGATACTTAAAAATAAATATCGCCGATACCGATTCCGATACCGATACGAATATTGAAATTGAGTTCAAGCTTAGATTAACAAAACTAAAGTGCAATTTTTTTATTATACAAAATTACAGTGTAAAAGACTACTAATATTTAAAATTGATATTAAAGGAGCTACATTTTCTTTGCTTCCAAAAAATCTATATTAAAAATATGCAGATAACACAGTGCAACAGTCCAAAAAACTCACGGACTTGACAGTATAGATTCGATTGTACTACCACGGGGTAGTAAAACCCTATACTTAGCTTGGCGAATTTGGTGACCAATTTCGTTTTATGGACCTCCAAAGTTTTGGAAAATCAGCGGGCCCTCAAAAAAAGGTGTCATCAACTTTTGGCCAACAGAAAATTCAAACTTGGTGATACCGCTTAACTATATATGGCAATAATGTAGCTAAGAGTTCGCTAAACAGATTTTATTACCATTTTATGCAAACAAATTATTTTTCGTGCACTTTTTTTTAAATTAAGGAAAAAAAGTTTTGTTTTCACTTTTTCCAGAATAACTTACATGGACTCGTAATTTTTTATTAACAATATTTGCTACGATAAAGCTGAACAACTTTTGTGAACATGTCAATACAATCTGAATGTATCTAGGCACCCTAAACAGCCCAGAAAAACTAATTTCTACCTTAAAAGTTCTCGTTTTTACGAGTTAGGCTATATTTTTATTGCATTTTTTGCTTTCTTTGTTATTGTTCCACTTCTTATGTTGCTGATTTTAGTATTTACTATTTTTTATAGTTTGTTGTTGTTTTGCCAAATAATGGTAATGAAAAATTTGGAGTCCCTATAAGTTATACTGAAAAAAGTGAATAAAATAATTTTTTAAAATTTTAACAAAAAACATTTTTTTAGCATAAAAAAATAGTGAAAAACTACAATGTTTAAGGTAAAAAGTGGTCTGTGTGAGCTATTAGAGTGCCGAGATATGTACGTGCAGATTGTATTGATATGTTCACCAAAGTTGTTCAGCTCTACCGTAACTATAAGTTTGCAAATATCGTTAGTTAAAAATTACAAGTCCCTGTAAGTTATTCTGAAAAAAGTGAAAAAACAATTTTTTCCTTAATTTTGTCAACAAAAAGTTCAGGAAAAAAATTTTTTGGCATCAAATGTTAAAAAAATCTCTTAAACAGGCTCTTAGCTACATTATTGCCATATATAGTTAAGCGGTATTATAAAATTTAAATTAGCTGTTGGCCAAATACTGATGACACCGTTTTTTGAGGGCCCACTGATTTTCAGAAACTTTGGAGGTCCACAAAAAAAAATTAGTCACCAAATTCGCCAAACTGAGTAAAGGGTTTTACTACCACATTGTAGGAAAATCGAAGCTGCACTGTCCAGTTCTTGTGTTTTTCCATAAGTCTTTATTTGTCGCATAGTGTAATTAGTAGAAAAGCTAGAAAAAATTTTAATTCCTTAATAATTTTAAAATACTCGCCATACTCGCATAAAAAAATTGTGAAAATGGGTAATTTTTTATCCTTTTTTCGTGAGGAAAAATCTTTATAGAACACCGAAAAAGAAATTTGACCGAGCATCGCTTCCAATTCGGTGATTGTTAATCGAAAAACAGAACTTCTTGCAATGGCAAGGATATGTAAAACTAATTAGAAATGATTCAAATTTGTAATACTTCCGGATCGCGAGTTCTACATTTTCATGACTTCTTTGGTGTGTCTTTTTTTGCTCGAATAAGATTTAAAAAACAACGAATTGAATTTGAATTCATGGTAAAATTATTAAAAAATAAATATTTTTTTTACAAAATAATAGTATAATATATTATTAATTTTTAAAATTGATATTAATAAGATTTAAAAAAATAACGAAATGAGTTTAGTTCATGGTAAAATTAACAAAAAATAAATAATTTGTCAGAAAAAAAACTCTGAAAAATTTTTAAAAGTATCGTCGTATCGACAGTAAAATATCGCCGATACCGATGTATCGGAAAATCTGAAGTATCGCCGATATATCGGTATCGGTATCGGTATTCGTTACATCCCTAAAAATTACACTCAAAGAATGATAATTTTTCGAATATACAAAAAGTTATAAATAAAACAAAAGATTTTGTTAGTAATATTCTATTTGAAGAAGACTACACACAGAAAAAAAGGAATGTAAAATCCACATGCCGCAATTTTAATTGCAAATCAGTTTAAATTTACAAGAAATAATTTATCGTTTGAGTGTGTTAATGTTTACTTGCTTTGTTCATTGCTACAATTCACTGTTCTGCTTAGTTGTGTGACTTGTTGTTGTTTATTCTTACATGCGTCGTCTATGTATACAACCAAAAACGAATTACCAGCGAATATTTACTGCTGCTGGTTTAAAATTACCATTGTTTCATATTAATTTCAAACGGAAAATAATTAATCTAACCTTATATTACCGTTAAAACAATTTTGTTATAAACGTTAAGTTTCATATTCAATCGACATGACTATAACTTTAATTTCAAATAAGTTTTATGTTCTATAATCATTTAAATCATGTTGAATTAAAATGAAATGCATACGATGGTATTTATTTAGTGTATAAGTAAAGAAAAGTTTGAAGCTGTTGTTTCTGCAGTGGTTAGTGCGTGGACTATCATGCAGGTGGCACGACTTCAAATCTTGGCTGGGGCAGTCAGCTATAACGAAAAGTTTTCTGATGACTATCACGTAAGTAAAATAATTAATGAAATATCTACATTAAAGTCATGTTGTTTCAGCTTGATATAACTTTAATTCAACATGATTCTTCGTGTTGTTCCAATATCAAATTCACGTTGTTTCAACTTGAAATAACTTTGATTCAATATGATTCTTCGTGTTGTTCCAATATCAAATTCACGTTGTTTCAACTTGAAATAACTTTGATTCAACATGATTCTTCGTATTGTTCCAATATCAAATTCACGTTATTTCAACTCGTAATTACTTTGATTCAATATGATTTTTCGTATTATTTCAGTATCAACTTCATTTTGATTTAACTGTACTCGAATATTAAATCAACATGAAATATAGTTAATTCAAAAGGAAAAATTTTCTTTCAAGATTTTGTAAATCATGTTGATTTAACATGAAACACCTATGAAGCAAAATCACTACCGAAAAATGTTAAGTTAACCTGGTTTTCGACGATTTTACATGGACATTTTTCTGTGTGTGTGGAAAATTTTTTTGAAAATTGCACGAAAAACAAAACCAAAGCTAAAAAAATATCGAAGTTGATACTGTCGATATATTTGGGAAAAAATATCGATATATCGATATATTGAAATTAAAAATATCGACGATATATATCGATATATTTAAAAAAAATATCGATACATCGATATATCGAAATTTTTTGCCCATCCCTACTTCAGACCACTCACTTACTTTTGTCACTATATATTCACATACAACTTCTTCACCCACTTGTGATTTAACGATGACAACCACAGATCATTGCACAGAAACGCTTGCTGACATAGGTGACTCTATTAGAATATTTAAGGCAAACCTTAAGCAAGTTGCTGTAAATGCTATTACAACAAATCTTCAGGCTACTAGCAGAAAAAAAAGAGTTCGTAGAGAATAGAAATGCTACAGAGCCTCTCAGCTAAAATCTCTCTGCAAAAATTTCTGAATTGGCTCGACGCAACACCATAAACAGACTATTCTCTATGGCGAGCAGCCAGAGGCTTCAAAAGACCGCTGATATATAAGGCTTCATTGAGAAGTTCGAATGGAGACTAGGCAAAACTGGCGCTGAAAAAGAGGGTATGTTTGTTAACCACTTGCAGAAAGTATTTACTCCAAATACGTCTGATACTATAGTTGAGCTGCCACCAGTACTCGCTATACTAGATGTTACCTTGAGGTTCAATATTCATGAGATTGAAAACTGTATGGCGGGCTTAAATTCAAAAAAAGCTGCAGGTGCTGATAAAATAAGCAATAAAATGCTATTAAAGCTACCGTAGACTGCCAAAGGGATAATTCCATTTATTTTTAATGGTATTCTGCGCCTCAAAGGATATTCCGCAAAATGGAAGGTTTCGCTGACTACCATGATACCTAAGCCAGGCAAATATCTTACGAAGGTAGAAACCCATAGGCATATAATCCTATTGTCTAACGTGTCAAAACTATTTGAAAAGCTAATTATGAGTAAGCTAATACCCATGCTGAATGGTGCTGGATGCATTCCAGACCACCAATTCGGTTTTAGGAGACAACATAGTACGATCAAACAAACACATTGAGTCGTGAACGTGGTTAGAAAAACTTTCGAGAAAAAGAAATATCGATATGCGCTCTTCATCGACGTTCCTCAGCCCTCCGCAACCGATTGAAGCCGGAGTTCTTCAAGGCAGCATCATCGGCCCTGTATTATATCTGATATATGCCTCTGACTTGACGGTAAGCAGTAACATACGCATATTAATATTCGCTGATGATACAGCTTTTCTAAGTGTTCACAAAAGCCATCAAGAAGCTTCCCGCAAACTGCAAGAGTATATACCCCAGTTGGAACAATGGCGACTTAAAATTAACGAGCAAATATGTGTACATATTACCTTTACATTATACAGAAAAACCTGCCAACCTATACAAATAAATAACCAAACTATACCTCAACACACTGATGTAAAATATCTCGGTGTTCATCTTGATCGTCGTCTATTTTTCCATATCACACATAAATGTAAGATGACCCAAATGAAATTAAAAACGGCTCAAATGAATTGGCTCATTGGAAGGAATTCTACACTAAGCATGGACTGTAAACTTCTTTTGCACAACTCTATTCTAAAACAAACATGGTCCTACGGTATCATGTTATGGGGCACTGTCTCGGCATCAGATGTAGAGAAAATTCAAAGGCGAAAAACTGAAATACTCCGTACGATTACATCACTCCGCTGAAATACTCCGTAGGATTACATCATAAAGATCTAGATGTCCCGATGGTTAAGACAGTATCTTCAAAACATGTGACAAGATACATAAAAAAAACTTGAGTTACACCCAAACCCCCTAGCCCGCAACATCATTAACAACATTGGCCTCTAACACACTCGGCTGAGAAGGAGGGACACTCTTGCTCTCAGCCGAACACGAGAGACGTATACAACCAAAGAACCAACCGCAGAAAAAAATATTTTTGTCTGGCATTGGCTGGACTTAAAAATTATAATTTTAGAGTTAAGTTTTGATTACTTATTGTTAGTTCAATTTTATTGAAGATATGTACAACAAAGAGGCCTGCCATATTTGCCGATTTATCGGCATTTTGCCGTTTTTTCGCCTCAAAATTATCAAAGTGCCGATTTACCGATTTTTGCTCCAAAAATTCCGATTTTTCGATAAACACTTAAAACAGAGTAACTTTGTTTGTTTTAGTATAATTTATTAATTATGGGCAACACTGGAATTCTTATTACATTAAAGACACAAATGTTAATCAGCCAGCGCTTCTACTAAAGAGAAAAAGGGTTAGGTTTTTTTTACAATTAACAAGGACCTTTTTTTCTGACAGGTCTAACGTCAGATATAAACTGAGACTATACCAGACAATCAACCAAGTTGTCTTAAATCCCCTCAGACATTTGGCAAATTAGTCGGCAGTTTTCTGGTACGATGTTACTGCAATATTCTGAAATATTTTTCGTATTAATTTCCTTTAAGACATTTAACAGAACAGCCTGCACATTTTCTGTTTTAAGTGTTACGACTTTTAGCAGACACTTCTGCATATTGTCTGATTTTAGTTTTTGTAATACTTTTCATTTATCTCTTTAGAGTTTGCGCATAAATGTTTGATTTTTTAAACTTAGAAAATATGAGTAAATGTTTTCTGATGAGCAGCCATTGGCTGCTTACAACATTCTGATTCTATCTGCGAATTTAATACGATATTTCTCATAAATTTAAAATTTTAGCTCCATTTCTTTTCTATTTTATTTTCACTGATTTTTATGTTATTTGATATATTATAAACATTAGTTAATGCTGAATTGTTTTGTTTTGTAATTTTTTTGTTAACAAATATATGTTTTATTATATTTAAAATAACTATTTTTAATTTGCCGATTTTTTTAAAATTGAAGTGCCGATAATGCCGATTTTTTCTGAAAATATGCTTATTTTTTAGCAAAATCATCTGGAACCCCTGACAACAAATGGAAATAACTGCAGAAAAACTATTTCGGTTGTTATTATTTTAAAATGGTAATTTTAAAAAACAAAATAGTTTTTTTTATAAAAATTGGAACAACAAACTTGCCTTGAACTGCTTAAGTGTTCAAAACTTATTTTTCTGCTTAACAACAACTGAGAGTCGATTGATACAACAACGAGTAGCAGTACAAGCTTGTCTATGTCGTATAAAATGCAAAGTATAGCTTGCAAATTAAAAATACAAAGTCAATTAGCAAATCCACAGCCTGCTACGTTGTCTGATTCGATTCCTCTAGTTACACAGCGCAACAATTTTGAACTTTTCGAACATTTCGAAGATCAAAACATATATAACACATGTGTATTTTCATCTGCTTAATGCAGAAATCACTGTAAAAATTTTCGAAAAGCTCTACTTTTAAAGACATAGCAACTCTAATATTTTCATATTATGCAGCATTTGTCTGCGATCTTCACACAAAATTTCTCTATTTTGTGCTTACCCCTGAAATAATATAATTTTTTTAAGTTTTCCAAGTTGTAAGGACTAAAGTAAGAACATACAATTTCCTGTCAATACCAGTAAGGTATATTAAAAATCACATCAGCAAAATTACACTCAAACAAAAGATATTTTTACAATTAATTTAAATATGTTTTTGTCTAGATTAATAATCCATAAATTGTTTTATGATTTTGAGGACACATCTGGGAATATAATGCGAAGAATACAAAAATTTTGGAATATAAAATATATTAAAGTCACTATATCTTATCTTCAAAAGTCAAGGTAATCGAAACCTTTTATAGTGATTTATGCATTCAACATATGAAAATGCACAAGAATTATCTATTTTGATCTCCGAAACTTTTTATTGTCTTCGTAAATTATTATAAATCCATGAACAGAAAGGGAGAATGGATCAGAATCGGAAAAATTGCTTGTGTTAGTTCTTAGTGAAAAATAATGAGACATTTTTTGTTGCAGGATTTTACGAAGCTAGTTTGAACTAAAAATATGTTTTACGTAAAATTGTACAATAATGAAAATCGATGAGAAATACTATTATCGTATCATACCAAAAAATAATAAATACCACAGCATTAATCTATTGTAATAATTGCGACAGCAATGGTTTGGCTACACGGTTTGAAATTGAACTTGATTTTGTTGTACAGTGTTATTAGAGAACCCGAGGAGAATTAGCACTGCCGAATATATTTTTTTATTTTTAAAGAACAAACACAACCCGCGAAGCGATCAGCTTGTCTGCGGAAAAACACCCAGGGTCTATGGCGGGAATCGAACCCACGACCTCTAAGCTGTAAGCTGTAATTGTTCTAAAGAAGAAGTGGAAAAAACCAAGACCTTCTAATATATTTCAAGACGATCAATGATGTCATATACCCAAACTTGAGAGCTATCATTTGAATTCTATCGTATCTTATTTTTTTATTGCAGGTATCGATCAAACAGACTTGCGAAATCGTCTTTTTTTGCAAAATTAAAATTTTTTTAAATGAACTCTGTCATATCTTTTTTTATTGCAGGTTTCGACCAAACAGACTAGCAAAATCGTCTTTCTTCGAAAAATTTGAAAAATAATTTTAGTCAATTTGTATTTCATTTATTTAATTTAATTTATGTTTCTTGATCTTCAATTTGAATTCCTCATCCATATTTTTGTTTGAGTATCGTTATCGTATCGGAAAAAAGGCATTTCGATGTATCGCTAGTTATTACAGGCACCGATTTCACTTATTATTGCTAATATTTATTTAAAACTCATTTAATTGTTTCTTTTAGTTCAAACTGCTACATTATTTCTTTATGTTTTAACAATTGAAGTGCATACATACAAACATTTATAAATTTCATTTGTTGCTTGCCGATATACATACAAACTTATTTTAGTTTAATATTTAAGCTAATTAATGCCACAATATCTTGTAGATTACAGACACCAACATCAACTAGTATTTACAGTAAATAAACATCAACAAAAACAACAAAGTAAAACGTACCAACAATAAAATGGTTTAGTCCACAACCAAAGCAACCAACAATAACAAGAACAGCGGTAATAAATTTATGACCGTGGCACACGTTCCAATGCAACATTTATTACACAAAATACACTTTTGAACAGGTAAATATAGCGCATACCTTTACACAACTTGCAACGGAGATTCTATAAAACTGTAGCAATTTTCGCCAGATTAAGCCTTTTTATTGCAACAGCAACAAAAACAGCCAACAGAATAACATTAATGCCGTTTTGGTAGGTGGCATGAAATATTTTATGGCATTTAATGGAGTGATAATTGAATTCAGCAATTTTTTGCAATGTTGTAAACAAAATAGTGTAACTAAATTATTATTAAAATAGCAAAAAAAAAACATGTTAACGAAAAGAACACGAAATTGATACTAAATTACACCAAGCAACTGTAATAGAAAAATTGGATTTGATAAATTTCTTTGAATGTCATAAATCATAATTTATTTCCAAAGTATATTTTTTAGTGAAAATATTTTATATCCAGCTGTTTCTATTTCAGATTCAACAAAAAAATTATTTTTGCAACAGCTGCCGGTCACACACATGCCCTCATTTCGTGTTAAATAGTGTCTTCTTAAAACCGCAAAAATTGGCCTGTTTTAGCAAAAACTCGAAATATGAATTTTCATAATCCTTGGTTTAAATTTCCCAATTTCCTGGAACAGGTAACACGGATTTCTTATGACTTACAGCAGTAGTTTAGTGCAACGAATTATATAAGATTGTGTAACAATGGGACACGAAGAGAAAGTTGGCAAAATATATTTCAAATATTGTTGTTTTTAATAAAGAAATATTGAAAAATTTGCATGAAGTATACAAATATTTAACTTCGTGCTACAATCACAAACACGTGTTTGTACTACTGGACAGGTTCATATTTGTCTTTTGTACTTAATTATAATTTATGACATTTCTTAGTCATAAATTATTCAAAAAGATTTGTTCCATTTATTTGCATTTCTTTAGATTTGAAGTAAAAATATTTTGGTGTTTGCAAATTTCACGCTAAACAACTACTAGTTGGTTTAAGAACAGGCGAGTTTTTTGTATAAAATCTTAATAGGAGAAATTTAAAAATTTCCTTATAGCTTAACAAATATTTTGCTGTTTAATATTAAAACTTCAAAACAAAGCAGTTGAATTGAAAGAGTTTTAAGATGTCATCGCTTAGGAAATATTCTGTGTTTTGTTTGAAAGTACATTTTTTACGACTTATGTCCATTAACAATAAAAATATTAACCTGCAGTTAACACTAAACTCAAAATTTTACTCCTGGTTAATAAAATTTCATTAGCACATAGCTGATTTACCTAGTTAATTACAATTAAATTTAACTAGACCCTTTTTTGAGTTTAAGTTCTTAACTGAAGAAATTATTGACTTTTGAAAATAATTTAATTTTTTGTTATTTTGAAAATATTTAACATAAATTTTCAAGAATAATAAAAAAATTCGAAGCTTCTTAGGAGAATGCAGCACTTGTTTGTGCAGTTTTTTCTGTGCAGTGGTCGTACTCAGATGCTGTTGAACCATGATATTATTTATATAAATTGCTAAAATTTTTGCATTTTCCAAAAATAGTTTAGCTCAGGCAATCAAAAAAGTTGATGACACAAGTTAACAAATTTTTTTTATTGTTAACGAAAATTGTTAACTCCCAGTTAAAATTTAAGTTTAGGTAAACTGAAAGTTAGTAAACTCAAAGTTAAAATCAACATAAGTGAGCTTTGTGTTAATGGGTGTTAACAAAAAATATTGATTTGCCTTTTTTACAAACGACAGTAAATATTTGGAAGCATTCTTACTTAATTCATCATATCTAAAATGTACTCGCAAAAGGCTACAAAAATTACACATGCCTTAAGCTACCTTCACACTTAACAAATATTTGACGATATAAGCGTAACCACTACTTTTGCTCAGGTTAGTTTAATATAACTTGGTTTTTATATTACGATATAAAATTAATTATGCTGCAAAAATCTATTTTTATGTAATCTTTAATATATGTGATCCCATATTTAAAATAAATATTGGAATTAAAGAAAACAAGATCTTGGTTTCTCTGTTGGTCACGTTTTTTGTCAAATATTTGCCAAGTGGGATCGTAGCTTTAAAAGTAGTTTTTAAATTATATCCTAATTTTTTCGCAAAACCTCTTTTATATAATTACATACAGAGCGTTTTAAATGAGCTTTCCGATCGACAACAACGCAGAGTTAATATGTAATACAAAAGTTTTATTAATCAATAAAACTAAGGATGTAACGATACGATTTTTTGCCGATACGATACCGATACTTAGCAAGAAATATCGGCGATAGCGATACCGATACGCATATTGAAATTAAATTTAAGTTTAAACTAACAAAGCTCGGGTTGGGTAATTTTTTTTATTATACAAAATTACAGTGTAAGAGATTATTAATATTTGAAATTGATATTAAGCCAGTAAAAAAATTGGAAAAAAATTTTAGGGAACTTCATTTTCATTGCTACCAAAGAATTTATATTAAAAATATGCAGCTAATTAGTGCAAAGCCAGTAAAAATTTATTTAATTCATACAATAATTTGTAATTTCCTTCTAATTTAAAAAAAATACTCGGCATTCTTTCTAAAAAATCGATTTTTAAAGGACATTTATGAACTAATATTCCTCTAAATAGCTTCATAGTTAACATTCTTTAAAAAGATTATATTTATTCACTCAAATTTACATGAAAAAACTGTTTTGTGTTTAAATTCACATGAAAAGAAACAAGTAACGAAAATGGGTAATTCTGTGGTTTTCTTAAATAAGCGCAGCGCGGCTGTCCATTTTTGTAGATTTTGAGTTATTGATGCCGAATTGCATTATTTACATGGACTAGAAATTTCGCTAATAACATGGAACCTTAGGATTTTTTTCTAAAAACAACGTAACTTCCTGATTTATTCAAATATTTTTCAGCTCTAATAAACTAAATCGACTTGCAATCGCATGCTGGCACTGGCAACATGCGTTGTTACTTTTGAACACATTTCCGAAATATTGTTTGGTTATTGTTTAGTTAATAAAAACTTATAGTGACCTGTGCGCCAGCATTTTTTAGGGGAAAAAAATATTGTGTGATTGAAGTAGTGCAATGTAAACAACTGATATCGACATAGGCTTTTTTTCGGAACACACTTTTAGTGTCCTTCACAAATTGTTTCTTAATTATTCTCTAGAATCTTACCCTTAGGGAATTTTTGCCTGAACTTTTGCAGAAACTTCTTACCACATATGTTTACATCACTGTCCAAAAAAAGTTTGATAAAAATTACACGTATTCCGTAGTATTGAAAATAAAGTATTTCGGTTCTCCTGCAAAAAAAAATCGTCTTTAGACATTCGCTCATCCTTTTTTCTTGCGGATGAGCGAATGCTTCACATTTATCTCTAAATAAAAATATAATTTAATTTAAAAATTAAATTAAAACCAATCTCAAGCCAAAGTAACTAAAATTTCTTTGGCTATAAACCCATATAGTTCGACTAAACTCATAACTTGTGAAACTCTAAATGCCCATAGCAAAATGATGTACATGTTCAAATAAAACTGAACAAACAAACATTCACACATACTAGTACTTGTAATTATCGATGATAATTCATACTAGAATAGAGAAATAATAAAAAGAAGCTTAACACAAGACAAAGAAAAAAACTGATTATCAATAACTATCAAATGAAATACAGCTCTAAGAGTGACAGTATGAATTGATTAAAAGTAGATGATATTCAGCTCTTGACTGCCAACACCCGACTTTGGTCGAGTGGTCTAAGCGGTAAAGAACTCTGATGAGATTAGCGGGAGCTATTGAAACGTCAGTTCAACCGTCCGCGCAGTCAAAAATGTTCTTTGTCTACATGCTTCACATTTATCTCTAAATAAAAATATAATTTAATTGAAAAATTAAATTAAAACCGAACTCAAGCCAAAATCACTAAAACCAATTTTTCTTAATTATTTCTATTTTCTGATTATTTTCCTCCTGTATCTGCATATAACATGCTTTATGATGTTTTTAGATATTTTTAACATATACAATTTTTATTTGTACTCAACTTCTAATAAAATAAATCGAACATTTTACGGAACACCAAATTAAAAATTATTCGGATTTGAAAAATAACTCGTTTTAAAATCGACTCGGTTTAAAGAAGAGAGCGGAATATAACTTTTTCCCACAAAAAATATTGCTTTTAATTATATGCCAGAAATATTGATTCCAGTTTAGTTTGAAAGATGTTATTTCAAAAATTATTTTAACTATGCAGTATTTTTTTAAGATATCTTAGTTTAATATAAATCAAAAATTATGAAAAATGTTGAAAAACAGAAAAGTTGTTAATATATAAATATTAGTTATTTTCACTAACAATTACGAAGAATATTAAATGCCCATAAAAAGTCTCATATTGTTATACCGTTATATATTTTGTTATTTACATATTTTGCCTCTAAAGTTCTTTGTGGTAATACCAAGGTTCCTATTGTGAGTACTTCATTATTTTTTTTTTAATGGAGTAATTTTTTATAGTTAAATCGCACTAAAACATCCAAATCTGACACTGTGCATCGGCTGCACGAAACCCATTGAGTTAAAAATTAAAATTTTTACCACGTGAGCTTTAAACCAAGTGCAATAATAACCCAGAAGAATTATTTATTTTTTTTATTACCACCCTAATGCACATTAGTATATCTAACACATTTATTTAAATTTCTTTATATTTGCCTTGAAATGATGTTGATTTACTTCAATTTTCTATTAACCAAAAAGAATTTGTGACATTCAAAAGAAAGGAATGGTATTTTTTCATGAATATAAAATTAATTTTCGAAATTCCCTTAAGATTTGATATACAGACATACGTTTAGAAGAAACTAATTTTTCTTTAACATTTGCAAAAAAAGTTTAGTTTAATATTCTCCAAGGAAATAAGAAACATTTTTATGATAAAATATTTAAAATCACAATGAAAAAATTACTAAAAAAAGAACGGCAAAAGACAAATTTTATTTAACAATGTGTACAATTTTTATAATTTTTCTTCCATAAGTTTTTTTGCAGAGAAACAAGCTGCCGCCATTCTAAAAAAGACGACAAGCCATTAAAACATTTTATTTGGCGGCTGTCAATTGGTTTAAATTGGTCAAGTCAAGATGAAACAACAAGCAACAAACAACCAACTAAACAAAAAACTCGCACACATATCATTCAGGCAACAGCAGCTCACAATCCTACAAATAAAAAAAAAGTTCCCCATTAAAAAATGAAAATAAAACGAAACATTTCAAAACCCGAGTGTATATAGGTAGTAGAGGTTCCTTTTAGGGATTTTAACCATTATGCTTGAATTGTATTAAAATCAAAAGAAAAAAAAACCTTTGGCCATAGCCCCTTAACAAACAACGTTGGGTCCTCTTTCTCCCTGAATTATATTTTGTAGCACAAAACACATCATTAAGTATAAAAATTCTTAAAATGGAATTTTAAATCATTAAAAAGCTTTATGTACGTTTGTGTTTACACATACAAACGCACTTATACACATACATACTTAGTTACTTACTTGCCACAATATCAGCAGTAAACATTTTTATTCAACAACAATCTGTTTTTAAGTTTTTTATGAGATTTTTTCTCTGTAGAGAAAATGCCATACGAAAAGAAGAATTTCCAATGCATTTGCTTTATTTGGTATGTTGCAATCACACACACATACACACACAAATATATACAATAACAAAAACAACAATGACTTGAAAAAGTAAAATACTCTAAATAAAAGATGCAACAACTTAAAAAAAAGAATGTTGCAAGTTAACTTAACGAACCTTTAGAGTGCACAATATTAAAGAAAAGAGTATCAGTTAGCACAGTGTAACGTCTTGCTGTCAACTTTTGGACACTATTTGTTTTTTATTAATAATGATTTTGTTCAAGTAATTTTTTTATATAAAATAACATTCTGTAATTTCGATTTAAATTTTTTTTGTCTAAAAAAATTTTAAGCAAATCGATTTCTAACTGTCGTAAGAGAACTATTTACTTTACCAATTTTGGTAACAATCGAATTATAAAACTAAAATTTAATTTTTTAATGTTCCAAGTCTGAATAGACGTCTTACGATCTGTGTTCATAACAGATGAAAGTAGGTGAAGGGAGAAGTGTTCATGAAAACTTAAGTTGATTACCTGCAAATTTATGTAACTGAGTTAAATTGTGGAAGCTGAGCTATGTACATTGTGGGCATTCGGGATTCCTTTGGCAATACACAGTACAACTTCATCGACAGATCTTCTTGGCAAATGACAACTCTATTTGCAGGTGTTTTCAGTAAAAGGGGGTTGATAACTTTACGAGTTGGATCAATGTATGTTTAATAGTCGGGCGTAAGATCATCTTTATACTCAAAGTAGTATTCTCTCTATATTTCTTTAACTACCAGAGACGCATTGAACTCGTCCAAAATATTCAGGTTCTGCAAAGACCTCTGAAATGTAATGAATGTTGCGAACTATGTATGTATATCATCATGGTGTATTACAAGTGATATATCGGTTAATCTTAGCAAGACCATTCTGGTACCTCTCACTCTACGCCGAATAGAGCGAGGGAGCGATCGCTCTAAGCACCAGATATCTAGGGGCACCAAAAAAACCATATGCTAAAAACAAATTCCAACGAATTTGTTATATTTTTATTATAAAATGTTAAAAATAATAATGTTAAAAAACGAAAAGGCACTGACGAAAAAGAAGAGGGACTTAATTGAAATTAAATTCTATGTGTTGATACTTGCAATAAAAGAATTAACATGAAGTGAAAGCGTGTACGAAAGTGCGCCGAACGATAATCTCGCTCTACCCTGATCTCCTGTATTGTTAATCGATGATGCTATAGAAGCTTAGTTCAAGTCGAATATCAAATATTTTCGACTTTATGTAGAGGTAGCACGGCGCGCAAGGGGTGAAGTTTATACAAAATCTGCTAAGAACAGAAACCCAATGCAATGACTAACTCAAAACAGCAAAATATTGATATTGGCCCCTTTTAGCACCAAGCCACAGATCTAATGGCGTTTCCTTTTCTCGAAAAAAATTTAAGATTTTCTTACTTTTTATTAAAAAAAATCACAATTTAGCATTCCTTTGAAGCAAAAATTATCCTTCGTAAGGGCTGATACAATAATTTCTAAAAAATGTACTTCCTCAAAAAATGATTATATTGCCAATTTTCATTGAAAAGTTCAAACATTTTTTTGTAGAACAGAAAGCGCCATAAGTGAATCATTAATGTATGTGACATTTTTTTAAATTTATATTTAAGCTAGTTCGTTGCACTGTATCAAATTATGTGCAAAGTAAAAGATCTGCTGCTACTTTTTTATTTGTTCAATGTATCGTTCTAGTTAGTCTTTTTCTGCATCTTCCTCTTACATGCTGTCAAGAGGTAGCACAAATGTGTACGCAAAAACTAACAGCAAAAAATTAAAAAAAAAAACTTTAACTCGATTGCAATGCTACAATGAGACATTAGTAACAAACAGCGGCAGGCATTTCCAACGTAAACGTACCACAAACTAAACGATATGAGTTTCTTCGTTGTATTTAAGTTTTATTTTTTTCTGCTGAAGTTATAGTCTAGTGTTGTTGCTGTTGAAGTTATATACTTTATACAGCATGTTGCACGCTGCATGAAATGCATGTTATGTTCCTATGTTTCTTTTTGCTTATTGCAGTTTTTGTTGCTATTGTAGACGGACACAGATATTTTGTTGTTGCTGTTTTTATGTCTTATATCTTTGCAAGTACTTTGTGGAGCTCGTTAAACATTTTTGTGTGAATATTTTTATTTTATTTATTTATTTCTTTCAATTTCATTTTTGTTTATTCCCTCCCAAAAAAAAGAAATGTACCACTTGGATGGCTGTAGATGTTCCTTGCTTTGGTGGCTAGTATAACTGAAATTTTTTTTTGTTGTTTTTAGTAAATTACAAAAATCCTTCTTTTTATATAACGAGAGAAGTGGTTCCGTTTCGTTTATTTTATATTTTTCTTTTGGTGAAGAAAAAGATTTTATTTTGGCTTTCTTTTTTATTTATTTAAATAAAATCCCACAAATATGTTTCCCATATATTAAAAAATATATGGTTCCCATTATTTTATTCTTATCGAATATACTCAGTTCCAAATGTTTAGTCCCCTGTGTCTATAAATTACCATACAAATAGTCCAGATGACTTTCGTTAAGTACTATAGATACTTAAGTGGTAGGAGTATGCGAGATCAAGTTATACGAGTTGAAAATTGCCCATATATGTATATACCACCTTGTGTCAAGACTACAGTGATCTTAGCTATACCGTATTCATATGTACATATGTGTATGTGCCATACCGTGTCAGTTTTTGCTTTAGCGGTAGCTAATACTCTTTTTTTGCCATTGTTATTTGAAATAAAATACCACTTCTGTTGGTCACTGTATTGAAATGTATTTCTATTTTTTTTTTTTAATTTTGCTCTTAAAGTTTTCGCTTCTGCAGCAGCCGCATCTAATGGAGTTTATTCGACTAGATAAGAAAATGCTTTAGTTACCAGGTAAAATAAATAAATGAAGTATATCCCACATTGAACGAGGTTAATGAGAATTAAAGGCGAATTCTTTTAAAAATATATAATACTTAGTTTATTTATAATTAAGGAAAGTTTTATTTATTTCATATTATAATGTAATTACAAATAATGTTAAATCTGAACAAAGACCTTCCTTCACCAGTTGTAGTGACACAGGCCAAAGGTTGATTTAATAATTTATGGCCTACGAACGATAAACTATAGATTACGTATGATAAGCTAGTGTGAATAATTTTAAACTTATTTTGAATATAAAAGGCTTCGCCCGCAACTGGTATGTAAGAAGGTTGTCGTCTCGGCTGTTGTGCCTTCCTCTTCGAAACGCGCTGAGAAAAGGTACGACTTTTAACTGCAATGCACAGTGGTTTAATAATTCAATAACTCCTGAACCGTTCAAGATATCTTTATGAAATTCCACACAGTCTTTGCGATAAAAAAAATTCGACGATATCTTTAATGTTAGCCGATGGCCCTGGTAGCTAGTGCTTTCACTTCCTTATATTGATCGTATATTTAGGTATAAGTTTAATATTAAATAAATAAAATAAAAGTGATGTTTAAACGGCTTAAAGATATTACTGTTATCGAATTTCGGATTTTTTTATTTAAATAAATAGAACAACCCGTTTTCCAGTTATTTTAACATATTTCGGGCAACTGCTTATTTTTTGGCATAACGGTATTTCTCAAGAACTAGAATCATTTTAAAAAACTTAGTCCAGATTCGAATTCAATGCCCAAAATAAAATAAGAAACAGCTTTCCGTTGCTTCAGTAAAACCCTTGAATACTTGTGTTATTTACCCCGTTTATCCTCAAATTTCATGATTTAATAATATTTTTGTAAAATATTCTAGGCTACATGAAATAAGGCACAATACAATTGCAAAAGTATTAATTGGGAAGCCCAGATGAAAGGTGCCCGTTTTGCAATTTTATTCGTTAATTGCTATTCAGGGCCTACTGTGTACCAATTTCGGCTTTCTAACTGTACTGTAAGTGCACCACCCAGGTGAAAAGTGCCCCTTTTCATTTTTTTCTGTTTAATTTCTCACCAAAACCGACCTATATACACAAATTTCAGCTCTCTAGCTATAGTGAAAGTGCCAAATAATATTGATGAGCCAGTGAGTCAGTGAATAGGTACTAAAATATGCACTTTTTACACTTTAATATCTCGGGAAGCTTTTCACCTATGAAGTTACCTCTGTAGAAGACCTTATCTTTCAGGTTACATTATTTTATGATTAAGTGGAGCAAAGTTATGAGGGCGTAAAAACAGCTCAAATGGTTTCGTGTGATATACACATTGTTTATTTGACAGGATTGCATTCAATATGCATTAGAGTGGGCCAAAAAATCAACTTTTGGGGTTTTTAAAAGTATATAGAAAATATTATTTGGGCTGACAAAAAAGAATTATCGTCACAATTTGAACCCTTAATATTAATATAAGAGGTTCGCAATTTTTGATTTATTTTGTCTATGCAGGCAGGTTTTTGCATTTTAACTCCAAAACCGTCGATCCAAACGGAATTGACCTGAACTAAATACTCTACGAAAATGATGAAAGAGAAATTTTTTCCAGACGAGCCCTTTTCTTATAACTTTGCCTGGAATATTGTTATAATTTTATTATTATAAAATTTCAAAGTTTAATAATCAAATTGTTAAATCATACCAAGGTTCGAGGCATGGTTATACGAAAACGGTTCATTCGACAAAAAATTTCACTAGGACCTTTCTCGTAGAGCATTTAATATCCTTCAAGATATGTTTAGGTCAATTCTATTTGGATCGATGGGCTTGCAGTTAAAAGGCAAAAACCTGCATAGACAAAAAAATTCTGACAATTTTTTTTTGCCATCCCAAATAATATTTTCGATGTACTTTTAAAAAAAACCAACAGTAGATTTTTTTTGCCCACTCTAATATACATACATACATGGTGCAAAGGTATTCGCTACAAGAAATTTATTAATTCAATAATTAAAGTTTTAGAAAAGTTGTTGATTAAAATCATTTTTTATCTCAAACAAAATTTTTATTTTAAAAAAACACTTATTTGGAGTGATTGCTTGATTTTAAGTATCTGTTAAAAACAGCCGCTTTAAGTCTTAACAAACTGTATATGTGTTTTATTTTTAATTCTAGTTCGATTAGTTTACCTTCAGGTTAAAAGAAGTGAAGTTAAAAAGAAATATTTGCTTTGTTTGATATTTTTGTTTGCATTCATGTACAACAACATGCAATGCAATAAACCATGCACCCAACTCCAAATAAATAAAAAAAAGGGAAAACTTGGGGGAAAACATTACAACAACTAACAAACGAAAAAAACTTTAACAAGCAACAATTGTTTTTAACAAACTCCGGCATGTAGTTGCATGTGGAGTTAGAATTGTTGGTTGGTTTTTAAAGGCAGCATAAGTATTTTTTTTTAACAAAAACTACTTTCAAGCTTTAAACCATTTTTGGTGTTGCTCTTAATCCCACCCCCAAGGGTCATTTATATTAAATACTACAACCATTTTAAGTTATTCGAATAGGATTTAAAATTTGTTTGTTCAATTTCAGACTTTTACTTATAATATGTACTTTATTAGTTTTATTAATCTTTTTTTTAATTTTTCTTAAATGATGTTCTTTTTATTTTTTCACACAGTTTTTCTTTCAGTAAATAAATTTGATTTCAATGTTTTGTTAAACACTCTATAAAATACTTTAAACCATCAAATAAAATATCCACGAATATGTATGAGCTTTTATTAAGCCAGCCGGACGGTTTTCTGGTAAACAATACAGTGGAGCTGATGGCAAAATAAATGATGAAATACACATCGTTGGTCAAATTACAAGGGCCCTAACTCGTATTTTTTACGAAATTTAATTTTCCAGTAATTCCAATACATTTCACACACATACACTTATATACTAATTAAAAAAATATTCGGAACATCAAATTTGTGTTTGATTTTCATTAAAACATGCATTTAAAATAAAGTTACATTTTTAAAATTCCAGGTTCTATCATGTTTTTATCTTCTCCTGTATAGTTACAATTATTTGAGTCGAGGCCTTTCTACTTGTGACCAACGATATATACTCAGATATGAGACTTGAAACATCAATAGAGAGTTGATTTCAGCATGTTACCTACAAAGATGAATAGTTGATGCACAGATGACACCACAGTAGGCCGAAAAAATGTTTGCTCTTTTAACTTTTGCAAATATTATGCTATGTTTTAACGGTACGTGCTTCGATATCTATTCATGCTTCATACCCTAATCCTGACCAGAGCAACTTGCTTGAACCTTCTTGCGAAGCACGAAAAATTCCTCTCTTCTCTAAGTTGTATCGAAGTTCATCGCCAGTTTACCTAAACTAGTTGTCAAAACAAAATAAATATGTATGGACTATGTGTAAAAAAATAATAGTAATAATAGATATGTGTACAAATACACATAAAAACCTTAAAAAATTGAAAAAAATCAAATAATACAGTGAACAAAAAGCACGTCAACTATCTACGTATGTATGTACATAAAAAGAACCATTAAAACGAAGCAAGAATGCATCGTGTAAACAGTATGATTCGCAATCGTAATTGAGAGTGCGAAGCAAGTGCTTCACTTCGTCGTGTGAACATGGTATTAGCCGATTTGAAAGGTTTTTACATATTTGAAAACTTTTACATTTTAAATATATTTCGAAACACATGCTTAAACGCTAATATTATCTAAGATTTACCTTGCGTTTAGACATGCAAGTACTTGCATGCAAGTTCTGTGTACGTATTATCAACGAAAATATCGAAAAATGCCCAACTGTCTTGCAAGTTGCTTGAATGTTTACACGGGCAGGTGAAAGTTCATTTTAAAAATGTCGGCGAGAGCAGAACAACTAAAAAAATGTCTTTATTATTGAAGCTAAAAAAAGTGTTTGATTTTGTTTACTTTTTAATGCAGAGTTGCCAATAATACACAAATATTTAATTTTAAGGGAACCATATAACATTGAATTTTATTCGTATTTTTTCTACGATAATTATGTTTTAAAACTTCATTAACTGCTTGATTTACGTATATTTAAGAAAAATAATATCAAATTAACTTTTAAATTTATTTAAAATCAGTAGAATTACAATAATATTATATTACAATCCAGTTAGTGTGTACTAAACTGTTGATAGGGTAACACTGTTATATAACTTGCCATTTTACTTGCTGCTAGTGTCAAAAAATCACTGTCTTGTAAAATCCCTTGCAAGTGAGCTGCAAGTTGGCTGCAAGTGCGAAAAGTGTAAGTGTATTAGTAAAAAAGTAAGTCTGTATTGAGTTTTTCGAACTTGCACCTGCACGTGTAAACGCTAAGTTACCTAATATGAAGATGCTTGATATGCATTACAATGCATTTTCCGTTAGGGCCCACTGTTAAATGTATTGTTTAAAGCTAAAGACATTTATTTCATTGTGTTGGTATCTTGGAAAAGGATCTTCCCGAATATCTTTTTCTTTAGTTTCTTAACATATTCAGCAAAAGCCCTCTTTAAAACTAAAAGTTTGTTGTTATAAGTTGTTGAGGAAATTGCAAAAGGTCCAAATTTAAAGAAAATATATAAAATTTATAGTACGTATAGTGAGTAAACCAGTTCTTAGTGATATTTTTTATTTATTTATTTAAGTTGTTTGGCTTAAAGATATTCATCAATTTAAAATAAAACGTATACCAAACAGGTTCAGTTCGATATTAGGTGGCTTATAAAACTAAAATGTGGCCAAATATAATTCAAGGCTAAAAAGGCAAAACAATAAAAATAAAAGATATAAAAGAGAAACTACATTGTAAAACAAAATTGTCATTGAAAGGATATAATTCAAAAAGTTACTTATATTTTTTATTTTTTGTGAATTTTTTTAACGGATTTTGTGCGATAAAAAGTAATGCACTGAACGTATTCATACTTGGTACGAAAAAAACCAGGTGCGGTTACAGGGACATGGATTTATTTTCTCCTTTGCAAATAAGCTTTGCCTGTAGTTTAACGAAAAAAGAATGTTGAGGCTTAAAAAATGCTAAGCAAGTTCTTTGGTGGCTTGCTTAGGTTTAAACGAATTTCATAAAATCCGCTGACGAAGCGCAAAGTCGCATCGAAATATATTTCATTTTGCTACTTGCCGACTTAATTCCTTTGATTTCGGTAAACAGCGCACTAGATGCAAACAAATAGATTTTATTTATTTAATTAGGTCTATAGATTATAAATCCTTGCAGGCAAAAGGTGCAATACAATACAGCTAATTATTGAAATGTATAAGCTATCTTTTCAAAAAATATAATAGCGGAGTATTTTGAGAGAGTCGAACACAAAACTCCAAGACTAAGATGCTAACACGCTAACGACTATATAGCTGCACTTATTTGGATTTTATTAACAATTGGTTCCAAGGATAGTGAAGCCTGAGCTATAAAACTAATGCGTTTCTTCATCCGAGCTCATGTCTTCTCAATAACATGATCTATCTGTGGAAACAGTACTGCATGATATAATAGTCACTATAGAAGGGACCCTTGACAAGATGGGATATGTTATGGCATCCTTTTTAGACATAGAAGGCGCCTTTAACAATGTGAATATATTATCGATAATCGCTGCGCGGTGCGCGATCAGGGCGGACCGTTTAATAATATACTGGCCGGGGAACATGCTCATAAGCAGAACCATAATTTCCAGTTTGGGCATGAATACGAAAAGGAAAGTACAAGGGGCACTTCGTAGGGCGGAGTTCTTTATCCATTCCTATGGAACCTTTGTCGTAAATAAAATTATAATAAAACTGAACGAAAGCGACACAACCGTAGTAAGTAGCCTTTGCCTACGATAAGTAAACTCATGGAATCGGAACTTACCAAATTACTTGAATGGGCGAAGGATAACGGTCTAGGAATAAATCATATAAAGACTGAATTTGTACTTTTTACCAAACGATACAAAATTCCAGTTTTGAGGACACCACGTCTAGGTGGCATTACTCTGCAACTCTCGAAAGAGGCTAAATACCTCAGCATAATCCTAGACTCCAAGCTCTCGTGGAAACGTAATGTGGAGGACAGGATGAAGAAAACTCTAACCGGGCTTTAATCGTGCAAAAGAGCTTTTGGAAAAAGATAGGCGCTGAAGCCGTATATTCTACATTGTGTGTAAACGGCACAGATCCGATCCATTCTGACTTACGAATGGATTGTCTGGTGGATAAAAGTGGACAACAGTATTTATCTCCCTATACTGGGTAAGGTGCAGAGGTTGGCATGTCTTGCTATCACTGATTTAATGAGGTCAACTCCTAAGGGCAGTCTAAAAAAATGCTTCACTTAACTCCTCTTGGTGTCCACATCAAGTACATATGTCAAGCGGTTTCAAGCATGACCGTACGCGATATGGCACCATTCTACAAAATGTGGGAGGGAAAGTCATGGGGAAACAAACCGACTATATATCTCCGGTCATGAATTTTGACAAACCCTTCTCAGCGGAGATCATTAATAGGGAAGACACAATGGGAAACTATGTAACTCGGTATAATGCAGTTTTGGTTTTTACGTACAGCTCTAAATTGGATACTTGTACTGGATTGGGAGTTTGCTCCGAGGGTCTTGACCTTTTGGTATCTCTCAGGCTACCCGACATCTCAACCGTATTCCAGGTGTAGTTTTATGCCATTACTGTAGCTGCAAATAGAATTGCTGGGCGCGTCGTGGAGACCAGTACTATAGACATTTGCGTGTATAGTCTGGCCGCAATTAGGGCCCTAAATTCCAAGGTGGGAGATCGAAGTGTATACTGGCACATATTCAATCTCTGCATCGACTTGAAAGACACAACGTCAGGACGGTTTGCGTTCCGGGGTATGAAGGCATCCACACGCAAAGAAAACACATTGTTGAGGCAACCATAATTAAAGAGCAACATGCTATGATTGAATATATGGTTAAAAAATCTGTTTTACATATATATATATATATAGAACCATATATATATATGCTTCAAAGCAACCATGTATATTGTTCAAAGTTACAATATATGTTTTGGAATAACCATATATATGGTTCAAAACAAACATATACATATATGGTTCACAGCTACAATATATGCTTTGAAATAACGATATATATGGCTGAAGACAACCATATATATGATTCAAAATTACAATATATGGTTTAAAATAACCATATATATGATTTAAAACAACCATAAATATGGTTTAAAACAACCTTATACATGGTTCAAAATTTCACTATATGGTTTGAAATAACCATATATATGGTTCGAGGCAACCATATCCGGTTCAAAATTACAATATATGGTTTGAAATAATATATTGTTATATCAAACCATATACTGTAATTTTGAACCATATATATGGTTGGCTTAAACCATATATATGGTTATTTCGAACCATATGTATAGCTGCTTTAAACTATACATATGGTTATTTCAAACCATATATTGTAATTTAATCATATATATGGTTGTCTTCAGCCCTATATATGGCTATTTCAAACCATATATTGTACATACATATTTGCTGACACATATTTTATTTACAATCGGCCACATTCTGAAAACCATTGCGTTTTGAAATATTGCAGCCTTTCAGTTAATTTTTATGTTCAGATGTTTGAATTATTTTATCCTAACTAAGCTACGAATACTCTAAATTTTCTGATTAAAAGAACACTGTTCTCGTTTTCAAATGGTTTTCATAACATGGACGAATATCAATTGCTAGCATTTATCCGTTTTTGTTATTTTTAATTTATTTTTTTTTATATTCTATTTTTTCAAACCAAGCGACACACAAAAAAAACTACAGCTCTCAGGGTGCTGTTGGCTGAGTAGTTAGCGCGTTTGACTACAAACCCTGAGGTCTTTAGTTCAAGACTAGTTCCAGGGAAGCCAACAACATCATGCATTTTTCTCATGTGTATTGCTGTGTTATTGTGTTGGTTGTTGTTGAAATGTTAAAGTGATGAAGGCATAGCACTGATCACTGTGGCAGCACCGGCAGCGATTAATGCTAACATATCCTAATGCACTTCACATATAACAAAAAATATTACCAAAAAGCATTCAACCAAGGGGTAGAACCAAAGTTTTTTTGGAAACAGAGAGCCATTTCTCTTTTGTAACCAAAGCTTCATTGAAAGTAAACTGTTTTAAAATAGTATTTACAAGAACCATATTTTATTGTTATAGAACCATACTATTATTGAATTTTTTAATATACCAGGATAGTACCTAAAATTTTTTTAATAATAATACTGTTAAATTCAACTATTTTACTATTAGTATGAGTGATAATAATGTCATGTAAGCATCAGTTTTTGTCGTAAGCTAATTAAGGCTCACAATTGCTTAAAACAATAATAACTTATTTGCTACAACCATAAGCTATATCGGGAAAAGTGACATTGTTTCTTTTTAAGATAAGTAACACATCAGGCAATTAATGCCTACCAGTTAATTAATTAATGTGTTACCTTCTTTGGGAAAGCGATAGTGTAGAGAGAACAGGTGGTGAAGTAAGAGAGAGATAGGAAACTTAATTCATTTACAACCCTGCTATTGCGCGTTTTTCTACTAGAGCAGTGTTGAGTGTTTTAAGCTATATAGCCATTTTATTAGTTCTTTTACATCGCCAACGATTATGCTACAATACCGACGGTGGAGGGTGCTGTAAAGTGCATTAGGATATGTTAGTATTAATCGCTGCCGGTACTGCCAACATGATCAGTGCTATGCCTTCATCACTTTAACAGTCCAGCAACAACCAACAGAATAACACACCAATGCACATGAGAAAGACGCATGATGTTGTTGGCTTGCCTGAAACTAGCCTTGAACTCAATACCTCAGGGTTTGTAGCCAAACGCGTTAACTAATCAGCCAACAGCACCCTCAAACGTGACATTGTTGATGCTTCCATTCCACAACCATATCTTTTCTCTGCGTGCATGGGAACGAAATGGCTGATGAATGCGCTTGAGCAGGCTCGGCCTTGGACGAAGCGCACTCACAAAGGGCTATATATATTCCCTTAGTTGAGCTGTCAAACACGATGAAATAGTGGGCACAAATGAAGGCGGCATTCAGGTGGTCTCCCAATAACCACTTGCTGAGTATCTAAAACTCTTTGACCCAAACTTAGTATTGTTAGGACCAAGCAGCTCATAACACTTGGAAGAAGGTTTTTGTCACTCCTGGTTAAAGTCAACAAGGGGCACTGTGCGATCGGACACATGTCGGAAGGTCTAAGCTTTCCCTATGATGTTCATTGCAGGAGCTGGTGCGACGAAATAGAAGAAGAGTCAGTACAACATCTTCTCTGTAACTGCCTGCCCCTGCAGGAGCGCAGACTTAGGCATCTAGGCTGTCGTTGTCTGCGGAATCTTGACTGTCTCACTGGCTGAACTCTACGGATTTGTGAGAAGTTCTGGATGGTTCTAAGGAACCGGAACAACAGTACTTCGTAGGAACGTGTAGGGTGTAGTCCTCTGGACGTCACAATAGCCTCCGAGCGATCTCGATAGTATGCGGGCATCCCTTTTAACCTAACCTCACCTGCAAATCTAGGTTTCTTTTGTAAGATAGTATTGTCTCAAAATTGTAATTAATTGTAATTAAATTGTAATTGTAATTAAAAGTTAAAACAAATAGAAAGCTGGAAAAATACTTCGAAAATTTATTTCGTATAATGGGGAACTTCAATGCAAATTATGCATTTCCTATATCGCTAAGCAGCACGTATTTTTCCGGCACTAGAAAATTTCTGAAAATGCATGATAATAAATCAAACAAACGCAAAATAAGAAAATTTTAATGAAATCCCACGTTATCTTGTTGTCAAGCAAATAAAATTATGCACAGATATTTAAAATTGTTTAATTTTTTGTTGTTGTTGCTCAAAACATTTCGAAATTCGAATAAAATTGTTAATTTACGATTTGGTATACGTGGCTGCCTACTGCACGCAAGCAATCAAGATTTAGTATGAGATTTAATAAAGAATTATACAAAATAATTTACTAAAACATTCAGCGCAATAATACTTTTACTCATTTTAATTTTCTTATTTGAGTACAATTTTACACATAATGAGCAACAAAGATATTTTTATGTGAAATTTTTTAAATCTTATTTTGCATTTAAATATTTTAACGCAAGTATGTTAGTTTAAAATATTCAGAGCATGTACTGAAATTAGTCTATTTCTATGATATTTTAAAGTCCCTAATTGATCAAAAAACACAATTCACAAAAAATTTTCTAGTTTTAGCAAAATATATGCATTTTTAAATTCTTTAAAAAACTACGAAAGTTGTCCTTTAGCTTTCTTTTTCTGGTAAAGAAAAAGACAAGCTACCTTTATTTCAAATTTATGGACATGCTACTTACTACATATTCCACCAAGACACAACAAAATAAACTACCAAATACTTGTGCCCCTACACAAGTATATGATTGTATAAATGTATAAGCTGAAAGCCGCCCCACTCCTGACACCACTTTTTTTAAATAAACTAATGTTTATGGAGACCATACTACACAGTCCTTAACAAATTCATCCTTCTTAACAGACATAATATGCATCTAAAGCCTTTTTCAGCAGAGTTAAATATTTTCTTGTTGTTTTACTATTTTTTGGCTCTAAACATTAAAAATTTGTTATGTTTAAACAAAAACATATTCATACATACAAAAGTTTATGTATTAGGGTCATTCCATGTGTATGGACTTTGTTTGATGATCTGAGGCATGCTGAATACAAAAATATATTGCGATTTCTAGAATTGTAAAAAGTTTTAGCTTAAACCAAATAATTCGATAAAAATTACATTTAAACTAAAACTTTGTATTTCTTTGTTATTATAATACCAGCACGGACCACCCTAATAAGTACATATGTATATGCATTTCCGTATTTACTTATAGCATGTGTATCAAATAAAGGATATTTTAAGGAAAATAGTGAAAGAGAGTTATTGTTGTTGTTGCGTATGTATAAGTGTATATATATGTTTCTACACATTGCAGCTTAAGAAAAATAATTTTTCTCAAAATGTCTAGAAGGATGTGCAATTTTTCAAAAACACAACGAAACGAAACAAAAACAAATAAAGTTTTCACTGTTTTGTTGCTTTCGTTGTTGTCAAGACTTTTTCTTTGCTCCTTTATTAACCCTTTCAGAGATAATATATAAAATAAAGCAGTCTAATCGCCACTTAAACTATTGTTTAGACAAGGGTAACATCAATCGTATTATACTCTTTTTGATATTGTTCTTCATTGCGTTTCCAAAGAATGCTGTTCATGCAAAATCCTCGCTGCACAGTAGTGCAGAATTAAAATATTTTTGATAAACATCACCATTTCTAAACGGAGAATCCGATCGGTAGAAGACGAACTTCCCAGATCGCTCTGAAGCGGAGTAGGACACTTCGGGCATGTACAATTTTCAAGGGTGTTTAATTCGTTTGCTTCTCCTTTAAAAGTTCACAAAAAATCTTGTTTATTTAAATACTTTTCTTTTATAGCTATTGAGGTATACCCACTTGAAAAAATCTTAATTTTTCAAACATTGTTAGTCACAATTATCTACAGAAGTTTCAAGATATCAGATCTACATAAGAACCGATTGTTACAATTGTTTCTTTGTTAGTGAAAAACCAAAAATTCAAATTTTTAAAAAAATTTTACGGATATATTCCTTCTGTACTGGGAAATACACAATTTTCAAATTGAAAATTGCAAAACTATTTTGGCCTAAGCATCTCCATCGTTATTTTCTCTATAAAAAAACTCTCTTTGGCGACATATAATTATTGTATATGTGTCTAAAAGTTATCTTCACAGGCATGATTTTCGGAAAAAAATCAATCCAGTTTGCATTCGAATTATTTTGCATCCAAGTTTTGAATTTACATCATATCTTCTAAAATCCCAAAGCTTTTATACTCAAACAACACCTCTTCGAGAAAATCTAATATGTACATAATTATTCACTAAAGCATTTTATACTTCTTGGCTAAATGTGGACTCTATGGGATTCTCAGAAGCAAATCTTAGTTTTCTTTGCTTGCTTGTTATTTACTTCGAAATTTGCTATATAAGTACAAAATTTCATTCCATAATTTTAATAATTAACGATTTATAGCAATAAGAAAAAAATTGTGCACAAACCACCACATAAAACCATTTTTCCACTTAGGAATTGCAGAGCTATACCGCACTCTCGGAGACCCAATCCACTCGGAGACCCAGTTGGATCCATTGTGAGCTTGAAGAGTTGAATGTCGAGTTAATTCGAGGAAGGGAAGATGTAATCGTACTACGTTACTATGGCTTATCGCTTAAGAGCAGGTTACGTGTTGTCTCGTTACTGACCTTAAATTAACCGCGAAAACAATTCTAACAACCGCTAATACTCAGATTATCAATATTTTTCCACTTGGTTTGCAAAAAGTATTTCAAAGAATTTTAAATTAAATTAAATTTTAAGTACGGGGGGTATGCAAATAAATAAAGTGTACTTGAAATGTACATTGAAAACGGGTTTATGGAAATTTTGTTTTAATATACATTTCAAGCACACTTTATTTATTTTTTGGCATATGTAGGCTAAAATTTTAATATGTATAGTATTGAAAGTTATACATATACAGGAAGAATTATCACAAAAGTGTTTTCAAATAAAAATTGGTCTAAAATAAAATTTAATTTTCAGTAAATATTCTTTGCTGAATCAGTGAATTTTTTGATTAATTTTTATTTAGGACGCAAACAACAAAACAACAATAAAAACCAATTTTCTGTGCCCTAAAAAAACAACGCCGATGACGACGTGCACATATATAACAACAACAACAATGAAAGCAAAAATAATGCATTTGTAACAAGTTTGTTTACTGAAGATTGCGTTAATTCTCATTAATTTGCTTAAGAGCCTTTAGATAAATATTCAGAGTTGAACACATTTAACAAATTGAAATTTCATATATGCTTAATGCATGATGATGTTATTATTTAAAGCTTACAAATATTAAACAAAGTTTTTACTAGCTCAGATAAAAAGTTTCTTTGATATATTAGAAAAAAATCCAGTAAATATCTTTGTTTGATTCAGTGAACTATTTTGCTTAGAATTTGTAAGTATTTTTAGAGAAATTGTTTTATAAATTTCGAAAAAAATATTGTTTGATGTATTGCAAGAAATCCAGAAATACCCAAGGTCTTGGCAGGAATCGAGCCTGTGACCCCGGCTAATAGTCTAGCACACTATCCACTACATTACAGGGGTACGCCCCTGTACCCTTTTTTCAGACATTTTTGTCTGTATTTACAAATTTATTTGTAGATCCGTTTCTAGATAAAATATTTACTAATTCATTGATATTCCTTACTTATAATGAAATTTTGTGTTTTCTGTGTAGTTTTTTAAACATGTAGACGTGTAAAATTAATGGACTAATATGTAAATAAAAACACGTATTGAAAGCAGTTCAGTAATTAAATTAGCTTAACGATTGGAATGAAATAAAAACAGTCTACCCTAAGATGTACTACGCGCTTGCACAAAAAAAGTTTTCTCATTGAAACGGCTGTACCATTACAACGCTTTTTTACAAAAGCTGGCATAACCGCTGCGAAGAAAACAAACATTCATCTTTAAATTCTACTCTGAAAAACTAAATTGAAAAAAACGCTGACTATATTTCGCTCGGATTGATGGCATTTGCCTCGTTGCGAGCAGCATCTTAATGACAACGATATTAATTGATCTAACAAAACTCTTTTCAAAGTTGTCCTACAAGGGTTAAATGGCTATAAAAAACGTCTTGTTGCTTTAACCAAAAGAACTACAACAATTGCAACAACTCAAATGAAAAAAGTTTATTATATTTTGTTAGTGTCTTGTTAATGAAAATTTAAATTAAGCTCGACTGAAGGCAATAAGAAAAAAACTTAATATTTTCAAAGTATTTCTTTTCTTCGACTTTGACAACAGGAAAAATCCAAACAAAAGAAAATGTTTATTTATATTTTAAAGCAGAGAAAAAACAACATGAAAATCTTTATTTTAAGCACTGGTTTTATCTTTCTCTCCCTCTCTCTTAAAGTATGAATATGCATACAACCACATTAAAAGGATTAAGGATAATAAATGTTATTTTTTGATATACATGACTTTCTCCTTTTTTTGGTACGAGTATTTGTTTTATTGATGTCTTTTTTCTTAAATTTTATTTTTTTCATTATATTTTATTTGTTTCTTTTTTTATTGAGGGCAACAGAGATCTTTATTTGTTTGGTTTTCTGTCTGTTTGTATGTACATTTCGATGTTTAGGAGTATTTTCTTTTATATAAATTAAATTTATAATGCGGTTTTCTTAACATGGTTTTATTCATTAAAGAAAAATATTTGAATACATGAGTTGGTTTCTCTTTGTTGCTTTTAGCTTTTGCAGTCAAAATTGTTCCTAAAACATGAAAAGCTTTATTAAAACTATGATGTGGTTATAAGGTATTTTTTAAGCTTAATTTTCATGTTTAGTTTTTGGTTATCATTAAAAATATGAGATTATCTAAAATTAAATAAAACCAACAGAAACCTAGACATAGTTTAAATTGTCTATTTAAGTTTAGAAGAAAAGGAAATGCTTTGTAACACTTTGTAGTCTGCTTAATAGATATTGTGTCCTCTTTTTTCAACAATTGTCATAACTCCATATTATTTGAAATCTTGATTTATTGGCGTGTATGGATTTAAGGGTTGCTTTTAATGATTTAACCATTTTACATTATATGTAATTAATTTTTAATACATTCGGCATGGAATTATATACTACCTACATATGCTTGATAGTAATTACTAATGCGAGTATTATTTACACATATGGGATTGACATAAGGGTGCAAAATTTAATTGATTTTCTATATCTAGTATTGTAGAATTAGTTCAAATATATACTGAGTTTATTATTAATGAAGATGTGATATAATTTCCCAGAACTAAAATAAAACATACAAGGGAAAACCATTAATTAGGCAACATTTTTTAGTATAGCCTTATACATACATAAGTATACAAAACACATACATACATATATAGTAGTGCCACAAAAACCTTAAATTTTTCATCTTTTTGACACATTTTTTTGTTTTATTAAATGTTTTCTCCAATCATGTGAGCTTCCATAACGTAAAAAATACTTTTGAAACTGAACATGTAATAAATTTTATTTAAATATAATAATATTTTAAAATTTTTTTTAATAATTAAGTTATGAGTTAAGTCGAACTGTATGGGTTTATATCAAGGTAGATTTATTTACCAGGTACTCTTGATTCCACAGATGTTCGACTCTTTTTATAAATAAATCTACCTTGGGCTTATATCCAAAGAAATTTAATTATGTTTGGCTTGAGTTCGGTTTTAATTTAATTTTTCAATTAAATTATATTTTTATTAAGAGAATTTTTTTTAATTAAATCAATGTTTGTATATACTTGATGTGATATTCTTTTAAAACATTGCTTTTAACACTTTAGAAAACAGTATATGTTGCAACCATTAAATTAAAAATAAATTTAAAAAATCAAAAAACCGACGGCGTATACAAACTAAAAGGAAAAAAAACATTGTCTAGTGTGCGAAACATAGCGACTTTTACCTCCGGCAACCATTATTTTGAAGATTGTAAGACTTGATTTTTAATGCTTCCCGACTGTAAAAGTTGCTATGTTCCGCACATTGTGATTTCTTTTTAAATTAGTTATAACTAAAATTTTACCCAAATGGATTACAATACTGAAGAAGTGTACTTAAAAAAATAAATATGTAAATATTTTAATAAATGTTTGCATTATGTGTCAAATTTCATGTTTTTATAAGTTCATCTTTTTGGTGAATTTGCGAAAAAGGTTTTTGTTTTCCGTGATATAGAACTTACGTTCCTCGTATTTCTTTGAGGAATGATATATATGTCGTCATTTGTGGGAAGCTCAGGCTTCTTGTCACACTAACATTTTATGCAGTTTCTTTTTGGAAAGACTTAAGGGGTCTGGACAGGGTCAAAATGCTTGACAAACATGTTAACAGTATGAGTGAAAATTTTTTAGAATCTGTGACACCGACGAAGCTTGGTGGAAAATAAAAAAATTCAGATTTTTGGCATGCTTACTGTTATATGCTTGTGCGTGTATAGTGTTAACCTATCAAGCCTGAACAAATTTTATTTATTTCGCGACATTTTTATTTTTTTACCAAACAAACGAACAGCACAAAATCAAACTAAAAATTAATGCTTGGTAGGTCATCAAGCATGAAAATTTCACGCAACAAGCATTTTGACTGTGTCCAGACCCCTTTAAACTTAGCGAAGATACATCAGACTTATTTTATTGTCCCTAGAGAGTTTTATTTGATTGTCTCAAAAAAAGTTAAAAGCGTAAGTGGGCCTCAAACAGTAGAAAGTAGCGCAAGAAGTAAGACAAAACTGACCTCCAAACTTCAGAGCACAGTTACAATATAGATTTGTTGATTCATTCTGGATCTATATCTCATATTCCTGCTGTTAAGGGAGTACGAAACCATTATCTCCTACTCGGGTATCTCAAATTTACAAAATTTAAAGTAGAAATTGTTTTGAAATAACACACATATCACCTTTAAAAAGCCGTAAAATTTTTGTTGGAAAACAGTTTGACTGTGAAACAATATAAAAATATTTGTAATCTAAATATGTCCCATAGCAGTAACATATACCTATCATACAAAAAAGTATATGAATAGAAATTAAAATGCAGGCCAGATGACATTAAATCATCTGAGAGCTGTGTTGAAATTGTGCTTCAAAATTTACTTAACCACATAGCAAGCAGCATTTAATTGCCAACTTTTTTAAAATGTTTATTTTAGCCACCAAGTTTTATAATACTAGCACACTTGGAAATAATTTTTGCCACAAATTCAGCTTTTGGACACATAGTGACCCGTGGAAAACTTTTGTAACAATTGCCTTCAAGTTAGTTGTCCTTTCAAAAGGGGAGTAAAAATGGCGATATAATACGTAGGCGAAAATCAAAAACAGGTTTAATTTTGGGGCGTGGCATAAAGTGAGTGAACCAAACATTCAAAGCTTTAGAAGGGCTTTCTTGCCAAGTGCAAAAAGTTGGACGTTAGGAGCGAGTGATCCGAGATGACATAAGTGGCGACAATAATTTGATGTTAAAAAGCCACCAGAACCAGAAATTAAGCCACAATCAAGTCATAATCAGCGAAATAGATATCATTTGAAGGTGTGGAAAAAACGTTTCCTTTCTTAGAAACGTCATCGACATATTTTCATTCTAGGAGGTAATTGCTGCAACTTTTTTTCAAAACATCCATCCTATAATTCTACCAATATTGGAAAATATACAAAATGTATGAAGTGCAAAAAGTTAAACTTGGATGCAAATATAGATATTATGTTCTTTATTGTGTATATAATAGATATGGGGAATATTGCGGATCTCTATAACGTTTACGATTTTAACTATTAAAATGTAGAAAATATATAGTCTACAATTATACTTTTCATATAAACATGAATTTGACCATGAATGGACCATAATTTTAAAAATATTTTTACTCAGATCTATTCTCTAAAAATCATACCAATACAATGTGAAAATAAAATTAAAATTGTTTAATGAGAGACCTAATTTTTTCATGTCACTCTTTTATATTTAAAAAATTTGTTTTTAACACTTTGAAAACTATATTTTTACTTGACTTTGGACTCTAGCCTGGGATTACAGAAAGATATTTAAAAAAAAGTTATCCAAAAGTTATTTAAAAAATTGCCCTCTTTCAAATGCGTATATTTTTTTAATCCCATTTTTGCTTTTTGGTTTATCGTTTTATTTATTTATTATTCTAAAAATTTACAAATATTTTCAAATATTTACAAATTCTAAACAAAATAATTTACTGAATCAAACAAAAATATTTATTGGATTTTTTTGTAATATATCATACAAAATTTACAAATTCTAAACAAAATAATTTACTGAATCAAACAAAAATATATATTGGATTTTTTTGTAATATATCATACAAAATTTTTGTCTTAGTCTATAAAAAGTTTTTTTTTAATTTTTTTAAGTTTTAAATAATATCATTATCATACATTAACCATTTATGAAATTTCTCTTTGTAAAAGTGTTCGACTCTGAATGTTTATCTAAAGACTTAAAGAAAATGAATGAGAATTGACGCAACAACATTAGTGAATTTATTAACTCTGAAATCTTCAGCAAACATACTTATTACAATCGCATTCCTTTTTCTATCACTGTTGTTGTTGCTATTTATGTATATGTCGTCATAGAGGTGTCGTTTTACGATACAGGAAATTTCAATTGATATTTTAAGACAGATTATAAAACCAAAATTTTATTGTTTTATTGCTACTTAACAAAAACATACTTATAAAAACAAAGTATATTAAGTCCTTAATGGTAAGAACAGGAACGGATCCAGCTTAAGCTTTTGCTAGGGGCCTTTAAATGAAATGAACTGAAGACTTAAACATCGTAACTTTAAACCATTTCAATGATTTTTATCAAAAATTGTATTTCAATTTCTAAAACATTTCTCTCTATTCATATTTCCTTCCTTCCGTTATATTAACATTTTTCACATTGATGTAAATGAAGAAAAAAAAATAATTTTATTACATTTACTACTCCGTTATTTTTCTCCCTGTGAAAATAGAAATGAAAATAAAATGTATATTTTTTCTATTCCATTCCTTTATTTCATTTTATTATCTTAATTCATTTTTCTTTTTTTCATCCACATTTATATGAAAACTGTCAACACTTTTCTACAACTGTCATGTCATGAATATAATTTTCGAAGCAGCAAGCACCATACTAATGATAATAAAACAAATAAAAATATATAACAGCCATGATATATGCATCAAGAAAATTTTATGAAATATGCATAGAAAATGTCTGGGTTGTTAAATTTTTATTCGCTTTTCAAAATGTAAGTTAGTTTTTACATATGTATACATATAAGACTTATGTAAATACATGTATGTACGCGGATTTTTTTCTACATCCAAAAGAAACTATACGAATATGTCCGTTCTGATGGATTTATATTCGTAAATATGCCGACAGATACATTAGATTTATAAATTGTATATGATAATAATATTCGTATATGAAACACCTTAAAATATTATAGCAAAATACGTTCTCAGTCATCTCAAATATGCCTCTCTAAAAATGTTGTTATAAATCCTTAAAGTATGCTACAGTTTCCATATACAAAGCTATAATAATTTTCCATACATAAAGCTTAAAGCAGCAAGCATGTATTGCAGATTGTCTCTTTGGATGCTTGTATGTGTGATCTTATATATCTTGAAATTTTTTGGCTGTAAATTACCAAGTGTTAAGCCAGACATATGCATAAAAGTTCACTAAAGGTCATTAAATTTATGTAGAGCTCTATGCAAATATGCCAAATATTTAAGAGGTTTATTACTTTTGGCAGAAATAAAAAAATAAAATAAAATTTAGGCAAACTTTATGAACTTCTGCTGCTTGAACAAAATAACACAGAGCAAGATAAGAAGCAAGGAATTCTAAAGCAACACTAAAATCAAATGTACTTGTGTGGCAATTAACAAAAATATCTTAAAATTAGATAGTAAAATATTGCTTTAAATTAAGCCTTATGGAAAACTAATTTAGGATTAAATTTTTCATAAAACCAATAATACTTTAGAAGTGTATATAGCTGCAAAAGTATAAATAAATATATAAAAATTCGTGCATGAAATATATGTGTGAAATAATTTAAAACGGACATAATTATCGAGTTATCGCTTTAGAGAATTTTCGCACACACACACTCAAATAATCTCTAGCTACATTGTACTGGACGGCATTAACGAGAATAACTTACAATATATTGGCTGTTGTTATTTCATTCCCCTATAAATTGCTTTCGCGCCTAAACCTATGCTACAGAAATGTTTTGTTTTAAGTGTTCTTTCCTTGTTTTTGTTTGTTAGCTCCGTTGTGTTGTTAGTTTTGCCAAACACAAATAACAATCGACAACTACAACTACAACAAGCAGCAATCAATGTTGTTTGTTGCTGTTCCTGGGATAACCCGCAACGAATATTTGGCCACAATATTTATGACCATACGGATTTTATTGTAGTTGATGGTGTTATTCTTTCTTTCCTCGACTTGAATGTATGTTAGAGCTGCTGCCGCTGCTGTTGCTGGAGTTCAAAAATATATTCATATGAAATGCTGACCCAATACAATGTTGTTGTTATTTCATATTGTATAGTAAAAAGGCCAAATGACCAATAGCCCATTCATTTCATATCTTTCATAGGGTATGTAAATTTTATTTGTATTCTCTTTCTTCTTTTTTGTATCAGTGCCATACAATGTACGAATTTTTTTTATTCGAATAGGGGTCTATATAAGTCCACGTACATAAGTGCATGAGCGCGCAAGAATGAGGAGGATATTTGTTTAAAGGCCAAAGATCTATGGCTTGTTGAGCGAGATAAACCAAGCAAACATTCAAATATTTAGACCCGGCTCACTAGTCAAACTAACAGCCAGCCAGCATTTGCCGCCAACAGCATTTGTAATGTGAGATAAAACACATTCACATACATAAAATCATATGAAAAAACTCACACATATTTGAATACACTTGAAAAGTTTTCAAAAACTAAGGAGGAAGTTCATGACAAATATGTATGTAGACCAAAACTCTCTTACCATAAGCCCAGTATGAATTCTTAACTATAAAGAAGTTTGTCTGTATGTTTGTTTTCAAATAAAAATATGTACGTACAACTGATCGTTGTTTTATTCGTGCTTCAATTGTATGGACTTTTTGACAGCCAGAAAGCAATAAAAACGTTGGGATTGTAATTTTTTCTTTATTTTTGGAAAATGTTGCCAATCGCTAGGGTTTTTGAATTCTTGTTTTTGTTTTGATATACTATCAGTTAAAATTACCAACAAAAATAATAAAAAAAAACTGAAACAACACAAAATTGAGTTTGTATTTTTTAATTCAAAGTCACATATTCATATGTGACATGAAGCATATGTTGAGGCTTAACAATACACATGAAATTGTTGCCTAACCAAAAGGCGTAATATAAGTTCAGTGTATAAAGTAAACAACTAAAAATAAAAGAATCACACGAATTTCATTTGTTATTGTTACTTTTGCTGCTCTTTTTGTTGTTTGTAATTTCTGCTGAAAATTATGGTTTAGCAATAGATTGAAAATTTCGATAAAACTCGTAAACAAAAGATGGTTACACCAAAACTTTATACACCGTCAAACACACACTGAATGGCAGGTTCACCAGGAAAAGAATGAAAAACAAAACAAAAAATTGCATACACTTGCCGTTGTTATTGATACAACATCATCATCAACGCCATTATAAATGAACAATACCAGCATCATCATCGGCATCATCAACTACAACACCAGGGGAATATTCAATAAAAAATTGGGCGTTTACATAAGTGAAAATGCGTTGCAATTTTATGGCTCCATTATTATACAATTTTTTTCATTATTTACATGAGGCGAAAAGCAAAAAATAAAAATCCTTAAAAATTAAAAAAAAAACACAAAAACTTTCTTTTTAATCTCTGCTGTGTTTTTTTATTTTTGTAATGAAAAATGCTACAAAAAACTTATTGCAAAATTCTTTACAGACATATCGGCAATATGTTTAATACTGGATTGCATTATATTGCAAATGCAAGCTGCACTGCACTACTCGTGTGACATAACAATGCAGTTTTCAGACAATAGCGAAACAGGAAATATTGTTTATGAGTTTAATACTCATAAACTGTAAAAATGCTTTTTAATTGAAGTAGACCTTTGGGACTTAATAATATCTGACTTGTTGGTTGCGTTTTTAACTCTTGATGGCCAGTGTCAGTGCACTGGCAGTATCATGCCAACCATGCACTCACTGGGAACAATCTTTTTATATAAACATGCGCGTTTTTAATAACGATATATCATGTTCTACTATTATGTATTTTTAATGCGAAAAGTACGAAAGAGTTATGTGTTCCTGCGATAAAACATACTTTGATAAAAAGATTTTTAATTAACACAGTCAAAAAGCAAACAATTAGGGCATGTTTTGTATGCAAACAAAGTCCATTTAAATTCTAGCATATATATTCTATAAAGTTTTCCTTAAAACTAAACATTTTCCTTTTATATTTACTTGCACATGTAAATTTTAAGTATATTCCATGCTAAGCCTATTTGAGCCAACAAGAGGTTTTGGTAGACAAAAAAAAACTTAATTTGTTTTTTTTTTACTTTTCGACTACATCTTCAACTTAAATATGCATATGATATATAAGTAGAGAAAAGTAGCATGTGAGTAGTAAGAAATGGTGTGAAATAGAGGCATAGGGGAAAAAATAATAGAAACACTGTTTAAAAAAAGTTTTATAAATTATCCTTGAGAGAGATCCTTATTTATGGCTACTATGCAATTTTCATATTATCGCAGTAAAAACATAGATCTAAAATAATACAAACCAAAAGCAGAAGCTGGCAAACAAACTACCATAAAATATTTAGTATAAAAAAAATAAAGAAAACACAATCCTATGACTGAATACTCATAATAACCCAGTTGGCCACGTCTTTAAGACATCATCAATGACGGGTGCAATTACTTACTTTCTTACTTATTCCGGATCTCTGCTTACTCTTACTTATTCTGATTACTGCAAGGTAGAATGCAGTGTAGAGGTTTTTGCAAAGACTTCTCCACTTCGATACATCTTGTGCCGCTGTATTGGCAGTTCTAGGGTCGATCCTTTATTCTGTCAGAATATCTTTGATAGTGTCCTGCCAAGTTCTTCTTCCTCTGCTTCTCGTACGACTCGGTCTTGCTTCTGATACTGTTTTCAGCAGGCGGTTCTCTGATATTCTAGCAACATGTCTAAACCATCTTAGCTTATTAGCGGTTCCGTATTTAAGCTGACGCGTATAGTGTGGTTTCGTATTCTCTCTCGCCTTATTTTTACGGTCACGCGTCTTAAGTATGCGATTTCTGATGCCTGAATTCTGCTTTAATTTTTTGTTCATAGCGCCATTGATTCGCAGCCATCTGTAAGGGTTGGTGTATACGTGGAGTTGTATACAGCAAGTTTTATACCCGTTGAAACTTCTCTTTTACCAATGAAATTTTTATTTAAGGCGGATTATAAATTGGCAGAGTTGGCTAATCTGCGATTTAAATCCCTGCCCGCTTTTCCGTCTTCGCTAATATGACTGCCAAGTAGCGGAAGTGTTCAACTTGCTTTACTCCTTCCGATCCTATGTAAATTTGATGATGATTTCTATCGTGGGTTATTATCATGGTTTATGTTTTTCTTGTGTTTATACGGAGCCCTCTTCTGAACATTTCGTTCACAAAAATATTAAATTTTTGTTGGAGAGATACCGCGGATTTTGCAACAAGAGTCACGTCATCTACATATGCTAACATTGAAACGTTCATTAGTTGCATGTTCCGATTTCCTATCGTCAGGAGCAGGGGGTGCCCCTGTGGCTGAGTAGTATGCTAGCCTGTCAGTTTAGACGTCGTGGGTTCGATTCCCGCAGATAAGCTATTCGCTTTGCGGGTTGTGTTTGTTAAGAAAAATCGCAACAAATGAATCCCTGCAAGACTTGATTACGTCATACATCGCTATTATAAACTGATATGGACTTAGTATATCGCCTTGTCCCCCATCTAGTGTTGTCATAAATTCTTTGGATGTGGTGTTCCCGGTTCGAACATAATTTCGGCATATTTCGTAAAAGCTTTTGATTCTTCTGATCAATATGTTATCAATATCCCGTTTCTGAAGCACCTCCCATATTTATTGCCATTTTACCATATCGAAAGCTTTCTCCAAGTTTATAAAGCAGCAATGAATTTTCCTATCAACATCAGTGGTTTTTTCCGAAATTTATCTCATCGTGAGTATTAAATCTTGGGTTCCACGATTTTGTCTAAGACCCCATTGTTCCTCTTCAAGTTGATGTTCTATCCTGCTCTTTCAGTGATTATTCTCGAGTATATTTTTCCTGCTACAGTTAGAAGTGATATACCTCGGTGATTTTGGCAAAGCTGGTAATCTACTTTCTTTAAAATAGGGTTGATTATGGCTACTTGCCAGTCGCTGGTAATTGTTGCCTCTCTCAATGCTGCATTGATCACATTCTGTAGCAGAATCTGTCCATCATCAGCCATATATTTCAGAAGTTCTGTACAGCACCTTTACGGAGTGCATTCAGGAGTTCATCCATTGTGATTTGGCAAGGATCTTCTTCATCCTCCGGAAGTATATAGTTTTCTGCTAAAACTGAGTTGCTTTCGCCATTCAACAGATGTATAAAATACATTGCTCTATTATCTTAGTATCATCTCTCAAGTGTTCTTCTTCTTTGTCTCGGATAAATTTAATTGGACAACCTTTGGGTCTTCTAAGGTTTTTAAGGGTTCTGTAGAAAAGTTTCTGGTTTTCACTATGATTTTCTTCCAAATGCTTCTTGCCATGCTTCTGCCTTTGACGACCGGACTAATTCTTTAACTTAACGTTGTTCTTTGTAGTAGTCGTATCTCTCAATGGTTTTATCGCTTAAATATCCCTTCCATTTCCTTTTCTTTTCATTTTCTTCCTCTTTAAGAGCGTCGTTCCATTATCTTGTGGCTTTGACATGTCGCCCACTGCATTTTGCTTCACCGCATACTTCTTTCGCAGAACCATGTATTATGTTTTTAAATTCGTTCCATATGGTGTCTACGTTATCGGATGCTATATGTGGTCTAGCCCTACACTTTTCAGACACTTTCTTATGGTCCTGCTCTTGAAATACACTGGATTTTAGTTTTGCTATCTCAATCTTTGTTTTCATGTTCCGTCGTCGACTTTTCCTGTTTGACGACTTTTCAACTACTTTACGTAGTATAAGTAGATAATGATCGCTCCCTATCTCTAGTCCGCGTTTTACTCTAGCATCCCGGCATCTCGATAGTTGGTTCCTGCTTATGACAATATAATTGGGGGATTCACAAGGTAGTCATAAAGTCATATGTTTTAAAATAATAACACGAAAAAATATGACTGCTGTGAGCAACTCCTCATAAGCTAGTGTACTATTTCAAATTTGTGTCAGCTGATAAAAAAAAGCAATTATAAATACTTGAAATCAGAATCCCAAGAACAAGTGAAATAATTAAAATAATAGCCAGTTTGTTTTTAAATTATTCAACTTGTTAATAAAGTAAATAAAGCCCAGCTGAATATCTTTTTTTAAATTAAATTAAAAACAAATTTCCACGAACACCGAAAATGAAATTGTTCAAATTCATAAACATAAACGAAACCAGCTGTTGCCGGTGACTGAGCCGACTAGTTTTCCACGCGGCTGCTACCGGAAAAAAGTTAGGTGGCTGCCAGCCAGCTAAAGTATACAAACAAAATTTTCTCACTTTCTCATATTTTTAAATGTATCGATTGTTTTATTTTACACAGCTATAAAAATGTAATCAAATGTAAGTTATAAAACTGTGAACAATTTTAGATCATACTTTACTGCATATTACATACGTTCATTTATATCAATGGCGGCGGATTGTAAATATTATCACCGGCTCGACGAAAAAGTTTCGCCCGTTCGGCTCAGATTTTTACTGTGGGTTATGACAAAATAATAAACACAGCACAAAAAGTCTTAATATTTTAGGACTTTTTTATTTAAAGCACAACAACAATGTTTTTAAACTATCTTAAGATATTAGCACTTTATGACATTATGACATGATAAGATACCTTGTGAATACCCCAAATATATTACAGAACATTGTATTAGCTACAACAAGGTTGTTAGCAATGCAAGGTTGTTGCAGCAGACGGGTACCATTGTTATTTAGTTCATTTTCTTCATATCTGCCTATAACATTTTCATATTTTTAGGGATTATTGGCGACTCCTCCGTTGAGATCTCCTAGCAGTATAAGATCCGTTGTTATATCACCAATTACATTATTGAGTAAGTCAAAGAATCTATCCTTTCCTTAGGCATTTTTTTATGATTGATTTTAAGAGATTAAAAAAGCGACAATGTCACCTATTATGTCGTCAATGACTACGTGGCCACAATGTCGTTTATCTTGTGGCCAACGATTAAATAGCGACAACGTCACAACTAGAACGGACTTTAATTAATATTTTTAACACAAAAATCTACTTTTTGCTTAACTGTTTGTTTCCATTTCATTTAAATTAGCTGGGACTCGAACTGACGTTGCATCTTTATAAGTTTTCGTGACTTTATAAGTTTTCGGGACATCGACAACAAGAGGTCAACATATTCATTTGCTTGATTATAGACAAAATGTAAGATATTGCTTGATTAAAGACAAAATGTAAGATATTGTAGCTCATATTGTCCTCAAAAAATTTGGATTGAAGACAACAATTAAGATATTGTCGCTCACCTTGTCCTCCACAATGTTACTGAAGACAAGCTGAAAGACATTGTGGCTCATATTGTCCTAAACAAAGTTGGATTGAGGACAAAACTAATGACATTGTCGCTCATGTTGTCGTCAAAAGTGTTTAATAGAGGACACCATGCAAGACTTTGTCGCTCAGATTGTCGTGAACGACGATTCACTTAAATTGTCGATTAGAAAAGCTAATCGAAAGAGGACAATTCTATAAGAATCGTATATGAGAATGTCGTGCAATGCAGTCTGGCCAACTGGGAAATAGTACATGTACTTGTATTAAATTAATACACGTATGCATAGATATTAAATACATGTTTGTAATATGTATATGTATGTGTGAAACTTGCATGCCAAAGTCATAGTTAAAGTGAGCTAAACATGTGCACGTTCAATTGCTAAGCTTAATAGCTGCAGCAGGTATTGTTCAAAACTATTTAAAACTTTATTTTATAAAAAAAAATATTTCTGTATGGGATCAAAATTTTGTGAAATGAAGGATTAGAAAGTTAAGGATGTTTGTTTGAAATAAACTCCAGCTGGAAATTTTAAATTACTAAAGAAATTTTCAGAAATGCTAACAAAAGCGCAAAAGAATTACAATGACGAGGTGCATATCTAATCTCATAAACGCGTCCAAGACCCTCGCTCGCTACCGGCAGCATATGCTTCATATTTTCGCTAACTCTGCTTTAAAAATTTTTAATTTTTGAAAATATTAAGTTTCTAATGCAATTCTTAAGGTAATTAGGATGCGTTAGTGTTTTTTTGTGTTTTTCGATGTATACTTCCCTTTAAAGCATCGTCCAAAATCAAAAGCTAGTTCGATTAAAATATTCTATATCTTGTTTGAAAGGTTACAAAATTATGCATCGAATATTGGATAGTCGGATAAAAACTAAAAATGGTATAATGAAAAAACGAAAAGACGAGCAATTAAACTTGCTAAATCTGGGCTACAATTCGTTATTGAAAATTCTTAATTTTTAATTATTTTATTAAGGAAATAGCTTGATCACACTAAAAGGACAAAATAGCACTGGCTTCGATGGTCGCAACAGGATCTCATCAGCGTTGCAGTGCTAGCTTTTGCCACCTCAACTCATCCTTTGGAAATAACTCATCTTTTTTTTAATATTTAAAGTCAAAGTAATATGATTTAAGTTTGTACTGGCTGGCGTCTGCTCTTCTGAGTAAGTCTTAACAAATAAAATTTGTCTATTCGTTTTTTTTAGTTTTTCTTTTGTTTTACAATCGTTATAATGGTTTCAGTTTGTAAAATTAGTTAGTTGCATTGTTTTCAAAATCCTAATGTATGTTTGTACATGTATGAACGAGTTGTTGGGATGCGCGTGAAAAGTTTTATTGGTAAAATCTGTTTATGGCTTTTGAATTTTAATTAGTTTCTATTTGTATAAAATGAAAAATGCCACAGACACCAACTACCAACAACTAAAGTATAAATATTAGTACATTTTCTATTTATATATAAACCAGCCAGACATGCTGTTAAGATTTTGCAGCCAAAAATTAAAAATAAATATTTTTGCTTAAATTCCTTAATTAATGATCATTTTTCCCACATATTCTAGTCTTTAAAAAACAAATAAAGAAAATATATACATTTAGTATTTATGATAAATTTATTTTTGGCTTTATAAAAAAAACAACATTCTCATTAAATAAAATTATTGTCCATTTATAATGAATCAACCATAAATGTTTGGTTTTTCAAAATGTTTTACATCAAATCACCTTAAAAATTGCAAAAAATAATGTCATTTAGACGTTGTTAAAGCCGCCACAATATAAAAACGTATTAAATGAGAAAAATGAGAAACTGAAAAAAACGTAATTTATTTGTTAACGATTTGTTGGCAATAAATCAAGCAATCACAAAAATGCTGACATGTGAATTTTATTTACAAAAAAAAGCAGCAACAACATGAAATTGTTTGTTCACATACATTTGCTGTCTTAAAATAACTGGTACGAAAGTACTCATACAGTTTTTACTCTGCACACTACTGAAATGTTAACACTTAACTCTCTATGCACGTGAAGGAGGAAACTATTTAATTCGAAAAACCGAAAAAATTTAGTACTCTTCCAAAATTTCTTTGTATAATATTTTGGACTCAAATAAACCACTAAGAGATGACACGAAGAACTCTGCTAGCTTTCTATGGGCCCTAAACTCTACTTTGCTACCGCCAAATACAGTTAGCAAGTCCAATTAACGGTTGCACATTTGTTAATGTTCCTTCGAGTAAGATTGTGGTTGCAACCGCAACTGCAACCTGAGTCCACTTTTCTGATACGAAATATACGAAAATATCATAAAATCTTCATTTGGTGGCATGATGGTATGTGGGACTTAAAACTCTAGAAAGTTATACAAATTATATACGGCTGATTCTCATTTTGAAATGCTTTGTTTATGTTTGTTGAAACTATAATAAAATATTTCATAAAATAAACGCATAGATTATAAATAAATGTACATAATTTTTTTTTGCAACACTGCCCATTATGTGTTAAAAACGAAGAACAAAGTGGCGTGTCCGTAATGCATGCTGTTGATTTTCCACATTAAAAAACTACGAATTTTTCGAACAAAGAAGATTAAATTTATAACGGTTGTAGAATATTTGCATTTGCTTATCTTTTTTTACACATCAAAATTTTAAAAATATTAGTAATTATAATTTTTTTTATTGAGCGTTACCTTTTTGAGTACGCTTCCTTACACTAAAATAATAGCGTACGTTTGTACTTCCAAATATATAAATTTTTGTGAACTTTGGTTAATAGTATTATATTGCAAAACATTTCATCAATGAAACATCGTTTGTATTAAAAAAATATATTGAATGTTATCCATATATTTTTAGTACAATTGAAATTTTTTACTGAATACCTAAGAACGTTATGTTAAAATATATCGAATATTATACATTTGAATTGTATTGAATTCAAAATAAAGTATGTGCTCTGAAAAAAATATTCAATTCATATAAAAATGTATTGAGCATTACGAAAAAATTTTGTAAAATATAATTTATCTATAAATTTTAGGACCTTAAAAATGTTTACAGCAGCTGAAGGGTAGAAAAGATATAAATTACATTATCTGTTAAAAAATTTCTGGTTTTCTTTAAAAAAATTTTGCTCTTTTGCACTGTGGGTTGTTATATTCTCATAGAATGTTTTAGGTAGGTCATATTTTGCTAGAAAAAAATTATTTGAAATTGATATAACTTTTGACATTGTTCTGCGATCTTATTAAAGTAAGTCTTATTTGCTTATATGTATAAATCTTAATAAAGAATTATTTTGAAACATACAAATGTTTTATTTTTCCATGTGAACCTAAGTCAAAATCGAAAAAGTGGTCATGACTTTTAAATTCGTCCTGCGATTATTATAATTTTTTTCTTTTTGGAGAGTAAATGTATAGTGCTTTCGAAGCCTATACTCATTTTTTGTGGTATTTTTTATATTTTTTTTGTAAAAATCATTCCCGCAACAACCGGAAAGCAAATGTAACGCTCAAGACAAAAATGTTAAAAAATTTATATATATTCAACTTTATTTTAAGATCAATTTAATGAGGCGAAAACTATTATATGAATCCTACGTTCTCATATATATTAATTACTTACAGTGGTAAACAAAAAAACACAATATATACATTAAGAATGAGAATCAGCCATATACAATTTCTATTATTTTAGTTGAACAAAGGAATTTAAGGTTAGCAAAGGTAACCAGATGATATTTGTATAACTAGGAAAGGTTCGAGCGATCGTCTCGCTGAGTTTTATATTGAAATACTTTAAAGCGATAAATAATATTGTTTTTTTAATGAAAATAACAGATATTAAAAGCATTTTGCTGTAGCTTATACACAGCTAAAAAGTAATAGACTTTTGTTTTGCTGTAACCAAGTTCTGAAGTAGCTATACATTTCAAAAAACAACTTTAGCTTTTCTTTTTAGGAAATGCAAAAATGATTTTAAAGACCGTATAGCAAATTATTGATGTACACATAGTATCTCATTTTTTTAAACGTTTTTCATGTTGATGTTTTTTTTGTTTTTAATAAAAACGGTGAAAAAAAGCTTATAAGATTTACGATCATGTAACCTGTTTCTTTAATTGCACATTTGCAGCTCGTTTTAATGGAAATAAAAACAGAAACAGTCGCAAAAAAAGAAGAAAGATAAAAACTATTTAACAGAAAAACAAAGCATAAGCGTTTTTGTTTTATTTATTTATTTTTTTTTTCTAAATTAAACGATTCATATAAGGTAAAAAATTGCAACTGCAACGACATCAGTAGTAGTTGTTTTATTTTGTATAAAAATGGTAGCAAATCGTATTTTTATTTAATTTTTGTCCACTAAATATCAAGTAGCAATTGAAGGCAAAAATAATTATGGAGTAAAGTGATTTAAAGTATGTTTGTTTACTCGTAACTGCCGGTCTGTCGGTCCAGCCGGCCGGTTAGTGATTGGCTTTCTATATTTATTTGCCAAACAAAAAAATAAAAAAATAATTGTTGACAATTAACATTAAGTAGTGATTATTTTTTAACAATCTAAAATAATAAAAATAAATTATAAATTCTTCTACATGTAGTAGTTTTTATTTGCACATTCTCCACATTTTTTGTGTTGATTTGTAATGATTTTTGTGCTAAATGTTAAACAACTTTTCTCAAACAAATGCCAGCAAAACTGTAATTTTACAATTGAAATTATTGGAAAAAAATTATCATTCGCCGGCTGAAAATTAGTGGATGCATTTACATGAAATTGATTCAACACCTCATAGTTAGTAGTAAAATGCATTTTTTTATTTTTACGTTATTTTACATGTTTTATTTTTTTATTTTTAAGTACAGTAGCGAACCTTGTAAACCATAAAATATTTTTACAGTAGCGAGCCTTATAAACCATAAAATATTTTTAGTGATTAGTAGACTACTTTACCTTTCTTTTGAATATAGTTTTATTTTAATGGCATTGCAAGGAAGTACAAAATTTAATTCTCTTGTTTTATTCTTTTACATTTTATATGAGCACAACATTTTTATAATTTCAGAATTGTGCGTAAATTAGACATATTTTTATAACAAAGCTAAAAATCAACTTTAAAGCACTAGAAATGTTTAGGAAAAAGCATCACTTTCTGATTTTATATTAAACAACTATTTTTATAATAGCACAAGTAGAAAGTTTCTTAAAATTCGAATCAGTAAGAATTTGAAGTCTTTTCCAAATATTTCACAAATCTTTTTATGTTCATTACGTGCGGTGTTGAGATTGCAAATAATTGTATTTATATCACATTCACACACTAAGCGAATTTTCTTCATAAATTCAGTGAATTTCGGCATTAACCCGACGAAAAAAAACATTATTTTGGTTCAAATATTTCATTATTTTACTGAAATTCAGTCATTATTGTAATAAAATTATTACATTACTTAGTAGTAGGGTATTCACTCGAATAATTTTTGCTCGATAAATCGAATAATTGAAGTCAAATAATGTTTGATCAAACAAAAAATTTAAATTTCGAGTAAAAATTTATTCGAGTAATTTAGGTTTCTTTTTTCTTTTTTCTATTTTCTTTTTTTAATGAGTTTTGGAAGATTTCTTAATACAATTTTTTTTAAATTATATGAATTTACCGTAACGTTCGAATTGCATGAACGTTATTTAGTATATCTATCATATCTATGAAATTCATAAAATAAATTATTATTTTTTGACTAAATGTATTGATTTTTTTTTTGATTTTTTTAATGAATTATCCTGTTCTGTTCCACATGTGATATGAAAATGTTCGGAATTATAAAAGCTTTATTGTTACAAGTTAATATTTATAATAACAATGCTATACCAGAACAGATCTGAATATTATTAAATATTTCCTCGCGAAAAATTTTCCCAAAGCGAAACATTTAAATAGTAAAAAAACAATTTTAAATGAACAGTTTATGGTCTAATTTATGTAGAAATATTAATTTTTTATTAAAATACACTGAAATTGATTATATTGAAATTGATTATATTATTGATACCATACCTCCTACCATAATCAATTTCAATATATTTTAATAAAAGTTTTACTTAAAAAGTAAAATATTAACTTGGGAAATAGCACGTTAAAAATTAAAATTAATGTTATTTAATAATTCCCAAAAAAGAACTTTTTATTTTTTTTTTGTTTTTATTATTAAAATATATAAAAATGTGAAAAAACTCGATTTGTTTTATTTTTGTCGACAAAAATTTACAAAAAACCCAGTAATTCAAAAATTTTCCGATTAACTCGAATAATTTTTAGCAGTAAAGCTTAATCGAATAACTCGAACGAAATAAAAGTTATACTCGATTGTTCGATTAATTTAAAAACCTCAATTTCGATTAATTGATTAATTGAACAATTGAAAAGTCGATTAAAATGAATACCCCACTTAGTAGCCTCGATAGTTTATCTTTTTTATAGACTATTTTAATTTATTGACAATTCCAAGTCCACTAAGTGGACATAATAACGAACTACTGGCCTATATTTTCTGAAAATATCGTATCTTTATCTGTATCCCCACATGGCTTTCTTGAAAGTCAAATTTGAACATTTCCTAAAATTTATCAATTTTTGCACCTTTTTTTTGTAGATGATATTATATTAGCACAACGATACTTATGTCATGGTATCATAAGGGTTGCTTCCTTCTTCACTACCAAAAAAAAAATCAATGCTTTAAGTTCCTCAGGGTTCACAGCGTTCAATTTAAAATCGATAAAATGAGAAAAAACTGTGTAATTTTCAAGTGGCCGCTTTTCGGCCATTTGTTTATTCCAGTTCTGTTTTACATAGCAATATCATACGATCATTACTGTCTTATAGAAAAAACCTTAAATCGTTTCAATATCTTGTCTACTGAAAAATCTAGAGCAATTATAAAAATGTATGAAATTGGTAAAATTTTTTATTTCGGGTGGCTACTAATCAGAAGCTATACAATAATATATAACAAAGATGGCTCTTATGTGTTTCTAGTACCTATAAGATTGCCCTCAATTTTTTTAGTAAATTTAAAAGGTTTGCGTGCAGCAATAGGCACACATATTTCTTGAATTCACTTATAATTACTCTATCGCTAAAAATCTACAAAGTCAAATTATCTATTTTTGGCTACGAATGTAGTTTAGCACAATAACCACTACATTACAATTCATTTGTTGATTTCATTCTATTTATTGTATTTTGTTGGTGCGATTCTAACCAACGAAATTGGTTAGATTTACCAATATTTTATTTTGGGTGTACATTAATTTTTCCACCGATATTGATTTATTTAAGCACGAACTACCCGATTGTTAATTTAAGTATAGGTAATACTAAAAAGACCGGGGAAATTTTATTTTGTCTTTGTGTAACACTTTTTATAATATTTAAAAATTTGTATTACTTAGAACACTGTTTGTTTTTTTTTTCTAACGTATCATATATCCGTTAGTTTTAAATTTTTAATTTGTGTCAATTGTAAGGAATGTCAGATTTTCAATACAAAAAACGTATAGTTTTAACAGTTAAATTTATTCTTAACAAAAATATCTGTTTTAATTAATTAAAAAACGGTTTAACAAAAACGAACCTCAACTTTATCATCTCTTAACTATAAATAAGCAGCAGGCAGGGCCAACAAAAGTAACGAAAGATGCATTCGCATAAGGATGTATCGAATGCTTGCATCTATTAAAGCAGCCAAGTTTAGTTATGCAACATGTGCTTCATTAGACACAAGCTGCAAAACCATTAGAATCCCACTTAAACCGTTGCGAAAAAAATCCTATTACCAACAAACTTCTGGTTGGTGTTTTTTATGTTGGTATCTCTCGATTTAATGCTTTTTTACTATTATTGTTGGTTTGTTACTTTTTTTCTATTTCGCATTTAGTTACAATAGTTATGTTTTGTTGTTTTTGTTATTGCTGTTGCAATGAAGAAAATAAATAAAAGATCGAATCATGACAAGGTTTTCGTGCACTCCCAAATGAGATACAGTGTTCTCTAGCACTGTAGTAGTTGTTGTTGCTGTTGTCTAAAAAGGCACGATAATTCTGTATATTTCAACAGGAAAATGTTGTAAATTCACTACAAAGCACGAAGTCTACATAGAAAACCACAGATAGGAACAAGAAACCCCTTGTAGACAACAACAACAAAAAATCTTAAAAAACACGGCTAAAAATGAAAAATGTGTTGGTTGCTTTCAAGGAAAACTATTTTCACAAAAAAATGGAAGATTCTTTCTTAAAAAAGGTATTAAACGCACACTCACTCAGATGTACATACATACATAAGTGTGTATTTTATCCTTGAACATTTATAAAAAATATTACAAACATATGTTTTATAAATCTATTTTAAAAGACAGAGAAAAATCTGTAAAAAGTCGAATTACATTCGTACTTAGTTTGAAGGTTATATTTCAAATAAAAATAAAGAATTTTAGTTTTTAATAATTCATAAATAATTCAAGGATATATGACGGCAGAAGTGGTTAATACTAAATTCAAGGATTTTGTAAAAGTATTCTTCGTTAAATTGTATGTACATAGTTCCTATATGTTTTTTTTTATATATTTTATTTGTTATCTTTTTGCTTTATTAAGTGCAGTTTGTATTGCTAAGTCTTTGTTAAAAAAAATTAAATTTAATTAATAGGTTTTTGTAAAATACCTGACATGCAACAATTTTTAATATAAAAACCCCCGTTTTGCAAATCATATCAGATATTTCGTTTTTGTCATTCGTTTCTTGTTTGTTTTATAGTCGTCAAAGATTAAATCAGTCATATAGACAGGTCAGGACAAAACTGTTTAACTAAAAAATGTCGTCATATAAAGCAATTTTAAACTAAAATGCACTAACTTTTTCATACGGGGGATCAATGAAACAACATATGAACTAACGTCAAATGACAGCCAACCAAAGAAAACTTTTTTTTACCATACTAAACTCTTAACTAAAACCAACACAAAAAGGAATGTTTGCAGAAGAAAAAAATTGGACTGAACCGTTAAAACAAACTTATTATTCAAAAAATTTATAAATGAAATAGACGGGTTGGTCGGTTAAGCAATTCTTTTACGTTTGTCTTGTGTTAAGAAATTACTGGCGGTAAGAAAAAAAAAGTGAAATAAAGAGTTAGGAAAAGGGCTTAGACTAAAGCAAACCATACAATGTTTTATATATACATTTTTTGCAGTTTTTGTGCGCATTTTGTTTACCTTAAGTTTACATAGTCGTACTATAGATACAGTTTTTTTAATATTTATTTAAGGTTTCTTCAATTGTTTAAACATATTCATTTATTTTTACACTCCCAAACTTCTTGCATAAAGTAAACGTATAAAAATTTATAATATGTAATGGTAGCAGTATTCAAACAGAAAAAGCATTTTTAAGGTCAACAAATTTTAAAAGAGATTGGAATAATCAATTACACAAAAAATACATGAAAAGAAGATATCTTATGCTACGTACACACTATGCCATTTTATGACATCGCAAGCAAACATGATAGTGTGTACTAGCGGCAACGTTTGCCACTTCCGATGTTTTTCGATGTTTGTCAAACTGTTTGCGCGTCTAATGTGTACGGTTGTCACAATAATGCGACAATATTGCAGTCACAAAAATAATATGACAGCATGTTGTCATTTTGTCGCATTGAGTTGTTAATTTGATATATGACGCCACAAATGAATTCCCGATATTTTTTACGTTCTCGTGAATCCGGGAATTCCTGAAATATGCTACTATTAAAAATTGTATTATATTTTTTAATTTAAAAGTAAAAGAAATTAAATATCTGTAACTCAAAATTTATTGCAGATCATAATATAACTACTCTGCAGGAAATCGTGTACCAATTGTTTTCAACGTACTTGTCATAGGACTGCTGAAACTGGAAGTCATAGAATATGGTTGCGAGTCGTGAGCGGAGAAGAAAGAGCATGCCACTTAAATATGACAAACATTATAAAAAAATTACCTCACTGTAATACATTCATTGACTTAGGTTTTGAAAGCAGACTTGGGGTTTTTAAGTTTCAGTTTGGCCTCTATGTCCCATATGGGAAGAACTTCAAAAATTTTTTCCAAAAATTATTTAAGAACACAATACGTGATCTGAACAACATGGTGCCATAATCTAGTACATTTTAATTCTCGGGATTCCCCACGAAAATTCCGGGGAATCGGAAAGTGAAAAATAGCTCTATTTCGCGACGCTTCCCGGAAACGAAACCCTAGTTTTTCGTAAAGGAAACAGTTTTGTTAATTGCAATTATTAATTTTTTTGATCTTAACGGTATATTTACATATTATTTGTGTTCGCGTTTATCATCATTTTATATTTTCAGTTGGTTTGCACGATTTAAAGTAATCAAAGTAATAAATCTTTAAGCAATTCGGTTGTGTGTACATATATGACATAAGATTGCAAAGGCAAAGATGAACAACAACAATTTGTTTAGGCTGAGATACATGATACAACCTTAACCCTAATCAAATGGCTTACAGTATAAAATTGTGTGTCTTTTTTTACTTATAAATCCGTATGCGAAAGGTGCTTTGTTAGCCTCATTTAGCAAACATTTGTTATGCAATGCCAACATTTGTATTCGTAACGAAAATATTAAAGTTTTTTCTGACGATTTCTTTTTTCAACAGGATTTTTTTCTTAAACATTTTTTGCTACAAGTTGGTAAATGTTTGAGTTTTCCTATACTTTACTAGTACCAGTATTATAATATGTATTTAAAAAATAAAAATAAAAAATAGAAGAGAAAAAGGTAAAAAGGAATTTTTTGCTATAAAACCTCATGGTGCCATTTTCCAACTGTTTGCATTTTAAATGCAATGATTTCCTTTTTTCCTATTTCGGCTCTGCACCACTACTTAAACAATAACGAATACATTTATGCACTCGCTAGTACCAGCGGGAAATAGTAGGAGTACTGATGCCTCCTATAAGGCCTCTGTACTCCTTCTTTTGGATGTGGAAGACCTGTTTGCTCCGTTCTATACTCATATATTTTTTTAAAGACGTTGTCATTGCGGGTATGGTCTTCTGTTTGCTAGTTCTGGAAGGCCTGACAATATCATTTTGAAGGGTTTCTATGGAAGGCCTATCAAAAAGCAAATGTAAGTAATTTTTTTTAATCTCGGTATTTTTATAGCGGCTTCTTTATTTTTTAGTAATGTGATTGCTTATTTCGAATTATTTCCATTCATCTAAAGTACTTTTTTATAGGAATGTATTTATTAAGAAGGAATTGGACGTGAATAGTTTCGCCGGAATAAGTATAAGTTAATCAGATCCAAAATAAACGGCATAATAGCAGCGTGAATGATGTCTCGTAAATTTAAGCTTTTTATACAAATTAATTGCGAAAAGGAATATGAGAATGTTTGTTATTTATAAAGTACATTTTTGATGAACAAAACGAATTTATTTTGCTTTGGCAATAAGAAAAACAAAAAATTCTACTCATTCTCTTCTACCTTCTCATAGAAGTGAACGTGGAATGTGTATCTTATCTTTTATGCGGAAGAGCCGAGGCCATCTGCGAAGCATTCTTTAGCAGTTAAGCTTAATACTCTGTTCAAATTTGCGAAAAATGCTGATCAACATTGGATTATCATACGAAAAATTAGGCAAGTAACCAATCATAACAAGCCCTTGAAAGTATGCTACAATTGTTTACGTTTGTAAAAAACGCAATGTGTTTGTTGTAAATTTCACACTCATACTATTTCGCATTAAGACTCAAAATGTTATAGATACTCCTACATTTCATATGTTTTTCACAAAATAAACAGAGTACTACTTCTGCAGCAATTCGTGTCAATTTTTGTATAGGGACTTTTGATAGCACTTCGCACGAAATGATGAAGAGAGTAACTGCTTTAGATTAGAATGGTAATTGAAAAAAAATGTCTAAGCAGGCCTTTAATGAGGCCTGAAGTAAGAAGGTCTTCTGAGTTTTCCCGCTGGGGTGCTGTTTTTTATTTTACGTTTCCTATGAAATTCATATAAGTTTCAATATATGCTTGCTTGCCTGCCTGACTGCATTTACTATGTATGTCTGTCTATTTGTCTGTTTGCCTATATTTTCTAATACAATTTGGTAGATGTACTAAAAGTACTTGGTGTACATATTTGTTTTTTTTAATGATTTTTCGTACTTCAGTTTTAGCTGTGGCTGTGACTGTTGCTTATAGTCACCATTTAAACGATACAACAGTTTGATACAAAATGTTTGAAACCAACAACAGTTCTTTTTTTAGATTTTTAAGTATTGTTTGTTAAGGACTTCGTGATTTTTTAAAAATTATTGTTAACAGCAGAAAAAACTTAATACAACTTTTTTGGTAAGTTTTACTCAAAACAAACAAAAAATGGGCAGAATAGAAGCTAAATAGCTGGTCTAAAATAGCTAGTTGTCAACCAATCCTTAATTCACATATACATATTCACATGCACTAAAACACACATGCAAACATCTACATCTACCGAATGTCAAACATGCCCGGTTGGCTATGTCTTTCAAACATCTAGCAAGACCGATGCATGCCATTGTTAAAGCGTCGATGACCTATTGGTGACAGCTCAAACAGATCAGTGAGGATATTTTCGAACAAATGGCCGTTAATTTTTTTTCCAATAACAAACACAAAACGCGAAGCGATCAGCTTGTCTGCGGAAAAACACCCAGGGCCAATGGCCGGAATCGAACCCACAACCTCTTGACTGACAGGCCAGCGTCGCTACCACTCAGCCACAGCGGTACCCATGACAACAAGAGCGACACTGTTACCCATCTTTTCATTAATGACTATGTAAATGACAACATCCTCCGAAATGTCCCCATTACATTTTTTCGTTTATTTCTTTATTTACACGTGTTCTACAATAACAATATGAGGAATTTGTTGCTCAGAGAGTATTTAACACAAGAAGTTTTAATAGAACAAGGTAGATTAAACAGGTACCAACATAAGATCAGCTGACTTAGAAAATTTGAGAATGTGTGCGTCACACAGACAATAGATTTTTACAAATCTCTGGTATGTTTCTACCAACAATGTGCATGTGTTAGTAAATTTGACAGAGTATATGAATGTATGCGACAAACAGACAATAGATTTCACATATTTCTGGTGTGCTTCTACCAAAAAAAAAATCCATAGCTCAATTCACAATCTTGTGCAAATGGTATTGCATCGTTGCATTTGCAAAATGGTATAGCATATTGATACTTACCACTAGCAATTGTTAAGTGGTGAGTATCAATTACTATAACAATTTGCAAATGCTACGATGCAAGACCATTTGCACAAGATTGTGAATCGGGCTCATGTGTTTTTTGGTGTTGTACGGCAACAAAGCAGTAATGGTGGTACCTATGATTAATATGCCTTGTAATAGACACTGTAACAGGGGGGTTACTCTGTAATTCGAAACGAAAGAAATGCTTTCGCATTGCAATGTAAATATCATACAAATGCGAACAGTTTCCCTTTCGCATCGCAATACAGAGTAACCCCCCAGAACTTTCCATCAGCTCAATTTCGCTCAATTTTAGCAAGTAGCAATGTATCAAAATTATTCAAACTGGAGACAGACTGAGCGACAATGTCCACAAGAAATTCATTTGATTAGTATACAAAGAGTAGTGTTTTTTGTTGTAACGAAATTGTACAAAATTTCAAATTGAACGTTGCAAGACTAGCTTGCGGCCAATATCTAAAAACTAGTTGGCATGATCAGTTAAGTAGTTTTTCTTTTACCATTCTTTGAGTACGGTTTCTGTTAAATTGTCTTAAAAAAACTGTAATCGACAAACATCGTACATTGCAAACGTCGAAATTTCCTTAAGTAGTCATTGAAAAAAATGTCATCTACAACGAGCTGGCCAACCGGGCAGTCTTTCTAAGACAAAAAGTGTTTATTTAGCTCGTTTTAGCTTTTGCGCTTGGTCTTACCTTCTGAATTTGGATTTCTAATAAGAAGGTTTTAGGCCAAAAACAAGTACACAGTTGACAATGTTAGCCGTATAAAGCATTTCAGAGGTTTTTTCATGTCTTTATACTCGTATGTCGTGTTTCATGTTTTTTGGTTTAAGGGAAAAAAGAAAAGTTAAATAAGCAAATTTTGTCTAAATATAAAAAAATTAAACTTGTTTAAATATGCTTTACGTGAAATATGTACAAACATTTCGTGACAAATCTAACAAAAATCTTATTCTGTTTTTGTTGCCTTTATTATGACTGAAATATAATTTAAAGTTTCAATTTATCTTTTTAAATAATTTTTTTGTGGCTTTATTCTATTATTCTTTCATGTTTTATTAGGGACCCGCATGTATAAATTGTTTCTTTTTCCTGAGTTTCGCAAACTTTTAAACTAATCTGTTTGGAGGATTTATGGCCTGTGTATTTGTAGTAAAGTCCCGCATATGTAGTTTTTTAACAGCAACAATGATTAGATAACTTTATTAATATCTTTAAATTAATTTTATTACAGAATTCGACAAAACTAAAGAAGTCGCTACACTTACACATACCCGAAACCGGTCTGTTTATAAACCAAATTTGATGCGGGATGACGGAAAATCGTTTCTAATTAAAACAATTTGTCTAAAAATACTTGCAAACTCTACACAAAATAGTTTACTGAATTAAACAAAAATATTTATTTGATTTTTTGTAATATATCAAACAAACTTTTTTCCTGCGTAAGTAAACAATTTTTTGTTTGAAAATATTTTTAAGTTTCATATAATAACATCATCATCCATTAACCATATAAAATCTCACTTTGTTAAATGTGTTCATTTATCTCTGTATGTTTATCTAAAGACTCTAAAAATTAATGAGAATTAACGCAACAACATTAAAAAGACCGCTGATGTTTACAGTGTGCAACGAACTTGATACAGTTGGATAATAATTGTATGAATTCCGATATCGCAATCCTGTTGCTTTCGTTGCTGCTATTTCTGTGGTTTTCTTGAATAAGTGCGTATGTCTAAAAACCAAATTTTTCAGGAGAGCCGAAATACTTTATTTTTAACACTACGGACACTGTGTGATTTTAATCAAATTTTTTTTGCAGTCACTTAAATATATGTTGAAAGAAGTTTGTTTAAATATATCAGACAAAAATTCTTTAAGAATAAGATCCTAAAGAATAATTAAAAAAGCAATGTGCTGAGATACTAAAAGTGTGTGCAGAAAAAAAGCGTATGTCGACAACAGCTGTTTACATTGAACTAATTCAAGTACACAAGCAGACTTAAGCTTTTTTATCTGAAAAATGCTTGCGCACAAGTAATTATAAGTTTGTATTAACTGAAAAATAATCAAAAAATAGTTCGGAAATGTGTTCAAAAGTAACAACGCATGTAGCTATTTGTTTTTTTTTTCAACTGCAATAAATTGCCAGCACGCAATTGTTTGAATAAATTAATATTTGAATAAATTAATATTTGAATAAATTAAGAAGTTACGTTGTTTTTATAAAAAAAATCAGAATTGGTTCATGTTATTTGCGAAATTTTCGATCCATGTAAAAAAGCATATAAAATAATGCAATTTGGCATTAATAACTCAAAATCGACATAAATATTTATCCGCGCTTATTCAAGAAAACCACAAATTTATGCGTATGTCGTTGTGGTGTTTTTTACTAAGACACAGAAAACTCGTGTTTATTGTTGTTTTTGGTGTTTGGGTTCCAAATACAAGTCAAACAAAAAATTCACTGATTCAGTAAAGAAAATTTACTGAAAACGAAATTTTATGTTGGACAAACTTTTGTTTGAAAATTTATTAGTGATAGTTTTTTCTGTGTACTCAACTCTTGAGACATCCTTTTACAATTAAGTTTTTAGTAAATTTAAAGCTTTAAACTCTTTTTCCGTAAAATATTTTTTTGTTGAATTGTGACTCTATTGCAGCAAAGGCTCGATACGTACATACGCAGAAAAAAGTTTTTGTATAAACAGTTCAAAACGATTTGCTAAACTATTTTTCATATTTTGTATTAAGATTAATATATAAATAGGCCACAAAATTTTTTGACGTACACTTTTAAGTATCTTATTGTCCACCAATGTTGATAAAATAGATATGGTTTAAAATGTATTTTTTGTCCTAAAAACAGGATACAAACAACCCCGGATACGCAACAAGTGGTCGAATTTCGACCACCGGGCGGAATCCTAGTTTATTAATAAAAATATGAACTAGATGATATCAGTTTTCATTAATTACTAATTAAAATTTTATTTTAATTTTTGAACTCGTTTTCGTACTTTCAAACCTTTTCTGTGTGACGAATTTCCTTCATTTCAAGACGATATTTTACTATAGCCTCTCAAAATTTAGGTCTTAGACATAAAATTTTTTTAAGATTTGGTTGGAATATTGTATAATTAGTTCATGAAATTATATTATTGACATTCTTTTCCAATCGGTGCCATACATTAGAGCCTCCATTTTCGACTTTCTTGTAAGCTAATAGTTAAAAGTAGAAAAACATAAATTTTTGAAGAGAAGAGTATTTGTAAAAATTCGATTAAAACACCGTACAATGTAACTGACAGGAAAGTTAAAAGTCTAAAAGCAATAGAATTGCTGGACTCTGGCCAAAGGCCACAAACGCATATATAAAACCGTTCGAATGTTACAGAATCATAGAAATTAAAAATAAAAGTAAAAAACGGGACGTTGTAAAAATATTCCAGAAAGTCATAATATCATACTACCCCCAGCAAAAACTTTTTTTACTGGTATGTAAATAAGTATACCAACATTTAAATTGCAACTACCCTGCGGAAAATTTGGTAACAATTGAGGGTGCTGTTGGCTGAGTAGTTAGCGCGTTTGACTACAAACCCTGAGGTCTTGAGTTCAAGACTAGTTTCAGGCAAACCAGCAACATCATGCATCTTTCTCATGTGCATTGGTGTGGTATAGTGTTGGTTGTTGTTGGACTGTTAAAGTTATGAAGGCATCGCACTAATCACTTTGGCAGTACCGGCAGCGATTAATACTAGCATATCCTAATGCACTTGTCAGCACCCTCCTTCGTCGGTATTGTAGCAGAACTGTCGGCGAAGTAAAAAACTAATAAAATGGCTACACGGCTTAAACATCTCAATGTCTCCACTTGACACCAGAGGGGCTTGCAACACTGCTCTACAAAAAACGCGCAATAACAGAGTTCTAAATTAATTAAGCTTTCTATCTCTCTCCCATTTCACCACCTGTTCTCTCTACACTATCCCTTTCCCAAAGAACGTAACATATTAATTAATTAACTGGTAGGCATTAATTGCCTGATTGTGTTACTTCTCTTTAAAAAAAAATTACCCAAAAGTACTCGTCCTATGACTTGAGAAAATGAGACTGGTACAAAAAATAAGGAGTAGTGGAATGGTTAAAAAAGACATATTGTGTAAATGGTCACACATTAACAATTTTCAGGCAATTTAGTTGGTACTCCGGCTAGTATTGTAGTAAACGGCACTGAACAAATTCGATGCAGCTGGATCTAAGGCCTATCACATAGTATCTATATATTGTTAATTGTCTGTTCCGAAACTATATTCAGATATTAACTCTACCTTAACTATAACATTGAAATATAAGTGTACTAGCCTGTCATGCCGGAGGTTGTCGGTTCGAATCCTATCAAAGACTCCGCTTAAAGATAAAATACAACTTCTACTTGGATTTGTAACAATAAAACAATAGCTTAATCGATAATTACAGCTGATTTTTGGAATAATATTTATATGTAATCTATATTATTCTACAACGATTAGGAACCCACAAGATAGTTCAGAGACAAGTTACAAGGTGCATACATATATCAATTAGCCCCAACCTAGGCCATCCCCATGTAAAAGTGGCTGGTCCGCTTCACAGGAAGTGTTGAAACTCGGACTGGTCCCTACCACCTAGGAACAGGTCAAGTGACTTGTTTTGTGTCAGTTCCATTTACCGTAGGGTACTTACTGTACCTAGTACTTAATTTTATTTCAGAAGTACGATACATTAGGAATGTATTAAAAATGTACATTAAAAAAGAGCAATTACTGGGTTATTAAATTACACTTACTATTGGAAAATATTCAAATTAGTGAAAGTAAAAAAATTTGTTTGCTCAGTTTGCCTCGTGCAATGCGGATTTGAAGATAAGTCTACTCACTGAAGTATTGCCGGCTTATTTTTAAGGACTAAAATTTAGATTTCTTGTACAAGCACTATTAAAAAATAAATTTTATATTTACTTATTTAAATAATAAGAAGGAAATAGTAAAATCATAACAGAAATTATACTCTTTTGTTTTTTGTTGCTTTTAAATTCTTAAAATGAAGAGTGAATAAAACATTTTCCATTCGTTGAAAGGGTAAAGTGAGAACAGAGATTGATGTGTATTCGTTGTAATATCTAAATAACAGATGGACTTATCCTATCAAATAAGATCGAGGATTAGTAACAAATTTAGGTGGACCAGAAACGCATGATCCATTTTAAATATTCGAAAAAATAATTAATATTCAGATTTTAATGAATAGATCAGCTGAAAGACTCAAAATTTAAGTGTTTTGTATAAAATTTTTTTTATGAAAGCTGTTTCATTGTATTTAAAAAAACATTTTTATTGTGTGTATGAAACCTTTTCTTTGACTTAGGGAATTTGAAAAAAGTAGATTAAATGGCATTTTTTTAACACAATTTATTTTATTTCATGCATGTATTGTAAAATGTTTTTGCAATAAATACTTAAATCTAATGGGATCAACTTTTAGTCTTTTTTAAATTGCAAGAAATTATCATTCTATTAATGCAACATTTCATTCATATGATGAAGAAATATCAATGAAGCCGCTTCATTAGCTGAATGAATGATTTTTCTCTTAGTGTATACATTAGATCTTAAGCCTTTTCTATGCATTAATAGAAACAAAATGCATACATATATCGTTGTCTCATTATTCAAGTTTTGGGCAATCAATAATCTACAATGCTGACTGCACGTGTAATTTTGTAGCCTTTTAAATAAGATATAGATCGAGCCATCCTTTGACTCTGGAAAACGCTTTAAAGGGAAGTCTGCATCGAAAAACACAAATGTACCTTTATCTAGACAGTGGACGAAATGAATTTTTTTCTCGTGTTTGACACATCCTAATTACACTAAAAAATTCACTAGAAGCTTTATAGTTTTTGCTTGTAAAGCAGTGTAATTAAATTTTAATAATATTTTCTTATAAAAAAATAATAAACAAATCACAGTTTAGAACAATAAACAAATTAATTTGCTTTTAAATAGCGCTGTAATCTGTATTTGATCATTTTAAAGGGCAGCCATTCATATTGTGTTGACGTTTATTTTGTTATTTATGAGCCTATATTATGAACGAATAAAAATTAAGAAATTAAAGTAAAACAACAAGAAAAAACTCGTTTGAAAGGTCATTAATAAACAAACTAAAAGCAACTTCATTAAGAATACAGAAATAAGAACTATATAAAAAGCACTGAAAATTGTTGAGCTAATAAACCAATAAATCAATATAAAATGACACGTACTTTTTTTAGAAACCGCGCACGACATTTAAAATAATATATAAAATAAAGAACCAATGAATATGTGGCAATAAGGAATAAGTGCTTAAGTCGACTTAATCAAATTCTGCTTAAACACTGTTTTATTCCTGAAATATTATCGCATTCAGTGGAAGGTTGCTGTGGTTACAATCATAGCTAAACCAGGAAGGGACACACAAGAAATGAATCATATAAGCCTATAAAGATCTTAACAGTAGCGTAAAAGCTTTCTTTTCATTAGTTCTCTTAAGCACTTATTCCTTTTTGCCACAGAAATATGTTCTTTATGTATATACCTACATACATAAAACGTATCTACTTACATAACTGTGCACATCAATATGTATGAATGAATGTGTGGTCCTATGTACATACATATGTATGTATGTATACATAGATACTATACATATATAGATATTTACATACAATGTCATATTTGCGTACCCGCAAGTGTATGTTCTTAAGTGGATAACGGGATTGACGACCCCGCGGACCCTTAGTTCTCACAAAGCTTAAGGGCGTTGAAGGTGAAAACCCTTAAAACACTTATGATTCCACACCGCTGAAAAGCATTAAGACCAAGTACAGCACGGTCTTAATTATAGCATTTCTGGACATACGAATTGGTAGAACCCTGGCCTGATGGTTGTCGTATTCTGTAGAGTTGGTAGTTCATTAACGAACAAGTTCAATTGAGCTATTCAGACAAGTGAGCTGATAATATCAATTAGCTCTCTTTAGCTCCTTAGTTCATGTGTCTTTTACGCTCATATTTCTTTTTCGTACATGTTTCTTTTATGTTAATATATCTTTTTTGCTCACTCTCACGACAATTAGATTACATTTTGTAGTCAAGGCACATCAATATCAGGTAAACTCAGTGTCAACATCATAAAACAAATAAACAAAAATTGAGTTATGAATTTTAGTCGAACTGTATGGTTTTTATCCAAAGTTATTTAACTAGTTTGGCTTACGAACGAACTTAGTTCGTTTTTAATTTAATCTTTCGATCACTTTTTTATTTTTATTTAAGAAAGAAATTCTAAAACATGTAAATATTGAACATTCAAAGAAAAATTTGTTTGACATGATAAAGAGAAGACAGTTAGTGAAGTTCCGAACCTTTACAAAAAGTTTATTAATAGGTACGACACGCCGCGAGGTGGCGACAAAATCTGTTGATTGGGCTGACTAAAGTAAGTAGGATTTTCGCACAGGTGTTGTTGCTGCCATCGTTGGTAGTGTAGGTAAAAGGCCTCTGATGAGAAGACTGTGGTGGTCTCGAAACATCTGATGTTAGTTCAACCTTCCGTACATCCAAAAAAGTGAAACTCCAAAATCATTCAGCCGTTCCTCTAACAGTCATATGCAAATAACAGACTTTTTTATTCTAACTAAACCCAAGTTAGAAAAACTTATCTGTTGAATGCAACATAATATTCATGTAACGTTTGTTTGCGGTGGAGGTCCATTAATCAAAAGTGAGGCTAAATTTTAAGCCAGTATCTTTAATCTTGCTTGGTGAATTGTTTTTTGTTTACATTATAAGAAGTAATGAAGAAACTTAGCTTTTATAGTTTCCTTAGATTTTGGAACCTCGAAGCATCGAGACGTCAAAGATTTGCGAAGTTCTGTTGATGTTATAAATACTGAAAATGGAAGGCCGTCAAGAGCAGTCATTCGGGCAATACATGAACCAATTGAGTCCTCTATTAAAACTGTATAATTTGTTATTTTGGCTATTTTCGGCTTTGGCTCGCCGTTTGTGTTTTTCTCCAATTATAGACCAGAAACAAAAGGAAAATTTAATGTTTAGGTGACTTACTTTTAGGTGCGTTATCAAGGCTTTAACTAGTCAAACAAAGTTTGCATTTTGCATTTGGTGCACCAGTGGAATCAATTAGAAAATAAAACCACACGAAGTTTTTGGATTTGCTTTTTGTATTGTGCATTTCAAAAGACATGGTTTTCTTTAATTTATTTTCTTCTTTAATTATTTTTAGCACTTCTTATATTTAATTTTCTTTATAATTGTTTGACGCGCTTAAAAAGAACAACCAAGTTTAATATATGGTGTTCCAAACCGTGGCTATCTTCTCATTGGGGAAAGCCATGATGAATTTGTTTTTATAAAAAAGGTAAAACAAAAACAAATTAGTAAACAATTTCGGGATTTACTGAACCCCGAAAATCCCGGGATTTACGGGATTTCGGGACTGGCATCCCTAGAAATAATATAAGCACCACTTTTTTCGTGTGGAATTTACAACAGACACATTGGGTTTTTTTTAAACTTACACAGTTGCAGCATACTTTTTTTTCGTATGAAAAGACTAATGTTGATCAACATTTTTCGCAAATTTGAACAGAGTACTTAGCTTTAAATAAAAAATAATTTGGTCGAAAGATTAAATTAAAAACGAACTTAAGCCAAACTAATTAAACTACTTTGGACATATATATAAATTTTATATATAAATTCAACCGTGAGAATAACACAAAAAAAGATATCAGCTGCGCTGTCAACTTTACCTCTTGTAGATTTGCATTGCCCAGCGAACATACATAAACTGAGCAACTGAACTATTGAACTAACTGAAGTAAAAGAGCGTCCTAGCTCAGTAAAGTGAGCTGAGCTGAAAACAGTGCTCACTCAAAAGAGCTGAAAAGTATACTCAGGTCCCAGGAATACTATTCTGTGACCTGTGTATGTAGGAGTGAAAGTCTACAGAAATAGCTCTCAGACCCCAGTTAGCACGGATCTGGGTCTGGTGGAATCTTTTCGGCAACCCTCACATGGACCTTGGCTTGCGGGGGGACCCACGGAATATTAACGTGACTGCACATCGAACGGATATAGTGACTTTGAGTTTGGACCCATTAGAATGAATATTTAAAATAAATATCGAAATAAGAATAAGATAAATATAGGAGATAGTGAAAACCCATTTGCAAGGAACTCAGTGATTACGAGATCACCTCCTACAGAAGTGAGTAGTAGAACTGATCTAGTAACCCATACCGTCAACAATAGTGATGAGGGCCACAACAATAATGTGAAGAGAGAAAATACCAGACAGTTAGATTTCTTAAAGACACGTTCAAACGATACCGGCGTTGCATATACAGGTTTCAGATGAGTTGAGCAGCGGAAGTGTTATTAGTGACAAGAAACTACAGGGTAGCAAACAAACCAGTTAAGAAAAGTGAAAATATTGTACACAGAAAGACAGGCTCGTAACCCAGCGCCAAATATTAAAGATCCTGACTGGTTTGAAGTTCGTCCTAGGATTAGAAATAAAAATCAAAATACAAGTGAGTTCAGGTCGACAGTAAAAGAGGTACTAAGTGAGGTCACTGAAGTAAGGGCACTATCCAATGAGTCTAAGATCGAGATTAGGGATATAGATGAAGTAACCTCTAAGGACGACGTCTATAAAGCCCTCATAAAAGAATCCGACGATTTTAAATCCCTGCAGCCTGCTGCAATTAAATCGTTAAGGAGAGCGTACTTAGGAAGACAAACTTGCAGCATTGGCGTAAGTGCTGCGTTAGCTTGCCATCTTGTAGAGATGGCGAAGATACGTATTGGTTGAGCTGTATGCCGAATACCAAGAAGGTGCTATAAATGTCTTCATTATGGACATAGAGCAGCGGATTGTAAACGGAAGAACCTCTCTCAATTGCTTACTGTGTGACAAAACCGACCACCAAATTGTAACGTGTTCAAATAAACCGTCGTGCTTGCTTTTTTGGAATGGAAAATTACCTCTAGTGACAATTTCACCGTAGATTTCGCTTGCTGAGTGAGCTATATAGGACCTTGAGATCTGTTAATTGGGTTTGTCATGGTACGTTAACAGTCTTGGATAAAATAATATCACAATTTTATGTCCGATTCACTATCTCCGAGGCCCTATGCTACTTATAGGATCAATGGGAACATATAATATACACTATCTCTAGCATCACACTATACAGTTGATATATTCACCTTAAGTACTCTATGGAGGACTTTGGAATAACAGTTGACAGTAGAGTAACAGATGCAGCTATCAGAAATCCTGTCATAATAGCAGGTGACTTCAATGCGTGGTCTGTTGAATAAGGCTTCCCTTGATAAGCGCGTGAAGCAGAGTGATTTTGGATCCCTCATCCGCTTTGCGTATTGTACTCAAACTTTCAGAAGAGGTCATACTGGTTCGGTAATTGATGGAATAATTTGTCAGTAACAGCATCCCAACCCAAGTGAACTAGAGAATATCTGATATTTATACTCATAGCTATACTCATATAAGCACAAGGCCTGACAGGATGGAAGGTAAATACCTTTGATAAGAAGCTGAATGGTTCAGCTGAAGATATGGCAGTAGAACTATAAGTCATATTGCCAGTGCGTGTAATGTAGCTATGATAAACCTTAAAAAAATCACCAAATATACCTCTAGTCTACTGGTGGGAAGATGAAATCGCCAGATTGCATTCGGAGTCTATAAGTACCCCAATTCAGTATACCTGTGTTTTCTTGATGTATGTGATGAAAAAGATAGTAATCCTTGGGGCCTTATATACCAACTGGTAACAAGAAACTTAAATTTCTTGATCCATCGCCGCCAAGAGAAGAGCCCATCTTCCAATAGGAAACTCCGACTTGGGCGCACAGTTATCCGATTAAATTTTTCGACATTCCTCCGGTTACGATTTCCGAGATAGAAAGCACTGTCTAAAAGTTTAAAGACAAGAAGGCACCTGGTTTAGACTACATTCCATACATGGTACTAAAAGAAGCTGTTATAAGCAGTTCCTTGAGTCCTGGCAGACAAAAGTTAGTACTGTTACCTGCTCTGTATGAAGTGGGAAAATGCTAGAAAATATAATCTACAGAAGATTGGAAGGTAGTGTTGAAGCTAACCGTGGTTTACCAGATTACCAATTTGGCTTCAAGAAAGCAAGACCAACAGTGGATGCTATCGAAGCTTTAGTAGAGACTGCTCCTCAGGCTATCCAAGGGAAGAGGTAGAGAAATGGAATGAAAGAGCATTATGTAGTTATAACACTAGACGTAAACCACGACTTCAACACGGTAAACCGGAAACATATTGTTGATGCCTTAATCAGGTTAGACATTCCCGAATGTCTATTGGCAATTGCACAGAACTATTTCCAAAACAGTGGACTAGTTTATAATAATGATAAGGGTACCAGGAAATTCAAGAATCTTGCTGGGGTGCCTCAAGGATCAGTACTTTGCCCACTACTGTGGAACATCAAGAGGATGAGAAGATAAATATAGTTCGATTCGCAGACGACATATCGTTTCTATGTGAAGCAAAAGATTACTAAAAGCGGAAAGCGTTGCAAACGCCAGCATTCAGATAGTAAGGTCTTGGCTGAACTCAATAGGACTGGCTCCAGCTAACCATAAAACAGAAGCGGTTCTGATTAGTAGTCGAAAAAATAGGGAAACCATTAGGCTAAATATTGGCAAAGAAAAATGTCCAAAATACCTTGGAGTCATGACTGACAGTCGTCTGTCTTTTCATAAGCACTTGCAGTATATATGTTTGGAAGCATCAGCAACCTGCTCAGCGTTATTCTGGATCATGGCGAATACAAGAGGTGCAAAATATCTGCAGACGAAATTGCAGACTAGTGTAGTAAGAAGCATTATACCATATGTATCTACTATATGGTCAAGCTCACTGAGATATTCTACATTTAAAAGTATGATATCCCCTGTATATAGGCTAGCCGCCCAGCGAGAATATACCACATTCCGAACTGTATCGGACGAGGCAGCCTTTGTCATCGCCGGCATGATAGCCATCGAGCTAGACGCCGTATCGGACAGAAAAGATGTTGTGGTACAGATGTGTACAGACGGAAGTGGCAAGAACGATGGCTAGCGACCGATAACGGATGATGGACTTACTTAGACATACCTGACACCAGGACATGGTTATCAAGGAGACACGGTGACTTTAACTTCTGTATTACCAGGTTTTTTACTAGACATGGTTCTTTTAGGTCGTACTTATACCGTTTCGGACATGACAGTGTTCCACTTTGTTCGCGTTGTAGTGGTAATGTCGTAGAAGATGCCGAAATGTGTTCTTCACCTGACAACGGTTTGATAATGGGAGGCCATATTTAGGAGCAGTTTAGCGGCGTAACCGATCATGTTGGAATCTTTGTATAACTAGACGTACCTATGTAACGTTGTGAAATTGGTTCTATTGGAACTTCATAGGTCTGAAGAGACTCGCAAAAAAATCAATGTATGTAGTTTAAATCGGGTCTAGGACCTTTCCCCCAGTGACGTAAAGCTTGAGGCAGTCGCACGGGGAACGTTTGGGTTAGTGTAAACTGGTACTGTTAAAATGTTAAAGTGACGCACTACTGGCAATCACCACCACTGCCAGAATCTTCACCCCCCACGAATAAAAACATAAAACATACATCTGTACATACAGACAAAGTTTCATGCATATGTACATATGTACATAATAGGGCTAGCTCTAGCTACAATGGGGATCAGTAGGTGACGGATAACTGAACAACCTGCATAATATGTAGGTTAGCTGTGAAAAATAAACAGTCCCTGACCAAGAGCGCCAGATTTGGAGGTCTGCTACAAAAAAGTATTAACGCTCGAAGATGGATTTGCTGTATGGCGAATGGATGACGCCATATTATTATGTATGTAAGTATCCCTCCACAGATGTATGTATGTATGTATGTATATTTTTTAGCCTAACAAATATAAAATACCGTTAAATTTAAAAATTGTAAATCATTATTGAAAAAAATACCGTCGCTGCTTTTTACTAATTTATTTTTCAACAATAAAGAAAACCACTTTAAAAAAGATATAGAAACCCATTCAAGAAGTGTTCCTTTTTTAAGTGCAGCATCAGAAAAAAATAAAACTAGAAGATAATAAAGTAATGATGAACAAAACTCATCTTCCGCCGCAAAAGATAAGAAAAATTTAACAGCAACGAAGACAACGAGAGATTCAGCAATATATCCAAACCAAAACTAAATTCTGATAAGAATAACTTTTACTTCTTACAATAATAAAACCAAGAAAGAATCATAACCGACTACTGAAATGGACACACAAATTTTATTGAAAAGTACCCACTTGTGCGCAAATATTATGTGCAAACGATAAACACTTCAGAGCGGCCATTAAAATCAAAGAAAAGTCAAATATACGTTATGGTGGCAAAAATGTGAGAGCATAAATAACTATAAGCAACAAAATATACACATCCAAAGAAACAACAACAAACAATTTTTTTCTGAGAGTCCAACTCATTTTAATGTACTCTTTATTATTGTAACAGATAAGAGAGAGGGAGAAGAAGAGTAAATTTGTTTCATTTGCTTGTTGTGTGGTTAAATAGAAAGAGTAAATAATTTTCAGCAGTGATCAGTGCTGCCAAGACCAAAAAATGTTTGTAACAATAATTTAAGAAAAAGTAACAAATGCAATATATATTACCAATTAGGGATTAACGAATACCGATACCGATATATCGGCGATACTTCAGATTTTCCGATACATCGGTATCGGCGATATTTTACTGTCGATACGACGATACTTTTAAAAATTTTTTCAGAGTTTTTTTAAACAAATAATTTATTTTTGTTCAATTTTACCATGAATTAAATTCACTTCGCTATTTTTTAAATCTTATTAATATCAATTTTAAAAACTAATAATATTTTATGCTGTTATTTTGTAAAAAAAAATATTTATTTTTTGTTAATTTTACCATGAATTCAAATTCAAGTCGTAGTTTTTTAAATCTTATTCCAGCAAAAAAGACACTCCAAATGACACTCATGAAAATGTTGAATTCGCGATCCGGAAGTATTGCAAACTTCGATAATTTCTAATTAGTTTTACATATCCTTGCCATTGCAAAAGTTCTGTTTTTCGATTACCAACCACCAATTGGAAGCGATGCTAGGATAAATTTCTTTTTCGGTGTTCTATAATGGTTTTTCCTCAAGGAAAAAGGATAAAAAATTATCCATTTTCACAATTTTTTTATGCGAATTTAAACTCAAAGCTTTATTTTCATGTAAATTTAAGTGAATAAATATAAACTTTTAGAAGACTTTTAATAATTAAGCTATTAAGTTATTTAGAAGAATATTAGTTGATAAATGTTCTTTAAAAAATCGATTTTTTTAAAAAGCATGGCGAGTATTTTTTAAAATTACAAAGGAATTAAAAATTTGCTCTCGCTTTTCTACTAATCTGCATATATTTAATATAGATTTTTTTGAAGCAAAGAAAATGTAGCTCCTTAAAAATTACTTCGAATTTTTTATACTGGGTTAAAATCAATTTTAAATATTCTCTCTTACAATGTAATTTTATATAATAAAAAAATTGCACTTGAGTTTTGTTGATCTAAAATTGAACTCAATTTCAATATTCGTATCGGTATCGGTATCGGCGATATTTATTTTTTTATATCGGTATCGGTATCGGATCGGCAAAACGGCATATCGTTACTCCCTATTACCAATATGTTTATGAATTTAAAATACCATTTTATATGCATATGTATTTATATACTTCAGTTGAAAATATATATAATTATTATATATTTTAGAGTATCGTTGCTCTGACGTAAGTAGCTATGACAATTTTCGAATTTTTTTTTTATTTCAGCATTCTTAAAATTTTTTAGTCACCCACCAAATCGTTTAAGGATATATTGATAGGTTTAGTAGATGACAGAAGTAGGCATGTTAAATCCATATATAGAATGTTTCTACAAAGGAGTTATGTGAATAAATTGAAACAAGAAAAATATTATTTCTGATAAAATTTAAAATATTTATTATAATCTATAAACAAAAACAGCTATTTGTTAATAAATATTCTAAGTCAGAAAATAATTTTATTATAATTTATAATTTTTTTTCAGGTAATTTTATTACAGCTCCCCTGTGTGCAATCATCCCTATTGTTTTTTTTTTACAAAATACTTGTAGTAATGCAAAAGTTGTTTCAATAAAGCGCTTGAATATAATAAAATATCGCAAGGCTACCGAGCAACGACCATTACGTTTAAATTTGTACTTCAGTCTTATAATAAAAAGGTAACAATTTTGAATGTTTCGGAGATCAAAATAGATAACTCTTATGCATTTTCATCTACTGAATTCATGAATCACCAAAAAATTTCTGATTAGCTCTAATTTTAAAGTTAATATCAAAACCAAGTTGTAAAAATTTTATGGACTAAAGTAAAAACAAACAAGTTGCATCATCCTGGCAATACCAGTAAGATATCTTAAAACTTACATTAGCAAAATTACACTCAATAGAAAGATTTTTACCTTCAGATTATAATCCATAATTAGTTTTATGGTTTTGACGACCCGCCTTGAAATATTATACAAAAAATGCTGTAATTTATGAAAATACTAAAGTCACTATGTTTTTATGTCAGGAGATAGTCGGAAATTTTTATGATAATTTGTGAATTCAGCAGATGAAAATATATAAGAGTTTGTATTTTAATTTCCGAAACATTTTTATTGTTCTTGAGTATTATTAGCAAATGTAAAATGTAAGTATCTTTGTCAGACCAAAAATTCGATTCCCATTTAGTTTTATATGGCCAAAGATATGTTTTAATCATAGAAAATATAGAAAGAATCCTGAGTACTGACAACGTAGTTGCCAGAAACCTTAGTGTGTTGTCAAAAGAAAAATCCTAGCAAAATTTTTTTGCCTATTTCGGTCCGAAGTCGGTCAGAAAGTCTGCACAAGATGCCGAATTCGTATTCGAAGTCGGTCAGAAAACGTACCGGAAATCGTATGAGTGGTTGACAAGATACCAGACCTCTTTGTCTAAGGAGATTCTAAAAACTATGCTAAAATGTCTAAGGGAACTCTGTTCAAATTCTGACGAATTTTCTAGGGAACTCTAAGGAAATTTTCTACATGTCTGACCTATGTCGGAAAAATTTCTGAAAAAATATCAGAAAACGTTCCGATTTAACTAATACTTTTTACATTCTGTCATATTAATGTCAAAGAAAAGTCGGACCTCAAATAAGAAATTGATCAGAAATATCTTTAAAATTCTCCGTGCATTGTTTTGCTGCTTATGGCAGCTCATCAGAAAACATTTACCCATATTTCATAAGTTTAAAAACCCAAATATTTGTGCATATAAACTCAAGAGATAAATATGAATTATAACGAAAACTAAAATCAGGCAATGTGCAGAGGTGACTGCTAAAAGTCGTAAGACGTAGATTAGAAAATATGCGGACTATTCTGTTGTATGTCTTAAAGGAAATGGAATTGCTTTCGGATAATGCGCAGACTAGTCTGATATTATCGGATAATATTTCAGAAAATATGCAGAAACGAATTACCAGAAAGCTGCTAACTACTTTGCCAAATTTTAGACAACTCGGTTGATTTTCTAGTAAAGTCCCAGATATTTTCTGACATTAGACATGTCGGCAATAAATGTTTCCCGGGCTAAGTTTAACAATATGTATTAGTATTGGCTTAGATAAAAATTTCCCCACATAAGCAAAACCGCACAATAATGTAGTACTTCGTTGACTCATCTTCTTCCATACATTTTTCTGCTGCAAATGGCATCTTAATGAAAAATATTTACCCATACTTTATAGGTTTAAAAACTCAAATATCTATGCGCAAACTCTAAAGAGATAAATGTAAACTATTACGAAAACTAAAATCATAAATTGTGCAGAAGTGACTGCCAGAAGTCGCAAAACATATATCAGAAAATGTGTAGAGTATTATGTTAAAAGTCTTAAAAGAAATTAAATTGCCTTCGGATAATGTGCAGATTATTCTAATAAAACGTCGCACGTTGGGAAAAACATAGTAAAAACTCTCGCATCGCCTATTTTACTTTATAGCGCCTTTGTTATAAGAGATAGGTTTATAAATTTTGGATATGTTTAATATAACTTTTCTGGGAATTGTATGATATAAAAATGTTTTATGTAATAGAATTGGACGTTAGTAACCTACACTCGGAAGTCAAGACTTTTAAACATGTGCACTACATGAAAAATTAGGATATATTAAAAATTTTTGCAATTGAGTGTCGTAAAAAATAGAAAATAAAGATACACTTGTGTCACCAATTTTTAAAATTTTAGATGTAAACAATTTTTTTAGTGAAATGAACAAGAAAACGCTCATATGCCATTTTCATTGTTTTTTAAATGTACTATAAGTTTTATTAATTTAAAATTTGGTCACTCGCAAAAGAATTCTTAAGAAAGTAGTCTGGGGTATAAATTTTTCTTAATTTTGTTTACCCTAAACTGATACTCTACAGATGGTAGGAAAGATGGCACAAAATGTAAAAGATTCGGTTACTAGTTTTAAAAAAGTAAAACTAGCATAGCTGTAAATTATATGCGACTGTGAATTTCTTCTTGCGGACCGGCTTCTACATATATACCTTGAAATCCTTATTGCAATGCTCCTGCGCTTCTTCTGATAGCATACCATATGAATGAAGTAAATAAGTTTTAGAATAATACATACTAAACACTATGGTTTGAATTATCATTAAAAGTTTGGTGATGCAATGTGTAGTTGGCGAGATGTAGAACCAACCATATTTTGTTTATTAGGAATCACCGAGGTTTCCTTAGCGAATTAATGAAATGTGTCGGCGTCGGGATAGAGTTACACATTTAACTCATTAAAAGCGAAGAAAGTTTACTTTTTGTTCTTTTTTACTCTTTTGAAAAAGGACAGTTTTATAAAAGTTGTTTTCCAATGAAAATGCTAAAAAAAATGTTGAAATATCGGTAAAAATAATAAATTTTTCAAATGTTAATATCTTCTAATATATAAACAGTAGAAACAAAATTTTAACTATGCATAATGGTTTCGTTGTGGTTACTATGAATCTTAGAACTCGTTGCATTCGGCAGATAAATGACTACTCCACACTAATTTCAATACAACAATAATAAATAGTTTATTAAAAAATATTTAAAAAATTATTTTCGAGTGCCATGTTTGTGAGGCTGTAGATCAAACGGACTTCAAAAATACGTTTTTCATATATTCAAAATATCTAGATTAGAAAAAATCATGAAGAAAAGAAAAACCCGTAACTTTTGGCTTAGCTTTAATGTGAGGGATTTTACAATTTTTTTCCCAACGTGCGTCGCTTCTCTATTTTGTTTGCCTCATGGAACGTATACAGAAATTGATTTAAAAGAAGACTATTGACCAATTGTGTAATAGCTGTCTACCTTATTTATTATTATGTATTATATAAATATATTAATTTGTTTTTAAAAAGTGTTTGTTTAAGAAAAGTAGTACGATTCAAGAATAATTAATTAATAATGTTAAGTCTAACGCTTAAGGTGCCAAGTTGGCATCACTGAACTTAAACCGGCTTATAAACATTTTACATTGCATGAAATGAATAATGGCGGTGGCTGGAAGACAAATAACCCAACCTCCTCTTTGTAGCTTTACCGTTTATTACTCTTTTTCTGTTATAAAATACCTACATGGGTATGTCTGTTTGTATTGCTTGTTTGAGCTATTGCTTCTTTTGTTTTTCTTGCTTTCGTATTTGAGTTTTGCCAAATAGTTATAAGTACATATGTATGTATGTATGTCGTTACGATATTTGTTTGTTTTGGCCATCCCTTTTTTAATTTGAGTGTTTGTTTATGAGTTTGATATAGAGTCAACGTAAAAATATGCAACTATAGCGGGAGAATAACCATTATTTTATAGCTTTGGATACATATGTACATATTGTATACATACATATGTACATACATACATACTCATGTCCTTAAAACTAAACAAGTGAAGGCAAAAACATTATAAGATTGAGTTTTTTTTTGGAAATGTGTGCCACCAAAATGTAATTGTTGGAAGAGAATATCAAAACAAAAGATGAAAATTCCTTCATGTACTAGAGTTTATAAAGAATACAGTGATTTAAAAGGCAAAATCAAATGAATGAAAGTAAATTTTTAATAACAAGGTGGCTATCTGCAACATAGATATATGTACACGTGTACGTATGTACATATGTACGATTGGATGCATGTAAGTACTACCTATATACATACATTCGGCTTTGGGAATCGGGAATTCCAGTGAAAAAGACTAGCTTATATTCCCGATAAATTTTTGACATTTTCGTCGGAAAACAGGATATTTTGCATTTTTTTAAAGTGTTTCTTGAACAAAAAAACTTTTTTTTGTTAATTTTACCATGAATTGAAATTCAGTTCCTTGGTTTTGAAGCTTGTAATGATTTTTATATACATATGTAGGTTTGTCATTGAAAAAATTTTTTTTCGATTCCTAATCACCGAATTGGAATATAAGAAAAAATTTCTTCTTGGCGTTCTGAAATGATATTTTCCTCTAGGAAAAAGGGTAACAAATTACCCATATTTGCAACTTGTTTCTTATACATATGTGATTTAAATGCAAAACAGTGTTTTCATGTACATGTACAGTAGAGTGGAGCGTTGGTGTATGAAGGAAAAAAAGTCATCTAATAAATTTCGAATACCTCCGGAATGTTGTATCTAGCTAAATTATATAGGTACATATGTATGTACAAAAATATTTTTTTTTAATTTCTTGCGACATATCTTTTAGCCCTCTACAACGGCTGGAAGCTAGCGAAATTATATGAATTTTATTTTAATTTCTTCCATTAATACAGAAAAAAAATGTATAATTTTTTTAAGGCTACACGTAAAAAACATTTTTATGCCGAATGAAAAAAGTGTAAGATATAAGAAATTTATAAGCCATTAAGTTGAAAAAGCTGATTTTATTTCCTATACAGAATTATTTTCAATCAAAAAAAAATTTTTTAAACAAACTGATCTAAATTAATTTTGTATGAAAAATAACTAAAAATAATGTATCTGTTTTCGCTTTAAGGCTAATAACTTCCTTATTTTTTTATCAGAATTTAGCGATTGCATCCATCATGTGATCGTCACAAAATTATCTTTGAAATACAGGCCGAAAAAAAGTATACTTAGTATATTTTTTCATCTTAAAGGAGCAATTTGAAATGATAGTTTTTGGGAGAAAGTCTAAAAATATACTTTTTTAACTTTTAATGACACAATCAGTGTATTGAATGAAAGAATAGAGAGATATCTACACAACAGTGAGTAATTTATTTTATTTGGAAAAACAAATCAAAAAGAAACTTGTTTTTCGCGAATATCGAGAAAACGCGCATTAAGAAAAATAAATGAATATCATTTTCGTGTTCAGCGACCTCAAATTATCTTAGAAAATAGTTTTTTTTTTTGCAAGATATGACAAAGACTTAGAAGTTCGAAAATTTGCTTCATTATTGCATCTTAAGTTTGTCTGAAATCTGACCTTGTGTGTATAAATGGTGGATATTTTCAGTGTAATGAGTTATAACAGCTAAAAACAATA
>OY101447.1:97678654-97776850 GCA_956483635.1 Panzeria rudis | reverse complement strand
ATATATATATATATATATATATATATATATATATATATATATATATATATATATATATATATATATATATATATATATATATATATATATATATATATATATATATATATATATATATATATATATATATATATATATATATATATATATATATATATATATATATATATATATATATATATATATATATATATATATATATATATATATATATATATATATATATATATATATATATATATATATATATATATATATATATATATATATATATATATATATATATATATATATATATATATATATATATATATATATATATATATATATATATATATATATATATATTTATACATATAACTATAGTACATAGTGTTAAAATGGTGCTATGTATTTCTTTCCAAACTATAAGATAAATATTAATTACTAAAAAAAGAAAACATTATTTAAGGATCTGCCATCTTTCGTTATTATAAAAACGCACATAATAATTTATCGATGAACCCAAAGAAAACAATTTACCACTGCTGTTGCCGCAATTTCACTATTTCGTTTCAATTGCACTGTTACTCTTAAGTTAAAAAAATATTTTGAAAATTTTTCTTAACTTTCAAATAGGATTTAGTATTCAGAATAACAAGACGAAAAACTGAAAATCCAATTCCATTTATTCAAATTTAAACAGCAACAGAAAATTACAATAAGCTTTTGTCATGGTAACGCAAGGGATCAAATACATCTGTGATTTTTTGTAATTAAACAGGCATCAACTGAGGGGTGGAGAATTCAAAATATATAAATTAAAACTCCTTTTTTACAATGGTGGGACTTAAAAATGTCAAAATATTTTTTATTTAAATTCCATTTTGTTTGGCTGTTAGGTAAAAGAGTCATAAATTATTTAGTTAAATTTCTTAAACATAAAAAACATAAAATTTGCAATTTAACATAACATTAAGCAAGTTATTTAAAATAGCCTTTCTTTATGTTTACGTACTGTAATTGCTGTTCGCATATTTTACATTATACATATATGTATGTAGTAATATTCTTCATAGATTTTTAATTAAACTCGAAGTGAAAAAATAAAAAATGCGAAAGAGAAACTAACAGCAACATTTATCTAAACGATTCCAATAATACATTTAAATTGAGTCTCTATACGTACTGATCCATTAAGAACGTGTCCGGAATAATGATGATTTGATTTCATTTTCAAACTTGTTCGTCTCTTAAACGGCCTTTATTATTGGCCATCATATTTTCTATATGCCTCAACGTATCGAAGGAATAACTTGACATTGCTTCACTACCCGGTTGGCCAAGTCGTCGTAGCCCAGCAAAAATAAATTTGGTACAAGGAAGCAGGTAGATTAATTAGAAGTGCTTAGGAGATGCGGAAAAGCACAGAGTGCATCCCTTCTGCCTTACGAGGATGGAATAACGTAAGCGAGCGAAGAAACTTACCACACACGCGATGAATTTGGTCGGCTATTTATGTTTTTTCATGTGTTTTAAACACGAAGTTTTTTATTCAACTCAAACTTTTGTTTATTCAACTCGAACTTACGTGGGTACAAATATGGATGCGGGTGTGATTTTTGCTTCGTAATTTGATTTTTTTATTCTTCCATGCAAAACATTTTTTAATTATATACATATAAAAAAGACATGCGGTTATTGTATCTAAGATGCGCAGAAGGAAGCTCATGCCTCCAGACCTACAAAGTGGGATATCCCATACAAAAATCATGTAATACCGAAGCAGGTTGGTAAGGGAGAGTACCGAAATCTCTCCCTTACAAACCTGCTTCCGGTAGACGAATATTTTTGCTAGGAGAGGACATTTCCATCAACGAGTTCTTAAGGAAATTTCGACATTTGTCATGCATGATATTTGTCGCTTATAGTTTCTTTTAAGACAATCTAACAGAAAACGTACTCAAATAATGGGTAAAATAAAAACTACTCAATTGGTCAAGCCAACTAGTTGGTAGATATTGTCCGCAAGCTAGTCTTGCAAGTTTCAATTTCAAACTGTGTACAATTTCGTTACAAAAAAAAAGAACAATACTCTTCGTATGCCAGCAAATGAACGTCTTGTAGACATTGTCGCTCAGTCTGTCACCAGTTTAAATCATTTTTATATATTCCTGCTTCATAAAATTTAGCGAACTTGAGGTGATAAAAAGATCTGTTACAATATCTATTATAACTTCTTGTATTAAATACTCTCTGAGCGACAAATTCCTCAAATTGTTATTGTAGAACACGTGTAAAAAGAAACAAACGAAAAAATCTAATGGGGACATTTCTGAGGATGTTGTCATTTACATGGTCATTAATGAACAGATGAGTGACAGTGTCGTTCTTGTCTTGATGTCGGCCTTGCAAGATGTCAGAAAGGCATGTCCAACCGGGTACGTAAAATCCACCCACACTTAAATTATTAGAATGAAAGTTTTTATTGTACGCAAAAACGCCTATGTATTCGTTATATGTACAGTGAAAAGAAAAAATGTACAGTAACTTTATATATTGTTGCAAACACTTATATAATTCATATATATTTGTCCAAGGGAATGAAACCCACGACCTCTGAACTGACAGGCTGGCATCGCTACCAATCAGCTATAACGGCACCCTGTAAATGAGTGCTTGCTTTCGAAGTAATTGATTATTTTCTGATATAAAATTTAATGAATGTATTTTTTAATTAAATATTTTTCAACATAACGATTTTTCCAAAGATATAACAAAAAAATTACACAGCACGACAAATTTCTTATTCTTCTAAATTTAAAATATCAGCTTTATATGCTGATTATCAAGCCTAGTTTTTAAGATAAACTGACACTTAATATTTGCATAATTTGCAAAATTTTTTATATTATTCGCTTAATATTTCACGAACAGCCCTCCAAACATTAAAATACTTTATGGTTTATTAATCTAAACCCGCGAAGCGACTAGCTTGTCTACGGAAAACACCCACGATCTATGGTGGGAACCCAACCCATGAACTCTCTACTAACAGGCTAGCATCGCTAGCACTCAAGCACAGGGGCGCCCGCTATTATTGCAAGGGTATTAAAAATTGTGTTTTTGGTTGAATCTTAAAACATTTTTTTCCGTATTTTATGAAATCAAAATAACTGATTCTGCTGATTAGGAAAATGACATTAGTTTTCTTCTAGAACCTCTTGTTTGGAGGTATTGTGCATTAGGGTGGAGCGTCAGATTTGTTTTGCGAATTTCAATTTCGAATAGCAAAAAAAAGTTGCCTTTTATTTTTAGATACATGGCAAAAATAATGAAAAAAATATTGGGACCTAGTTTTAGCCCTCTACCTCAGCATTAAGATTTTGAATATGAGATCAAATCGATCAATTTGTGAAACATCATATGATGCAACATTATATGTATATTTTTTATAGCTGTTATAACTCATTACACTCAAAATATCCACTATTTTATACATACAAGGTCAGATGTTAGACAAACTTAAGATGAAATAATAAAGCACATTTTCGAACTTCTAAGTCTTTGTCATATCTTGCAAAACAAAACATTTTCTAAGGTAATTTGAGGTCGCTGAACACGAAAATGGAGTTCATTTATTTTTCTTAATGCGCGTTTTCCCGATATTCTTTTTCTTCTTAGTTTTTTCGTTTATTAGCAAAAATTCCGAGAACGGCTCATCTGAATATATTAAATTGCAAACTGTTGTGAATATATCTGTCTATTCTTTCATTCAATACACTAATTATACCGACCGTATAAAAAATGTATAGAGTTACAGGCATTAAAATTTTAAAAAAGTATCATTTTAAATTGCTCCATTTATTTGAAACAATTTACTAAGTATATGTTTTTCGGGCTGTATTTCAAAGATAATTTTGTGACGATCACATGATGAATGCAATCGCTAAATTCTATAATATTTTTTAGTTATTTTTCATACAAAATTAATTTAAATCAGTTTGTATTAAAAAAATTTTTTTTTATTGAACATAATTTTTTATGGAAAATAAAATCAACTTTTTTTACTTAATGGCTTATAACTTTCTTATATTTTACCAGATCTCCTCGATCTGAAATTTGTTCATTCGGCACAAAAAGGGTTTTTACGTGTAGCCTTAAAAATATTATTAAAAATTTTTTTCTATATGAATGAAGCAAACTAAAATCAAATTCATATAATTTCTCTAGCTTCCAGCTGTGGTAGAGGGCAAAAAGATATGCCCCAAAAAATTAAAAAACATTTTTTTGTATATACTTTAAAAAGATGCAACATTCCGGAGGTATTAGAAATTTATTGGATGAATTTTTTTCCCCTTCATACACCACCGCTCCACTCTATTGTGCATTTTCTCAAAAAAGTACTTTCAATTTTCCTTTTCAAAAATTTTTGGTGTTATGTCAATTTGTCAATTTCCTAGTAATTTTTTTCTAGTCTAAAGTTCCTAGTCTAAAGTTTTTTTTTACTTAAACAGATTTCCAAACAAAATTTTTATAATCTTTTTACTGTCCGACAATCTGGATTTATGCCTTAGTCTTAGCACTGCTGCACTACAGCCTTAACTGAAGTAGTTGAAAAGTGTTTGATCAATCAAAAACGAAAATGTTTAACTTTTCAGCAACTACAACAATGTTAGTTTCCTCATGTCTTACATATAGATTGCAGTTAGTTGCCAATAATGGTACTGTTTTTACGCCTTGATCACATTAAGATGCTGACGATGTCCCACTTTATATGAGCTTTAGTAGAACATCAGTTCGTCCTGTACTCAATAAAGTAAACCACGATGCGAATAATATTTATCACTGTGTTTCAGCAAATGGCTTACAGTTCGATCCAGAAAAGTTGAAGTGTCAAATAACAGTGTACAACACAAAAACAACTAGTTTTTAACGACTGACTCTGACAGAGGAGACAAAAAGTACACGAATATCAATGTTTTGAAAGTTCATATTTGAACTTTATTTTAGGGGAGGCTAAAGTTGTCAAAACTCCCTTTTGCTATGTTAATCGTCATTGGAAACCTTTATGTTTTAGGTAAAATACTACGATTAATATATTTGAGGAACATTTTAGCCATATTACTCTTCGCTGTATGGCGGTTTTTAGCACATACCATTTATGCCTGTTTTATACTATCTCATAACCCATTCGACTTCTGTAGATAATGTAACCCTGATCTAATGAGTTTATGGTCAGTTATAAAAAAGCAAAAACAACACATTATATCAGGGTTGCATTTTGTGCAGAAGTCGAACAGCTTGTATAATAGTCTAAAAATAGCTTTAACAGCAATACAAAACGTACTCTAAATATATTCGCCATTAACTTCTACTATAAATGCCTGTTTTTATAAAATGAAGCGAAAACTTCGTGTGAGAAATTATGTTGAAAATAACAATAAAAACAAAATTAAACAATGTCCAACACATTTCAGATAAAAGAGAGTCAACCTCCTGCCTTTATAGGTAAGGGTTTCACGTGTCTGATAAAATTGTTTACTACAGAGAAAAAAATAGAAAATAATTATGTTCAATAACACCATGTTATTGACAAAAAAAAATATGAATTTCAATAACATTTGTCATTAACTTAATACAATATTTCGTTGTACGTATTTCTTTTCCATGCCGGTTATTTCTTTTCTTTTCATACATAAGTACTTAAAACAAGTCTTATCTCATAAAAAAAATAATTGGGACATGGCTCAGCTGTAGAGAGCAAGCTTTACGTCCGGGAAGCCCGGGTTCGCATCCCAAGAAATTTAAACTTTTTTTTTTAATTATATATTTTTGTTTCTTTTGAAATAATTTTGTTATCAATATCGGAATTCTGTATCACAGGAAATTTGAAAAAATCAAAAATGAAATTTATTTTTTTCTGTGTATGTATATCTGAATGTGCTGCCAGTGGCTCACATACATACATATGCACCTAGCATGTCGTAGAGGTATATTCTAGAAGTAACGATTATTGATTATGATGCTTTCCCATGCGGAAAGCTCAATTGGTGAGAGCATTTGATAAAATTCTGCGTTTTGCATAGCATTTTTTATCAAGGCAAAAAAGAACAGCTGTTGTAATGAAATGACAAAACCTAGATTCTGAAACATTTAAAGTTTTTTTATCATGGCTATCGATAAATTTTGGAAACAATGTTTTCAACAAATTTAATGTTGATGATTTGTGAATTGCGCTAAAAGTGCTTGTATGTATATGTTAATTCTCATAAAATAATTTTGTTAATATTATTGCCTAATTCTTGCACGCAGAACACAAAAAATTGCTAAGTCAAGAGTTATAGTCGCTCAGCAAAGGAAATCTTATAAGCTTTGCGTTTAAGGCATAAGATTTGTTTTGCACTTTTATGTAAAACAGCACGAGAAATATTGTTTTGGAATATGTTAACTCTCTAACTCTTCGTTGTATGGGTCATTTTGTATCTTTCTTAAAAAAGGGTCAAAGCGATTTTTTGGCTTCGATATAGCCGCATGATATGCTCTACAAAAATATTTGACATTAAAATGTACTATATTTCATCAAGCTCCAAAATTAATTGAAACACTAAACAGAAAAAAAATTTGTAAATACAATTAATATTTTTGTTATATCAATTAAATAATTAATTGATTTTGAACCTACAACGATTTTTGTAAATACAATTACGAAATTTTAAGTTGAAGGAATATCAGAAAAAAATTTTTACTACTTTTTTGTCGATTTCAAATTTATTTCAATTAAGATTATTGTTATATCAACAATGTGAATGGTTGATTTTCCGAACAAATTTTAACTATCATAATTGTTGTATTAACAATATTTTTTTGTACAACCACAATCCTTGAAGCGACTTTTTGCTTGTCTGCGAAAAAACACTAAATGTCTTTGGGCGGAATCGAACCGGAGACCTCTTGTCTAATAGACTAACGTTCTTACCTCTCAGCTACAGAGCTATTCGTTATTAAGTACGCAAATAATGAATGCACACAAAACGTGATTTGCTTTGTTTCATCTACGTGTGTGTATTCATTTGTTATATCAACAATGGCGATTGTTAAATTTTTTCACAATACATAACAAAAAATTTGGTTAGTTCAGTAGTTTGTTGAAAAAAAATTCTTGATTTGCTTTGTTTCATTTAGGTGTATGCATTCATTTGTTATATCAACAATGATGATTGTTCATTTTTTTCACAATACATAACCAAAAATTTGGTTACCTCAGTTTGTTGCAAAAAATTTCTGTGTTTGTCGTATCAACAACTTAATTTGTTGTATTAACAATATATATGTTTGAATTTAAATTACATATTAACAATTGAAATTGTTAGTTGCAGTTTGACGATATTTTTTTCTGTATAGAAATCACTCAAAACTTAAAATGTGTTTAAGGGTTAAATTCTTACATATTTAAAATTAGTAAGGTATAAGAAGTTTAAGGTATAAGAAGTGTCAAAAAACATTACGAAAAAATTTTTTTATAAAAAAAATCGGTTAAGTCCACAAAAAGGTTGAAAATCATAAAAGGCAAATGTGTTAACTCCTAAAAGAACCTATATGTCTGTAGAATATTTATTTTCGAATTCTGCGATTACACATGTTTACACTACATCGCGCTCCGGAAAAGTTTTAGCCGTTACCGACTACATATGTTATGCTGATTTTAAATATATAATTACAATTTTTATCAGCTCTAGTTTGCGAGATATACTGTTATGTCAAAAATGAAGGCACTTGCAGGACATATATGAGCATAACTTGAGAAGGCCATGTTCTATTCAGTTAAGTAAGAAATTCAAAATTCGACAACAGTAGTTTTGGCGATATCGTAAAAGTTTGAGCAAATAAAATAATTTTTTATAAAATTTGTTTACATTTTTGTTTTTAAAACTTTATAACAAAATAAAGATACAACAACAGTTCAGTTGTTTGTCCAGTAGCATGTAGCTAAATATTTTCAAAAAGAATTAACCCTCTTTTATTGAAATTGGTGTAAACCTTTTAGTTTTATTCACAATCTAGTCACAGAACTGAATTGATAAAATTTTAATTTCCATACAACAGTAGCAAACACAAACATAAAGTCAGAAATTGCTGTTGTATGAAAATATAATTTGTATCAATTCGATTCTCTCACTGAATTATGAATGATATCAAAAGTTTGGCACCAAATTCAATTAAAAAGGTCTAAATTTTTTTGGAATACATTTAGCTACAAGCTCCAAAATCAGAAATAAGCTCGTTGATGTATTTTTATTTTTTATGCATTCTTAAAAACAAAAAAATTTAAATTTTTTTTGAAATTTTTATTTTTTTGGGTTAAACTTTTATGATATCTCTAAAAGTACTGAGCAAATTTAGAAACAATGTTTGCACGGCGTGAAGATTATTTTATTGTCGGGTTTCAGTTTTTTTTCTTTACTGAATATTGAAACCCCTTCTCAGGTTTTGCTACTATATGTGGTGAAAGTACCTTTATTTTTTACATAATGCTACATCGTGAAAACTAGAGCTGATGGAAAAATGGAGTGCTGATTCGTGTTTAGCGTTCCAAATAACTAAAGAAACAACTTTCATTTCTAGCGAACGAAAAAGTTTTTCGCAATTTTTATACATGTGTTATTGATATTTGAACAAGGTGAACTAAAGGTTAAAGATTTGTTACGTATTAGGTCATTTATACTAAAAATTTTGCAAAAAGCATTATGAAAGGGGAGGCGCAAAGAAACTCTAAAATAGAGTTACGTAATATGTGAATAGTGCCTAAAACTGCTTTTTGGTCGGAAGTATTTATGGGCTTAGATTATGGGCGAGAGAGAGAGTTAAAATGTTTTATACATATTTCTCCCTCATTCGCCTACAAAAACCAGGGTTTCAGCAAGAAAGCTCGCCTAGTGTAACTCCACTTACACCAAACTCTGAAAAAGACATTTGTAATTGAATAAATTCAATTTTGAATAGTTTTCTCTACTGTTTATACATATGATATTATTTATAAACGAAATACAATTTTATTAAATTTTACGCTGGACTGTATATATGAGGCTTTTCAACTAAACAGTTGTGGCCATGCTCTCAATTTCCTATACTCGCGAGTATAGGCTGTGTGTGAAATACAGAGCCTATCTATTTAGCGTCGAAACACATAACCAGACAAGGAATAACATAGTGTATGTTTGGCCCCAACAGAACTAAAATTAATTTTGTATTTATGTGTGCGTGTTTGTGTTTTTTTCTACATCTCGTTTGCCATTTTGTAAAGTTTGTTTTTATTGCACACATAAGCAATTTAACATATCCGTTTCCGTTCAAGTTTTTACATTTCGTTAGGAAAGAAATACTCTTTTGAAACAAAAAAAAAATTAACATTACAATCAAAAGACGAAATCGTAGTTCCAAAATATAAAAAAAAAATTTCTCCTTGTCATACAAATCGCATCAATTTAACCATTTAAACACGCACATATGTGTTTGTCATAAATATAAAGAAATGCAAACACACAAACTTCTAACGAATGTATATTTCTTTATGAAAATGGGAGGCAGGATGTGCACGACCATGTGCACCAAAATATGTATGATTGGCTTTATGCCATGTTTCAGAGATGCTTATTATCATAATCCGTTTGTACCATAAATCCAAAAATAATTCTAACTTAATACATTCATACATACATGCACATATATTGTATGTATTATATTTGTAGGTTTGAGGTAAACTAGACCAAGTCCAATGTTTTCAAATACGTTTTTTATACTGTTGTAATTACCATTTTTTCGTGACGGTAATATTGTATGACTTAATTTGATTGCGGATATGTTAGATGTATAAAAATAATTTTGCCGATGACCCTGCTAGCTAGTGCTTTCTCTTCCTCATATTGATCTTATATTTATATAGCTTTAAGTTTAATATTAAATAAATAAATAAATAAATAAATAAATAAATAAATAAATAAATAAATAAATAAATAAATAAATAAATAAATAATAAAAATAAGATTAGAGTAATGGTATAAGTACGAACTTCCCATAGTTCGACGAACTTGTCGGCATAAATTCGTGGATTCGTGGCGTAAATTCCTCTTCTTAAGCACAATTAAATTAGACGAGCTAACAGTTCTACTCCAAATCTCTGAGTTGTTATGTATATTTTTGTAGTCCATGGATACCAAATTATGCAAGTATTTACTGCGGCAAAACTAATGATTATTTGAAAAAAAAAAAGTAATAAAGGCAAAATTCGCCATCAAATCTTGAAATTGATTAAAATTCGCTCAACCTCTAAGAAGGCCAGAAATTTGGAATAAATCACACCTATAGTGAAAGTGTTGAAAATTCGCATAAAATCGCAATATTGGAAACAATTCCTAAACTAAAATTTATTAAACTCGATTAAACTGTATGGTAAGTCAATAACTCGGAAGAAAGAAACAAACATTATGAAAATTCGCAAAAGCTAGCTAAAACTTTAAATTTTAAGTCCCTAAATAAAAGTAAGTAAAGAAAACCAAAGACTTCAGAAAAAGTACATCTTTCGCGGAAATAACAGAATTTCGCGAAAAGTTGCAATATTTTAAACAAAGCTATAATTTTTATTAAAAATCGTTAACAAATCTAAGAAATGCTGAAAACTCGGTGAAAAACGCGAAAATTGCGAAAATTCCCAAAAACTTCCTAACAGCGGCATAACACCAAAGTTTAAGAATGTTCAAAATTCGCGAAAACTCTTAAAAAGCAGTATTTTCAGTGATGTGCAGTGATTTTTTTCATACACACAAATGTGTTTTATTTCCCACACCGATTACAGTAGTTCACAAAAAAATTCACCTCAAAAATGAGATGTTTCTTAAGCTAAATTGGGGCTGCTGAATACGAATATGGCATTAATTTATTTTTCTTAAGAACCGTTTTCGAGATATTCGCGAACAACTATTTTTTTTGCAGTTTGTAAAGATATATCCAAAAATCTTGAGTAGTGTTTACTTGAATTGAGCAAATTTGGCATTGTTGTATAAATATATTTTTCCTTTTTCAGTTCATATTTTCACTGTGTTGATTAGATAAAAATTCACTGAATGACAAGTCATTATATTTGAAAAAATTTTATTTGTTGCGTTTTTTTCAAAATTCACCATTTTGAAATGCTCCATTAAAGCAAACAAAAAATTTAAAATTTTTATTTTGACCCATATCTTAAATAAAACTTTTTTCCCAACATAAAAGAAGGAAAATTGTTAACATCGGGCAGAAATTTAGAAAGTTACAATCGATTTAGTGAAAACATCCGATTTTGAATTTTTATAAAATAATTTGTATGAAGTATCAGTATAAGAAAAATACCAGTGGGGCAGAATTAAATATTTTGGAAATATATCAACCATTTCTAACTCTTTAGTCCGCTCAGTATAAAATTTTACATGAAGATATCAGAGAAGTGTTCTTATTTAATTTAGGAAGATGAGCTTCCCATATTTCTCAGGTTGAGAGGTATAAAGTGCAAAGTAGTGCACTTCGGTCATGTAAAATATTTCAACGCTTGTCATTTCTCTGTTTCTCACTCGATTCCAAAAATTTTTTGTGTCCTTATATACCTTGTAAAGTTCTAAAAAAGTCTTTGGTTAAACAAATATCTTGTAGTTAGTGAGGTATAGGTACTCATTTTAATATTAAAATTTCACAATTTTTCAGATCCAGTATTTTTAAGATATCGGATCCAAATAACAACCGATTGTCACAATTATTTCTTTGTAAGTTACATGACAGAATTTCGAATAGCTAAAAAAATAGTTGATGGATGTATTCTTTCAGAGTTGGAAAATATACAATCTGTAATTTGAAAATTGAAACATTTTGAATTTATGACAATTTTTGTCCAAGAAAGCACCATAATTGTTTTCTCTATAAATTTTTTTCTCAAGGATCAAATAATTATTATATACATGTCCAAAAGGTGTCTTCATTGTCATGATTTTAGAAAAACAACTTAATCGAATTTACAATTTTTGGTGGGCATGCACCGTTTTGAAATCGACCTATTTTTTTAACTTCCTTAGGAATTCTAATGATTATCAGAAACAAATCATAGCTTTCACATAAATTCCTATATAACTGCAAAATTGGAAAATAGCAATAATGAACGATTTAATAGCATTAAGAAAAAATTTAATATACACAAAACACCACATAGCACAATTTTTCCACTTGTTTTGCCGTAAGTCTTTCATAAAAATTTTAATTATAACAATTTTAATACAGTATTGAAAACTACACATAATTTTGGTAGCTTTGATATGCGATATGTCGACCTTTCTTTTTCAAACGAGTAAAAGTAATGGAATGGAATTTATTTTGCCTTAATGGAGAGACTTAAATTAGTAAATTAAAAAAAACGTGGAAAAAATAAAGTTTTTTCAAATCTAAAGTCCTTTAACTCATTGAATTCTGATCCGATCAACACATTTTGAATATGGGCTGAAATGGGAAAAACATATCTATGCAAAAATGACAAATTTGGTCAATTTAGGTAAACAGTACTCCAGATTTTTGAAAATAGCCTTATAAACTACAAAAAAACACATTTTTCGCGAATATCTCGAAAACGGTGGTTAAGAAAAATAAGTTAATGCCATATTCGTGTTCAGTGACCCCAAATTACCTTAGAAAACAATTCATTTTTGAGGTGATCGGAAAAAGTTGAAAATTTGTGAACTAGTGTTATTGGTAACGAAAAAGTGGTCGTTCATCCCAGTAGTGTTTATAGCATAAGTTATATTGTTAATCATACAGAGATAGAACCATTTGCGATATTAAAAATGTTTCTGGAGTCTCCTGTAAAATTTTAAAAATATCACTTGGTGTAATTTTCCTCCCACATACAGATATAGAAACACACACATACACAAGTATAAATACGGTTCATATATTGTTTCGCTTGTTGTATGTTTCTGAATTAATTGAATTTAATTAAAGTTATATTTTTAATATTTTTTATATGCTTGTATGTGTGGCATTGCTGCATTGGAAGTTTTAATAAGGGTAGAAATTCAAAATGTCTTTTATTAATTTTGTGGTTGCTAATATTGTCGATTTTATTAAGCTCATAAGTGACACAATTTAATATTGTTATTTATATTAAGAATGTGCTAATACCCTAAATAATGTCAAAATGAATATTTTGTAATTAATTATATTTTCCCGTATTCATAAATATGTAGCTATTATGTATATACTTTTATAAGATGATATAAAAACTTCATACTGAAACACCCATGCTATATGACTTAAAGAATTTTTTAGCTTTCTCGCTGATACAAAGTGGTAGTGTCCGGTGAAACACACTTTTTTGAACCGAGCCGGATTCGAAACTCCAACTTCGGTAAATTTTTTTACAGAATAAAACAAAGTACCGAACAGAAAATAAGCAAATAAATTCAACACTATTGCTTGATCAAATGTAATTTTATTTATTTTAAATACTTATTTACACAATCGATTTCTTGTTGAAACACGTTCTCTACACTGAAAAGAAAAATCAATCCATCTGTATTTAATTTATCCCGAGCGACGCCAAAAGTACGGTAGTCCCGGTTTTTCTGAAATCAAGTACAGAAATATTGATTGTCAGAATATTCAAGTGCAAAATACTTAATTTTAGCCTGATTACCGTAAAAAATTCTTATTTTAAGTATGAATATATTTATAAACTTTATACACACTCGTACTCGAACTGTGCTGATGTTTGTTTACTTGATGATAGCCACAAATCACTGTTGTGATCTTGTTATTGTTTATTTTCATTGCTCGGGCATAGCCGACAAGTAACTGAAAAACTTCGTATTACAAGTAGATTCAACCCCGCTGTATACTTGAATCAATCTCCGTACTTTATAATCAATCCCACAGCGCAATTGGATCAAGCCCGAATCAGGCTAACTTTTACTTATTTAATTCTGGAACAGAACAGACTTGAGAATTTATATTTTTACTACTTATTTATATAAATTTAATATTTCTTCTTATTTCCCAGTAAAAAATTTTCATGTTTTTTGAAGCACTAAAGAAATAAAGCGCTTCATAATTCGCTTTAAAATATGAGCTTGTTCAGAAGCTGATTTCATAGCGTCACAACAATGAAGGTTTTCAAGCGAGAAAAGTATTTGCTTTTTACTTATACAAAAGCTTCGCACATAAGCTATACAAAAAAACTGATTTTATAGTGCTGACCCAAAGCAGGCTTTTAAGCGAGAATGAAGAGTAAGTTTATTTGAGTTTCTTGGTGCCGTTTTGCAACAGTGTTTTTGGTCGAGTGATTGGGACTTCAAACCTAAAGGTTCTTAGTTCGATACTAGTTGAAGTTAAGATAACAAACATTGAGTGAAAATATGAAATTAATAAAAATAAGTAAAGTAACGAAATAAGAAAAATTGAAAATGGCGTTAACGATGCCAATCCACATCGAACCATTTTTTCATATATTTTCAGTTGTAGTGCTGAAAATGTTGATGATTTTAAACGCTTCAGAAGCGCTTTTGTGCGCGAAAATGTAGTACTCCAATCCGGGAACTCGCCATACAAAAATCAGCAGCGATATCAGCAGGTTTGTCAGCGCTACATTTATTCCATAATAGTATAAACCTGCTTTATTGGAAGCAAGTTTTTTACTGGGTTGTTTTAATTTGAAATTTATTTTTGTTCATTCCTAGAATGGAACTTAGCTCATCATGTTTGTAAGCCAACGCCTTATACTACTCAGCTAATTCAGTATAGAAAGAACGACAGCTAAAATCCTGTATAAGCCAGCAGCATGTAATACGACGTTTGTATGCTATTAGTCGGCAGTGAACGAACAAACAGAATAACCAACCACTAAACAACAACATAAGCACAACATTCGACTGAACTAGGGTTTGGGATTTCCCGGACTTTTACTCTTCCCGGGGAACGGGAATGAAAAAATCGCGTTCCCGGGAATTTCCGGTATTAATATTCTAAATTAAGTAGACTTATTAAATGAAAATTGGCGAACTTCGATTTTTTTTATTAATGAGAGCATTTTTTTAAATAAAATTTAATATAAAAGCAATTCTAAAACAAATTTTTAAGTGAATTCAAGCAAATAGGATTTATAGTTAATACACAGTAAGTGATCCTATTAAGGCTAATTAGTTAAAACTTTTATTTTAAGGCCTCCAAATCATTTTGTTAAGAACTTGCCGAAATTGTTTCTTATTTTTCCAGGAGGATTATTATCGTTAAGTACAAGCAAGTACTATACTCAGATGCGCCAAAGTTTACATACCCTGAGCCATAGTCTGCCTAAATGGCTTTGATTTTTCATTTTATTTCTCTTAAAATCATTTTCTTAAAATCATTGCGTCGACTTATAATAAATTTAAGAAGTGTCAACTCAAAGTTTTTACAGTTTCTATTTGTTTTTGTTTTTGTTTTAAATGAAATTGTAAGAATGAAAAATTTCCATCGACATAAACAGGGTATGTATTAGTATTTAAACAGACGATGAAAAACGTAGCAACTTTAAAAGAGAACTTAAGCAATTTCGTCATGTAAATTTAGTCATCTGTCAAACAAACTTTTATAATATTAAAAAAAAACATTGAAAATATTAATACTAAAGAACAGGATTATAATGCAAATTTCTGATATGAATCAAAATAAATTTGGAGGTCACTTACGCCTTTTTATTAATATGTGTCAAAAAAGTCCATATATTTACGAAATTACGAGTACGTTTTCCCGTTTTCTCGGGAAAATCTAAAAAATTTCCCGGGAATATTAGAGCAGACCTTTCCCGGGAATTTCCGATTCCGAAACCCTAGACTGAACCTATCAACAAGCAAACAAATACCAACACACTACGACTGTGTAAACAGTTTATGCTAATAATAGTATGTACAAAAAATCAGAGTCTTTGTACACAATTTAAGAATACTCAAAGTTGAAAATACTTGAATTTAGTACAGCGTTTTTCTTTCTGTGTATTTAACCTCAATTTCTGACTAGTTTTCTTTTTCTTGTGTTACCAGCTTTAACAAAATTGTACAAAACGTTAACTTCTAGATTGTTATAAAATATTGCCCGTATTGATACGCTACACATTTTTTAAATAGGCAGAACGTTTCAAAATTCAACTTGTGAAAAAGTATATGCATGATTGGTTTACGTGGATGCCTGCTACGCACAAGCATTCAAGTATAATCAATAAGATTCCGTTTTGACAATATGCATGATAATATGGGATTAATAGCTGTTATAAACATGGAGATTGTCTTAAAAAAATTTTTTCTTCTAGCTCAGATTCAACGGAGCTTATGCAATCTCATTAGAAAATTTTTTATAATAACAACTTTTTGCAGAAAACATAACCTCCGCTACTGTTCCTGTTGTCAAATTATTAAAAAAATTTTGAGGTATTGAACACACTATGGGTTTCGTACGCGAGTCAAAGCGATATAAAATGAATAAATAGGGTTGAAAGATGTGAAATCTCTCTGAATCTACCAAAATCAGCTATCAATATGAAACTCCTTATGTATTTCGATTTATAAAAACCCTTTTAAAAGTCTTAAATAATGAGTTCATGTAAATTCTAAAGCAATATTAACGTGAAAATCGATGGCTGGTAGATTGTGGCTTTCATAATTTTAATAATATAATTGGAGGATTCATAAGGTTTCATATAATGTCATAATGGCCTCGAATTTTAATCAAGTTTAAAATTATTTTTATTTTCTTTCATACGAAAGCTGTACTATAATAATACAATTCTACATCCCATGTTTACTGTCATAATTAATTATTTTGATTTTTACTTTTCTTTTTCGAAAAAATGGCGTTTTCTTAGCAAATTTGTACTAAAAAAGTTATATATTGCAGAAATTATGAAATTCGCAAGGGATTAATATAATAGTCCCCCAAAGCTTATTTTATAGACTGCAAAAAAGCTATAACTCGCAAATTAGCTTACATCATATAAATTGCGTAAACTTGCAGAAATGCGAATATTTTCAAAAAATTGCCAAAACCGTAGATTTTAAGAATCAAAAACAATCCCATGTACAAAAAAAAATCGAAAATTCGCGAATAATTTCGTAATTGAAAAAAAACCCTTCAATTTTATTAAAAAAATCGCTAAAATTGTAAGTAATTCCAAAAACTTGGGAAAAATTGCGAAAATAACGAAAATATGCAAATACTTGGTATTATCAAAAAGATATTAAAGTCTGATACTGATTAAAAATCGTTAAAACTGTCAAAAAGCAAAGAAGTGGAATACAGTTACTTTTATTGCGAAAATAGAGAAAATTGGCGAAAAATTCGCAAAATTGCAAACAATCCGTAATATTACTTAAAAATAGCTAAGGAGTTAAGGAATGCGAAAAGCTAGCAAAGTTTGATATGGATATCGGTAAAACTGTGAAAAAGCCAAGAACGAATGTAGCAAAAATATGTGAAAAATTACAAAATAGCTGAAATTGTAAAGAATGCCAAAAACTCCGAGAAACTCGGGAAAATTACGAAAATTTGCAAAAACTTGTTAACATCAAAAAGATAGCAAAGGGTGATATTAATTAAAAGTCGGCAGAACTGTAAAAAAGGCAAGAACTACCAAAAATTACTTACATATATCAGGACAATGGCGAAAATGGCTTGAGTCAAAACTAATTTCGTACAATTAAGCACAAGAGTATTAAGTTTATAAAAAATTAGATGTAGCGTAAAACTTACTAAAATTTGCAAATGATTTCTAAAGCCCTAAAATTGTAAAAGGATAAATGTTCGCAAAAAATTCGGCTTTACATATCGCAAAAATGTCAAAAATACTCAAATAATTTTGGACACAAATAGAAGCCGTTGAATTATTTTCACATAATTATTTTACTTTTGTATTATTTGCTCTCATTTATATGCATCACCTTGATTTATAGCACACTAAAATATAAGGGGTTGTTCACAACAGTCATATTTTTTTTTAACTTATGACATGACGGTATGATACCTTGTGAATCCTCCAAATATGTTTTTCTGAAAGTTTATTATTAAGGCAGAAAAAGTGAAAAGTTTCATATATTTAAAACCATTTTTAAGCGCAAAAATCTTTTTATATTTTCGACATAACAAGAACCTTCAAAGAAACTTCAAAATTAATATATAAATCTTTACAAATGGCAACACTGCCAAGCAGTAATATTCGTCACCACATTTTTCTCGAAATATGTTTTTTATACTGTTGAAATCAGCATTTTATCCCCCATAGAGGGGTAAATTTCAGTATGTTTTAAGAAACTGCTCAAAACCAAATACGAGGCAAAGAACACCCAGTTAGTTTGAATAAGTAACGGTATATATATATATATATATATATATATATATATATATATTATATATATATATATATATATATATATATATATATATATATATATATATATATATATATATATATATATATATATATATATATATATATATATATATATATATTATATATATATATATATATATATATATATATATATATATATATATATATATATATATATATATATATATATATATATATATATAAAAGATTATATTAGAGTTACATAAAGTATTAGGTGTTACTCAAATTGTTAACACTACAGAGATAGAATCATTTGTGATTTCCAATATGCCTTTCCGGTCTCCTGGAAAATGTCCAAAATGTGAGTTGGTGTAGCTTAGGTCCCACCTACAGATATATATTTACACGTCAATGATACGCGCCTCGTCAGTGGTACTCAGCATATCTATATAAAGCGCAGCTTGAGAGAACGCTTAGGGAGTCGGTAGACGTGCTCAGTCTCCGCAACTTTCTGGTTTAGTGGATAGTTCTCATGCTTAGCAGCAGAACTATAAACTTGAGTATGCGAAGCAAACGTCTAAGAAAATAGTGACTATGGGTACGCCAAATGGAGGAATTCTTAGGTATTTTGATAGGAGCAGCTGAAGATAGTCGCATATGCGGATGACGTGCTTATACTGGTAGCGGAGAAGTCCCACTACCAGCGAAGTCATAAGAACGGCGCTTAGAGAACTATCCTCTTGGGCAAATAGCAAGTGAGTGGTAGTCAACCCAGCAAAAAATGCAGCTAGTTCTTTTTACCAGGAAAGCTTTTTGCTATCTAGAATTTGTATTTTCCTGGATAGTAAGCATTCATTAAAAGAGAATATACAATAAGGGCTTAAGAAAGGATTCCGAGCCTACTACGCAAGCAATAAATCCATTGCAAGTCGCCAGTTATGTCTCATGCTGCGAGGCATTGAAGAAAATTACTTACCAAGTGTAACTCGCTCGGTACTACAGGTGACCTAGGGAGCACGCCTTAGGCTGCCTTACCCGATATCACAATTTTTAGTGCCTAAAACCCGAAATCTATAAAGAAACTTTCAGTTTTTAGCTATTTACTTTTACAAGCGTACCTCGCTCAGTACTACAGGTGCCCTAGGGAACACGCCTTAGGCTGCCTTACCCGATATCAGAATTTTTAGTGCCTAAAACCCGAAATCGATAAAGAAACTTTCAGTTTTTAGCTATTTACTTTTACAATTTTTTTTTTGTTACACTCATTCGTAAACTAATAATTAAATATGTGTGGACTTTTGACAAAAGCACTTAAGTCGACTTAAGAACATTTACAGTTATAGTAATTAACATTAAAATAGACTTTTAAGGTGAACGTTTCGATGTAGTCGAAACACTGCTACGTTAAATAATAGGAACAATTTTAAAGCTTTATAAATTAAGTTCGTCACAAATTTTCTTTATTTTCAACTGATAAACAAAGAAGTTCAAATGTCGAAGAACAAAGAAAATTATTAGTCTAGTCAAATTAGCGTTTCACCTCGGAAGGAGAGATAATAAGCTGAAAATTCTTATACACCTTCATTCTGGCGTTCTAAAAGTTGTCTCAAAATCTGATAAAATCTCATGTCTGCGTCGTAAGTTATTCAAGGTCAAAGGTTACTAAAATCGGGATGTTGCCATTGTCTAGGTTTTTAAAGCTCTAGTGATGTTAGCATCTAGTAATTGCAAACATCTTTTATGCGTTCAAGCGTTATTGTGATAAAAGGTACAGAGCGTTTCGATGCTGCAATGGAATTCTTACTAATATACACTGGCTGCAGTTGCTGGCGTCGTGAACACTCGGGTTGCAGCCAGTAGTGCCGTAAATTATGAGTTCGGTGCAACGATAAGGTTGATGATGTGACTGTAGTTGCTGGCATTTTTAGCTCAGGTTGCAATTTTCATAAACGCTGATGATGCGTTTGTGGTACCAAATTTTTAATAGTGGCCGTAGGCATCGCTGACACCGGCACCATATCCGGTTCGAAGGACCATAAACAAGTTGCAATCGGGAATTGCACTTCTTGTCTCTGTTTAGAGGTACCAAAGCAGAGTTGGTCGACTATAGGTCTACACCAGCAGAACGGAATACTTATTTTCTATGCCGCAATGCACTTCGTCAGCATTAAGGTGTCTTGGGTTGCTTTGAAACCTAATCAAATTGTGCTTACGTCGTTGCGGAGATTTAAGCCAATTAGTGTTTCTTTTAAATTTATCAATTTTCTTTTGATTGTATTTCCACCAAATATGGATCAAAGTAAATTTTTTTAAAAGCTTATTAGACACCGTTCAAAAATTAAAAATCGGTGCAGAAACAACGTAGTGACAATTTCTTTTGTCCATGAAGTCGCAATAAAAGTTTTTTTCTATAACTTCCGATTCTGAGAGTATATTGCAATTTCTTAAAATGGAAAAATGATCTACTTAACTAGGCCTATAAGCCTCACTAAATCGTTTTTCACGAGTAGTTTCACTGTTACAGCGTATAATTTTTGTCTTTGAAAAATATGTATAAATTTATCATGCCCTCCTATATCACCAAATTGGTTGAGCGCACAAAAAAATTGTGTAAACTAGATATGTCGCAAATTTTATGCTCTATAATTCTTATAATACATGTTAAGATCATTAGAGCTATAGAAACGTAGATAATTCGAAATTCCTGTTTTTAATGACCTTGAATGACTTAGGACGTATACATGGGATTCAATGAGACTTTTGAAACAACTTTTTTTTTAAAGAGAAGTAACACAAACAGGCAATTAATGCCTAATTAATGTGTTACCTTCTTTGGGAAAGGATAATGTAGAGAGAACTGGTGGTGAAGTGGGAGAGAGATAGAAAGCTTAATCCATTTACAACCCTGATATTGCGCGTTTTTTGTAGAGCAGTGTTGAAGCCCCTCTGGTGTCGAGTAGAGGCATTGGGTTGTGATCTCAATCTTGCGACACAATCTGGAAGCAACAAAAATTAAATTGTATTAATAAAACTTTACGTATAGATTCACCTCGCCATTTAGCACAATTTTATCGTTAAGCCCTATTAAAATTCAAAAAAAGCTATTTTTTTACCCAGCCTAATAGACTGTCTCACACAAAAAAACTTATGTACATATATTTAGAATGTATTAAATCATCCTAAAGCAGTTTTCATTTTCAAATTTATGTATTTGTTTTATGAAATCATTTGAAATGGGAATCACCCATACATAAAAACTTAAAAAGTATTTGTCTACTTATTTTATTAAAACATAACAACAAACTATAAATACTTTCAGGTAATTACTAAAGGTACGTTCAGACTTGGCAAATATTTATTTTAAAAAACGTAACCACTACTTTTGCTAGGGGATAGTGTGATTTAACTTGGTTTTTATGTAACAAAATAAAGTTAATTATGCTGCAAAAAGCTATTTTTGTATTATTTTTAATAAATGCGTACTAATATTTAAAAAATATATTGTAATTAAAGGAAATACAATTTTAGTTTGTCTGGTAGTCACACATTTTTCGGCAAATATTTGTTAAGTTTAACTGTACCTTAAGTGGTACTTCAAATTGGGAGCATAATAATAAGCAGGGAAACCGCAAATATGCAATTGCATGTTTTTTGCTATGCGATGTATGTATGCACAAATGAGATGTTTACACGTTTCAGAACTTTTTAAGAAATTGACATCGATTTGTTAGTGCATATTTTTGCATATATTACCCTTTACAGCATGTTTTTACATATTTTACATTTAGTCGCATATATACGGAATTTTTTCTATATTTTTGTGGCATATTTGGCTTTTTTCCTGCATATTTCGGCTTTTTAAATATAAATATGTATAGTATGTATTTACAAAAAAAGTCTGCTTTGCAATCGAAAACTTAAACATTTTTCCATATGTAAAAATTTTATCTTTTGCATTTTTAAATTTACTCTAATGTATGTTTTCCCAATTTCTTAAAAATTTTCCTCACTCCATTGATTTATTCCCAGGTTATTCACAGATTTAAAAATTTTCAAGTATTTAGTTTTGAGGATTTTTGAGCTTATTTGCATTTCATAGAAAAATAGCAGGACGAGAATAGTCACGTATTTGCTAATATATAAGCTATTTGTGCGATTTTGCTCATTTGTTCCTAACAGGGATCCAAAAAATATGTCTTGGTGCCCAACATTTTATATTCGGAGAGATGAAAGGCCAGGCTGGCATTGTTAAATCGACTTTCGTACCCACAAGGAACCAGGTAGCATGCAATAACGTGCAATGAAATAGTGTCCATGGAAGTTATTTTCGCGTTAAAAAGGAAATAATGACCTTAAAAAATGGAAATGGTACTGCAGAGTGAAGATTAACTGCATAGCCGGGCTTTGGACAGAATTAAACGTTTTCTTCTCTGGGTATGCCGAATAGTGACTCCGATTTTTGACTAGGCAGAAAAGTTTTATTCTGCGAAGGCACTATTCGTGCAATGAAATAGTGTCCGTGGAAGTTAGTTCCACGTTGAAAATGAAATAGTGACCATAAAAAAGTGCAATAAGGTTCATGCAAATGATACTGCAGAGTGAAGATTGACTGCATAGCCGGGATGTTTTCATCTCTGGGGATGTCGAATAGTGACTTCGATTTTTGACTAGTCAGAAAACCGTTACTCTGCGAAGCCACTATTCGACATTCCCAATGATATTAATTCCTTTTTGAAGTGGAAATAATGTCCGTGGACGTTATCTTCTTGGACATTATTGCATACCACCAATATATGTACATAGTTCCTTGTGTCAGAAATTAATATTATATAAATTACAAATGAAATGATGAAGTTTTAAGAACATATTTTTTACATTTTTGGAGCATATTTTTAAGTTTTCAGTGCATATTTAATGCGCATAAAACACATTTTTATGGTATATTTCCGGTTTCCCTGATAATAAGATAAATAAAGTACCAGTCATTAATTTGCCAAAACTTATTGCTATATATTGATTGTGTTTGCAAAATATCATAATAATCGCCTAAGTAGAAGTAATTTGAATAGTAATAATAGCTGAACAATAATATTTAAATTTTGTGGGCGTGACAATACCCATTTCTCTAACAATAATAATTATATCCTTTTCAAGAAAATATCGTTTCCAGAACGTCTAAAAATTCGAAAAATCAGAAACGGAGAAACCGATAAGTGGTAGACGGATAGACGTCGAGTCCAAAACGAACAAATTAAACAAACTATTGCATATACAATAAACCTCTTCCAAATCTATCTATAAATGGCAATGGTAAGCGTTAACAAATATAAAAACGAATTGATAACCGCCTCCTTTTGTTTTAATGTTTATTAAATTCAGACAGAAATATTGTTTGATATTTTTCAGAAAATCCAGTAAATATTTTTGTTTGATTTAGTAAATTGTTTTGTCTACAATTTGTAAATATTTTTAGACAAATTGTAATATAGATTTAAACAATTTGTTCGCTGAAAAAAAACACGTTTTTTTCAATGAAATTGTAACAAATTCGTTTATAGGTCCGTTCATAGACAAAATATTTACTATTTCATTGAATGCCTTTACAGAAAATTTCATTGAAAAAAAAAACGTTTTTTTTCAGTGAACAAATTGTTTAACTCTATAAAATTGCTCCAGATGAACAAATTATATTGTATAATTTTTTCGGCTGTACGCTAAAGATAATTTTGTAAGGATCACATAAGCATAAAGTCTCTCAATTCGGATAAAAAATATAAGAAAGTTATGTCATTAAGTGAAATACGCCAATTTTATTTTTTATATAAAATTAATTTAACTAAGTTTGTAGAAAAAAATTCTTTAATTAAAAGAAATTTTGTATGGGAAATAAAATCGGTTTTTTTAGTTGATGGTTTATAGCTTTCGTGTTTTTTGTATGCTCTCCTCGATTATAAAGATAGAAGTACATAACACGCACTAATGCGCTGCGCTGTAGACTTCTGTCAAAAAAGTTAAACTAGTGTTTCTTCATAGAACAAGTTACATAAAAAACTCTTTGACGCGTTTGCGGCAGAAAGTTGGTTAACTTTTAACTTTCTAACGCGTTGTGTATTTTTGACAACTAATCAGCTGACAATAAAACAAAATAAAGTTAAAAAATTAGTGAATCATGGATGAAAATCCTTTAAAGAGGTTAAAAAACATACAATATTGTATAAAAACGAAGCCAGCCCTACAAAAACAAACAAAAACTCCATTTTACAGTGTACACACAAGTGAACTAATAAAAAAAACAGCTGACATAGAAGACTTTTCTAAAGTGCGTTGGATAACTTGCCCTTTTACATGCGCCAAATTTCTAAACGCACGATTCTACCTTAAGTTGCGTATATTCGGCATCAAATTGTCGACCTCGGCCGGTCAGCAGAAAAATGAATGGAAAAAGAAGACTCACAGAAGTCTTACAACCTTCTGATTCTATGTGTGAATTTTATATGACATTTCTGAAAATTTTATACTTTTAGATCCCACTCTTCTCCGAAATCAGTACGAAGGATATAAAAATCATCAGTCAAATAGGATGATGTTTTGTCAGAAATTTCTCCGACATAGCTCAAACATGTCGAAAATTCCTTTAGAATTGCCCCAGAAAACTCTTCAGAATTCGTACAGAATTCATTTACGCATTTCGACAAATATCTTTAATTGGCCGCTATCTTGTCAACCACTCATTTGATTTTCTATACGTTTTCTGACCGACTGTTTGCTGGATGTTTTTGATTTTGCGCGCGAATGTATGTAGGTCGATGTAAATATGCATTTTGCTCATTCCTGAGGTATGCTTTGAAGTTTTTACAGGAAATATTAAAAATTAAAAATATCCTACACTGAAAGAAAAATCTTTGTGCCAGCTATGAATTTCTTCATTGGATCAATGAATTTTGTCTTAATAACGAGCTAATGTAAGATTTTACTGTATCAATGAAGAATGTTTCATAAAGTTTCATAAAATATACTTCATTGATTTCGTGCAACTATTCCATTCAATAAATGAAATAATTTCATTATACATATGAAATTAAGCCATTGATTGCACTTTTTGTAAATGGTGTTAAGTAAGCACATTAAATCAAACTGTATACCAGGATTATGTTAATTGTTTCATCTCGATTACGATCCAATTCTAACACGTTGACAACCGTCCACAGTATCGAACTCGGACACTTCATATTCAATAGAACACTGAAGATGGCACATAGCCGAAACCGGTCTGTTTACAAACCAAATTTGACGTGGGATGACGGAAAATCGTTCCAAATTAAAAAAAAAACCCCGTCGGAAGAAAAACACAACACTCACTTCATTTTCATCATCAGATTTATAGACAACGCCCTAACCGCTTCAGCCAGCAGAGCAATAAAAACAACGTGCATTCAACGTTTTTAAATTTTTTTCTATAAAAATGTCGATTATGAAAACTGTCTCATTGTATGTAAGAAACATTTTCATTGTATGTATGAAACAATTTCCTAGACTTTTGGAGAATTTGAAAAAATCTATTAAAAGTAGGGTCTCTAATTTCCCGGACTTTTTCCATTCCCGGGAAACGGGAAATAAAATTTCTTGTTCCTGGGATTGCCGGGAATTTTGGAAAATTAGTGATTTGAATCAAACGAGCTCAAAATAAAAAATACAATTTGCTTTTTCATTCTAAAAGCAAATACATACATATACATATTTAAAAACTAATTAAAAATTATTAAATTCATATATATATATATATATATATATATATATATATATATATATATATATATATATATATATATATATATATATATATATATATATATATATATATATATATATATATATATATATATATATATATATATATATATATATATATATATATATATATATATATATATATATATATATATATATATATATATATATATATATATATATATATATATATATATATATATATATATATATATATATATATATATATATATATATATATATATATATATATATATATATATATATATATATATATATATATATATATATATATATATATATATATATATATATATATATATATATATATATATATATATATATATATATATATATATATATATATATATATATATATATATATATATATATATATGTATAGATATGTTCTCTTTTTTTTTTTAATTGTCTAGAACGCATCATCAAAGCGGAATTTATGGAACAAAATCTAAAACGTTGTATCTCTGAAATGCTCCTGAAATGCAGTCCGTACAGGCACATATCGATTTTTTGTTGGAATTTACTTATATCTCGAAAAAATTAAACTTGGAAAAGTGCAAATGGTAGCAGATATATGAGTAGTCAACTTGCAAACACCGCTAAGGTGAAAAAAATAAAAAACCGCTAAAAGCTGTAATTTTATTTGTTGTTTAAGTTTTAATCGATTTTCTAAAAATTTCGATATATTAACATAGCGGTGTTTGCAAGTGGACTACTCATATGGCCGATATTAGCCGTTTAATGGCTATAACTTCGGCTTATATTAAGATACATTCCCTATATTTTTTTTAAAGGAGGCATTAATGGTTTTGATGATAACTTTTTCTTCAGTAACTCAAACACTTCCTTTTTTTAGATATCACTACGTTGCAATAGAGGATCAATATTACGATACTATATTTGTTTAACGCTTTGTACCACTATCTTTTCAATGTCTGATATAATTTTCCTTATTGTACTTTTTCCACAAAAGAATAAAAAAGATAAAAAGACATATAAAATATTTTAGAACCTTTGAAGTAAAAATCGTACGATTGCGAAATTGTATTAAATGTTGCAGGAAGTCAATAATACTTCCCCCCTTGTATGTAGGCCTTTTTGTACAAGGCATTGGACGTAATCGTTGATTTTACTAAAATATATTAATACTACTGATTGTGTAACAAAACAACGAACAGCAAAGTAAAAGGTAAAATCCATAAAAGTTAATTTCCCGGGATTCGTTTTAAAAAAATTCCCGGGATTTTTCGAGGTTCGTTTTAAAAAAATCCTTGGGAGTTTTTTTCGCGTATAAACTCCTATTAAAAGATATTTTTTGTATCAACATTTATTTTATTTCATGTATTATGAAGTGTTTTTGCAATAAATACTCAAATCTAATGAGATAAAATTTTAGTCTTCTAAAAGTGGAAAAAAATTTTACTTCATAATAATATCAACGAAAACATTATCATAAATACAATGAATGCTAAAAAGTTAACATATGTTGAAACAGAGCAAATGGAAACTATCATTCTATTAATGCAACATTTCATTCATATGATGAAGAAATATAAATTATTCATTAGATGAATGAATAATTTTTCTCTTAGTGTAGGAAACAATGTTATTGGATATTTCCACAATTCTTGACACCCCGACCACACGAGCAATAACTTTGGAAATTTTGCCGTGGCAACTGTCAAATTCGATTGCCGACACAAGATATTGCTGAGGAATAATCTTTTAACACAAGCTGTCAAATTCTATTGCCATTTGAGTTTTCTTTTGTGAAAAGTGAAAAAATTAACAATAAAGCTAATTTATAAAAGAACGTCGCTAAACATGTTTAAAAATTATTAATTATGTAATTATAAATTATATACATAAAAGGACACAGTGTAAATAACGCACAACCTTCTTCAGCAAAATTTTTAATTTAATATTTTTAGATTTGTACGTGTTCGCTACCAAGAAATACAAGCAAGAACATTGGCAATTGGAGTCGCGGCAATTGGAGGCACGAAATGTTGCTCGTGTGCTCGGAGAGTGAACATATGATTTTACTACACATAAATTTTTCTTAATTCTTAAGGCTCCGTTAGCCAACCGGATGTAGATGTAATGTAACAATACGTAAGATGTAAGGACGATTATAGAAAGTAAACACGTATCAAATATTTTTGACATAAACCAAATAAAAATAGTAAAATCAACAAAAAACACACATTCATAATATTTTAATTCTAACATTAGAATTAGGCAACAAAAACGTTTAAAACACATTGCAATTTCTACAATGTTAGCAGTTTCTTGAAATTTTTCGCCATTTTCGCGATCTCTGCGACCTTTTGAGATTTTTTTAATCTATACAGCTTTAGTGATTGCATCAGATACAATAGGCAATTTTTGGCGAACTTGTGAGTTTTCGCGTTCTCTTCGAGTTTTTTGGTATTCTAATCAATTTAGGGCTTATTTTCGATTTTTTAACTTTTCGCAAATTTTAGCAATTTTCGCGATAAAAACTACTTTTTGCAAGTTTTCAACTTCTTTCAAGTTTTTGTGATTTTGAAACAATATAAGACTTTGCTATTATGCCTCTGTCAGCAAGTTTTTGCGAATTTTCGCCATTTTCTCGATTTTTACAGAATTTTTGGCATTCCGTATTATTACTGGTTTTTTAATATTTTGCAATTTTTCGCTAATTTCCGTTTTTTTTGCGACAGCGGCATTTTTTTCAGCGTTTTTTCTTTCTTACATTTTTAGGGAATTTTAAGCTTTGCAATATTTAGTAGTTCTTTTAGTTATTATTTTTCGCTAGTTCCTGATATTTCTTACACTTTTAGCGAGTTCCAATAAACGTTAGACTTTGTTTCCAATATTGCGGTTTTTGCGACCTTGCGACATTTTCGCGATAGGTGTGATTTATTCCTAGCTTGGATTATGAATTTAGAAAAATGTTTTTTTTTATAATAAATTTTGTATACTATTTTAAATTTTGCTGATATTACGTTAAAATGTAAGGAAATATACGGCCATGTCACAGAGTTCAATTCCGTTCGTAAACGGAATTCAACCTACCCCATTTTTGTAGTAGCTGGTGTCTAAAAAAAAGCTAAAATACGCAAATTAGTCAGGTGTATCCAGACTGTTGGCGGCGCCACTATGCTGTGGTATGCTCCAGCAAGGGCTTGACATATTATGGTGGATTGAGTTCCGTTTCCGAACGGAATTGAACTCTGTGACATAGCTGATAATATTTAACATGTTCGTACACATAAAAATATCGATCAGCTGTTTAGTCCCGTTACACTTACATTCCGTTCCAGTCGGCTAACTCTACCTTTAACCCTAAAGGCACTTTCTTCGTCAAATCGGCGGACACAATTTACTAATACTAACTGATTTTGATTATTACTCATTAAAATTCAATAAATATTTTTTGTAAGTGTTTTTCTGAAACTGTAACTATTTGTTGTTATTGTCGTAAAAGTAACGGGAAACAATATTGATATGATTCATAGTACTTCACATTTACTAGATAAATATACATTTATTTGTATTTTTCCATGTATACTTCTATTTCAAGCGCTATCCAGTGTCAAAGGCTGGTTCGGTAAAACGAAGTGGTGGCTAGTTGGCTTTGACGGGGAGAAAATATGCTCGAGCGATCGATAGTGGACTAAAAATAAGATTTTATGAAATTTTTAACGTTTTTCACCAATTGTTGTATAAATAATAAAAAATCGTTAGTTTTATAACTTTATTGCAAAGTTCATTCAATTACAAAAATTTTAAGTCATAATGGACAAAAATCGGATGATAACTAAAAATCCTATAATGAAAAAACCAAAACACTTTCATTTAAATTATAAAATTAAGGATTTTTTTTTATTATTTGTGGTACATAACTGCTTTAAAAAGTGCAACAATTGGTGAAAAACGTTTAAAATTTCATAAAATCTTAACGTCGATCCACTATAACTTAGGCATTTATTACTTGCCTTTCAAACAAGACATCTTTTGATATTATCGAACAAGCCTTTGACACTGGACGGCGCTTGAAAGAGAAGTATACATCGAAAAATGCAAATGTATCGTTCGTTATCTAATAAATCTGACCTCCACGATGGGTTGTATTGTGTGGGCTTTACTGGCGAGGCAGCATGTTCTTGGGCTGCTGCTCCTGGTATGGTCACTCATGCCGGATGGGCTATAACTAGTACCGACCAAAAACCAAAGTGTAGTGTTAAAATATATAGTTGTCAGATTTTTTCTAATGTATTTCGGCATATTGATTTTAAAAATCGCCAACAGTCGCCGAAATCTCTTTAATGTAGTTTTTCATTATATATATTTTGTAGTAAATTTGTTGTTGTAGTAATAGTTTCTCTAATATAAGTTTTTACAAAATAATCACATAAAAATTTTGCAGAAAATCGCCAAAAGTAGAAATCAAATCGCAAAAAACTGTTTCTTGTCAATTTTTCTCATCATAATTCAAAATCCATTAATGACTGTAATTAATATAAGAAAAGGATTCAAAATCACTGTTTTAATTTCTTCCAGAGAAATTTGGTGGGATTTATTTTCGAAAATACTCTTTCAACAAAGTAATTTTCGTGAATTATAAAAATTTTCAAGTTCAATTTTGCTGAAAAATAGCTATAAAAAGCGCCAACAAATTTATTTATCGCCAGACAATCGCCATGTCGCCAAATCAAACATTTTAACGCCAAACAAGTTAAAAAGTCGCCACGTTTGGCCAGAAATCGCCATATCTATTATTCGTTCGAATATTCGAATAAAAGTTTTAAATTATTAGGCTATTCGAACAAGAAAAAAATTATGAAATTTTATTTGAAGGATTATAAAACCCGCATAGTTGACACTGGCGGGGCAGTTATTGAACCTTGCAGTAGGTATATATTCCCTACGTACCCGGTAAGGGGCTTCAAAATCTTCGGGGACCCTATTCCAACGGTGCCAGCAGCAGGCCGTGGTGCATCCAATGCTACTGCTTCTCAGACGGCGAGTGTCCACACCAGGCCCGATCAGCCAGCGAGCTACTGGTCGGACGGGAGTCCGGCGTGGCTCGGCCAAGCTGGTGAACCGCCAAAAGGCAACACAGCCGAAAGATGGTTGCCTCAATAGCAGCGGCGAGGCACCTTCATTACAATTTTGTTGCTCGTCTACCGGTCTGGCGACAAACGGAATCTCAATCCTGGCTCTAAAGGAGTGTAGTCCACAGGAGGCACGCTCACCGATGATACCGCGGGTTCATCTGACATAGATGACGCCCAGTCCATCTCTGAGACGGTGGGCTGTTTCTGTGAGCAGATGGACTTGGCGGATAATGATGAGGACGCCCTTCTGAACTCTGACCTCGAGGACGTCAACGTCACAGTCGTAGACACTATGGAGCATGGTAAAGGTGACTCAAGTCAACCTCCACCACTCTAAAGCAGTATCCGCTGCAATGCTCCTCCGGGTGATTGAGAAGGATGGGACCTAGTCTTTGTCCAGGAACCCTGGGTTCACCAAGGTCGGGTTTCTGGGCTAAACCTTAGAGGCTACAAGCTTCTGTTTGCCAGTGGCACAGGTAACATAAGATATTGTTTAGGTACTAAAAACTCTTTACGTATCTTTATTCTGCTCTTACAATGAACCCTATCGGTGACATTGACTCGGCGGTATATACGTTCAGCGAATCTTTCCACTATGCCTCTGTGAATAGATTTAAAAACGCCAAAAGGAGATATTGGTGGAATTTCTGCAGTGGGGTGGAGAGTTCCACTGAGATCAACCGGTTGCGTAAGATATTAGCAACCTCACCGGTTGTACCCAGCTATATACAGAAACCATGTGGTAGTTGGATGCTCAGCGTGCTACTTGATACACACACTCAGGCAATTTTTCAGCCCCTGTAACAGGTCTGGAAAATATTGTTTTCGATAGCTCTAATGATAACGAGTGGAATTTAAGCAGCCGTAATCCCAAAAAGAAAATTTTCGAATAATTTTACTCGATAGCGTATGCGGTAATTCGGCCCCTGGTTATACCGTGGCTTTCTGTAAAACATAGAAAAAGCTTAAACTACTCCTACATTCCAGTTTGCTGGAGTAGGTGCAGGGTTATCTTCATCCCTAAGGGTGGCAAGACTTCCCACACTAAACCTAAGAACTTCAGACCGATCAATCTGACATCCTTCCTGCTCAAAACTTTAGGAAGAGCTATTGATATACACCTGAGAATGTTCGTACCTACGACACTCCTCTCTACCTCACAACATGCATATACCAAAGGCAAGTGTATGAAAACTGCCCTACACTCTTGAGCACAAGGAGTTCACTATGGTGGCCTTTTTGGACATAAAGAGTGCCTTTAACTTCGTCAAACCCGACTTCATTATATTAAATATGATGGAACTAGGGATTGATTTTAATACCTGCAGATTCGTTAAGAACCTGCTAATGAGAGGGATTACCTGTATCTTTGAAGCGGTAGTTAAACCCATATTATTCTATGCTGTATTAGTTTGGTGGGAAGCGTTAGAGAAGACTCTCATCGTAAAACGCTCGATGAAATATTTCGGATGGTAGCGACCCTGATAACAGGTATGCTCAGGTCGACTCAAACGAAAGTACTCTACACGATGATGAACTGTCTTCCGGTGGAGATCCTAGCCAAGCAGCTAGCTTTATTTTCGGCGATCAGACTGAACACTACATGTCCATGGTCACTAACTAAATATGGACACTCCAGGATTCTGCGACAGCATCAAGGAATCCACGAAAATATTGACTATTGCACACCGAAGCCTTATTTACTTACTTCCCAGCAGGAAATATTATTTTTCTTCCCTTAGCCCCGATGCAGCGATCAAAGCTTTTACGGATGGCTCCAAAAGGGGTAACAGAACTAGCAGAGGTTTCTATGTGGAAAACTTCAATGTAAAGAGTTCCATTTAGCCGTCAGGATGGCTGTAGCGTCTTGCAAGCAGAAGTACCCGCTATCATTAGAGCGACAATATGACTTATCTAATATAGGATATCGGAAGATATCTATATATATTTACTAAGAGCAAAGCGGCCATCGCCGCTTAAAATGGTGTATACACTACTTCCTTGGCGGTTATCGAATGCCGGGTATCTCTAAATGAAATAGCGGGACATTCGAGAGTAACACTGGGTTGGGATCCGGGGCACACAGATTGCCCCGGAAACAATATTGCGCAAGAAATCGCCAAACAAGACGTGACATTGAGCAACTTAAGGATCTGCTACTGCGTTGGCAACGCTTTATCACACTGTAAACTACTGATACAGCTTGATTCATACACGCTAGCATAACACAGGTGGGAGCGCGAAGGCAGCTGCCGCGTGGCCAGGTCCACCTGACCTCACTACGATCTCAGCAGGAGACGCGATCTGCTCAGGCTCGGTAAGGGTCGAACGAAACTATTAGTAACAGTGCTCACAGGGCAGTGGAATATTCGGACCCATGGCAGAAGGATTGATCTAAATTACAACGACTATTGCAGAAGTAGTAATGATGAGGAAGAGGAGGAAACGATTCTTTGTCTTCTATGTCTATGGCGCTAACATATTCCCAGACTTAGAAAGTCTGGCAAATTTAGGGCTAGTCAGGCTATCCTCGTGCTTAGTTCAATCGGGATGGCTTGACACCGCGATAGGACAATCGTAATTAACGATTAATTACGCCGTCTGCTCTAGGGTATCACAAAGGGACCGAATTAACGGACCCAAGTGAGTCACTTCTTGAGTCGTGGCTGCCCTCCTAACCTAACCTAACCTAGTAAATATGACGTGGTACATTTAAACGAAGTTTATATATACAATATATAGACCAACATCTACATGTTTTATATGTAATTATGTAAAAAACTTTTTCATCACAGACTTGTATAATTATTGATAAAGTTCATGTTGTTGCCCTGTTGCTCTCAAGTGTTCAAAAGTGTAGAGTTGTGCATAAGTATGATTTTTTTTTAAGATTGTATTCGTCGAATGAAAGTACTATGAGCAACCATTTCGTTGTTTTTTCCATATAAAATGAACAATTATGTATATTTAATCAAACAATTACATTTATCAAAAATATTTTGTATTGCGAATGTTATTATCCTGGTGAGTGAAAGTGAACAATTTTTAGCGTTTTGTTTATAAAATATGTGATAAATGACAAAGTCACCCTGAATAAACACATTAAGAAGAGCACACAATTGATCTTGGTGCCTCTTGCACTAAATAAATCACAAACCAAACGAAACTATTTTGTAATTCAAAGTATTGCTACTCTCTACTCTCACTTCACGCGAAACTACTGATTTTTCAAACTTAAAATGGCTCTATTATTATCATATATTGCACTTGTAAAAAAGATATACACACACATATTAAGAAAAAATACAATTTTTAACACTCATGGCATTTTTATTATTTAAACTAATTAAAAAACTGTTTAAAAAAGTTCTGTCGTGGAGGTACGTTTGTCTGGATGTACGGATCCTTTATGTGGTCACGATAACACCCGAAAGACTTCACTAATCGAGTCCTTTTTTTACGCTTCAGTATAATTAGGAATAGCAGCCTATATAATTTCACGGTCGAAATGAGATTATGAGGCGTGCACTTTTGGATTTTCCAAACTATTTACATATTTTAACATTCAAACGAATATTTTTAACACTCTGGTACCTAAAATACTTACATTTGCGATTATTTGTTTACTCTTTTAAAAAGAACCTCAAAAGGATTTACGTTGTTTTTTGCTTGGTTTTAGTTGTAAATTTTAAAATTCAGTATAAGTCAATGTTTCATAAAAAATTAAGACGACCTGACCTGCCTGTTCTGTAAACCAAGTCGGTTTGATTTAGAGAAATTAATTCCACTAATATCAAACTCTTTTTCGAGTTTTTTGCAACTTCATATATTTTAGAGCTTAAAATATCATATCTGAAATTAATTTGCTATATATGATTTAAAATACATCAATGGGGGCATTATTTATTTTTGGAAAACGAGAAATTTACTCGGATTCGGTTTACAGAACAGGGTCGAATGTTTCATAAAAATTTATACAAGGTTGCGATTATAAATGGACTTCGTCGATTAGACGAAGAAATTGCTTAGTGTATTAAAAATAAGAAAGTACGTATAGGACTAAAGACTAAACTACAATATTAAAAGCCATTTTTGGTTATTTTTGTTCTCATAAGTAAATTTTTAATTATTTAATTTTTGCATTATTTAGCTTGAGCACACATTAAAAAAATTTAATTCCTAACAATAAAATAATATTTAATAATACAAATGCTTTACAAATTAATTAAAGAAACACAATTTATTTAAACATTAAAATTAAAAACTATAATAAGATATTTGTAAATGTAAACTAAATAAAAATTATTAACAACAACTATTATAAAAAATAATTAAAATTTAGAACCGCAAAATAGTAGAAAGATAAAAAAAGAAATAGAAACTTGAAGTATAAAAAATTTAATAAATTAAGGCAAAATTTGATAAATTATAAATAATATAATTAATATCACTTGGACGAGAATAAAAAAGTTAATTTTTGATTCTTTCTTAAAAGAAACGAAGTTTAACTGGGGTTTTTAAAGTAGTAAGTTGGTGGTGATTCTTTTTTCCTTAAGGGTTTGGAAGAAAACGATTTGTTAAGAGTTTTTGTTTTATTAAGATTTTAAATAAATTTTATTTAATCCTTTTTCTTATTTGCTTTTTCGTTCATTTTCTTATTATTGTTGTATTAAATTTATAGGGTTGAAAGTTAGTCAACTTACATTTAAAGGATGTTTTTTTTGTTTTCTTTTTAATTGTTTGTGTATTGTAGAAGTTTGTATGTATTTATTATTTATGTATATATTCATATTGGTAAAGGTTGCTAGTTAATGTAAGGTGAGCGTCAAAATGAGGAAGTAGCTTTTTATAACTTATTTTTACAAAAGTACAAAGAGAATTGGAGGAAATGTTTACAGAATAAATTATTTTGTTAATTCTTCTCTTAAAGTTAGGCAGATTTTATAAAAAATTTCGTTTCTAAACGTTTCAAATTTGTATGAAAAATAACTCAAATGCGTTTCAAAAGAAAATTTTTCAATGCAAATTTCAAAACGAAAAAAGCGTTGGTATTTACAAAATCTGGCCTTTAATATTAAACTGAAGTAGCAAAATAAATGTACATATATTTTAAATGGTTCACAATAATAGCTCCATGAAGATAACCGGTAATACAATTGGTTGGGAAGGCAAGGAAGCCCTTTTTGAAGTTATGTTTTAGTTAGCGGTATAATGCTAAATACCTTTAATTATGTATTCGTTCGTATATAAGCTAAACAAGAAGTGGGCCTATCATTTTGACGCTCAACTTACTTACATATATTGTTTGTTTTTCAGACTACGTATTTAGTTATGCATAAAGTTTGCATTTCGTTTTCAAAAAGTTTTCATATTTGACAAATAAATTTCTCTTTTTTCGTGGGTAAAATAATTCATAGATTTTTTTTATATATTTTATTAATTTATTTATCAGATTCACTCACATTTGTTTTTGTGTACGTATTTAAGTATTTAGTTTTTGTTTTAATTAACGGAAGTGTTTTTTTTTATTTAAGTAATATTAATTTTAGTAATAATATAGTTTTTATATATATTTGATCATATAATTATTAATAGGTATTTTACATTAATTTTGGCCTTATAGTCTAATACGTATTTTGAGATTAATTTTTTTATATTCTTTTTTTTGGCTTTTTTTAAAATTAGTTTTTAGTTTAAAAGCCAATCTAACAGTTTATTTTTTTAAATTTCTTTTCTTATTATTATTTTCAGTTAAAGCAATTAGCGTGTGTACATTTAATTATTTGTTTAATATACTTTTTATCTTATTATGTATTTGAATTTTATTTTAAAAACTACGTTTTTAGGTTTTCTTATTTAAAATTAATTTTTAGTCACTGGCAAACGACATTCATTACGTATTTCTTGTAATTTTATTGAAATTATTTCCTTTTTTGTAATGATGATTATGTTTTTTGTATGTAACATACCCAAATATCTATGATTTTGTTTTATAATAGATTTTTGTTAAATAATTATAAATTCAAATGTATAATGTTTTTTATGTAGTTAATTTAGTTTTTCAAATAGTGGAAGATTTAACTGTCAAAAGCCATTTACATTCTTGCAATTTATTTTAATTTATAAAGGCAAAATATTGCAGCTGCTAAATTTCTTATAAAGTAAACTTTTTTTGAATAAGCAATATGAATGATATTTTTTCAAACTAACAGAGCTGGAAGATATCTAAGTTGCCTCAGTACAAATAAACAGCTTTAAGCATAACAAAAACTTGGCATGAAGTTAGTATAAGAAATGAAATTTAACTAAGTCTAATCGAGTTTTCCTATATAATTACACATTATATATCAATGTATTATGTTGTACTTATAAGTGACTTATTGTGGATTAGAGTTAAAATGCGAAGAAATCCAAAAGCAGAACTTAAAGTACATATTCCCACTAATTCGTTACGGAATTAAATTGGAAACGAAATTCCAATCCGATTGCAACTATCATTCATGAGCTTGTGAATTTATAAAAAATTTGCATTATTCGAAAACGTTCCATTTTCATATATTACCAGTTCCTAAAAAGTTTTATGAATCATAAGTCTAGTTCTGGAAAATATAGCGAAAAGTTAAAAAATTTCAGAACATAACGTAAAAAGAAGAAACGCAATGTTTCAAAAACTAGATTTGAATGGAACAAGCGAATATTTTTCTTATAGGGGTACACCAAAATACTTTAATTCAGCAAAGTGTTTTTAAATAAAGGTTATATTTCGCAGGCCTGTATTAATAAGTGGTTTCAGAATAAAAATTCATGAACTTTTCACTTTTGAACAATGACGCTTTATAATACAAAAATAGTATTCAAGTTTTTATTTTAAGGGGAATTATAGTTGCACCTTTTTAGTTATAAGGTGTGTTTAGCTTTTTATGTAAAACACTACGAAGAACATTTTTGTGGAACAATTTATCCACTCTAACTCTTCGGTGTACGGGTATTTTTTGTCACTTTCTTGAAAAATGGAGAAAAACTCCCCATAAACTACGGCGCGGTGGTGATAAAATATCTCACAAAACCAGACTTTCTTAGGCAAGCTTTTGCTAAAAATATGTCTTATCTTATCTTTATACTTTGAAGAAAAAAATAAAAATAGTAAATTTATCAATTTTTTACCGTTCCAAACAGAAATCTCATATGTCAAATTTGCACAGGTGAGCCAATATAATTGTGAAGCACATATTTATGTATTACAAAAAACTTCTAAGAACAATGCTAAGGTAAATTCGACGTTACATTTCTACTGAAACATAGAAAAGGTTCAGCAAAAGATATTTGGTATCTGGAAGCAGTAAAAGTATGTCATACTTTCCTGATGCACTGTTTTGAAATGCTTAGAGGATGCGCATAAAAATGTGATATCTTAATTTATTATTAAGCACAAAGTAATTTAGTCTCAACTCTGGTATGGAAGAGAGAGAGAGAGACTCATTTAAACTAGAACGAAGCTTAGGGATGATACAATAGACAAAAAGGCCAAAAGACATGCAATTTATCTGCTCAGATAGAAGCCCAGCTTTATGAAGGATTCACAACAATAACCAACAATTCTAGTTTACAAACCTGCTTCTGACGTAGCAGTAGTTTTTGCTGTGTGACATTTGGCATTTTAATCAAGTCCAGGGGCCGTTTCTCAAAAAGTACAAGTTACAAATCTACAAGAAAAATACGCACACAAGTAAAATACACAACAACATTTGTAAATGTGTTGTTGTTTGGTGTGTATTTTACTTGTAGATTTGTAACTTGTAGTTTTGAGAAATGGGCCCAGTTATACACAAAAACTTTGTAAACAACGGAAAAGATGTAGCTGACATAGTTTTTGATTTTCGTTTTTTCCTTCCAAGGAAGTCAATAAGATCCTGAACTTGTGACAATCCGGAAAATTTATTACGATTTTTATGTCATTTCATCATTATAATTAGTTCCCTTTTCAATGTCGCCTGTCAACGGAACGAAGCTAACATATCGATGTTCATTTGTTGACACCACATAACTAATTTTTTAATATTTTTCAGAATACGCAGAAAACGTTATATAGATCTCTAAAACGTTCCTACACTCAAAATAATAAAAACCGAAATTAGTTAATAGTATCGACTATTTAATTATCAGTTGTTTTATTTCGTAGCTAGTACCTAACGCTTTCAGCCCAATTATTATGTAAAATCATCAACTGAAAAGTGGTAAAAATTAGTTACGTGTTGTCGACGTATGATCATCGATATACATAAAAAAACTTTGAGAGATTTGCGAAAGTATTATAACATTTGTATATATTACATATCTGGATACTGTTATCTATAACTTTCTGAGAATTCTAAAACACATACTTATTAATACTTTTGAAGTAGTTAAAAAGTAGTTCCTTAAGCCCTTATGACTACATTTATTCTTCATTTTTCAAGTTTTGGAGAACAGTGCAAATAGAATATAATGAGAAATTTTACCAGGTGCAAAGAGTTCAGCTATATTAAGATAAACACCAAATTGTCAAAGCTTTTAATAATGTTATCGATAAAAGATGGGGGTCTGTCAAAAAAATTAAAAAAATTTCCAACTTAAAATTGACATTTCAAGCTTGAAACATTAAAGTGTTGCCAAGTTAACGGTTCATTCACGAATTCAGCGACTTAGCACCTCTTTTTTCCAACTTTTTTTCTTTTGTCGTTTTATTATAAATAAAAAGTAGGCAGCACTTAAAGCCATTATGTTTTGTTTACATTTTGTATAGTTGTTTATTTCTATCATTTTCTATTTATTTCTTTCAATCCTATAGCAAAACAATGCAAGAAAAATGTAGTGTCATAAGGGCTTTATAAACGACTCCCAATATTTAGTGGTCATTGCTCTATATAATAAAGCTATCCATAAATTAAATATCTTAAAGTGTTTTACACTACTGCTTTCAATTGATTGGCTTTTGATACGTTTACATGAAAATACTTAATAAGATGACGATAAGACTGAAAATTTCGTGAAAAAGTATAGAAACTTTAAATTTATTTAACAAAGTTAGAAAATTCCGATTATTTGATGTCGGAAATTGGTAGTCTAGTATTCTTTAGGAGTAGAAGAATGAAAAATATATACATATTATACATATATACAATGAATTTTAATATTTCCAAGCCAAGCCAGAATGGCTTTATCTACGACAACGATGTTAGTAAAGGAGTAATTCCATGTCAAATCGAAAGCAATTCGGATCGACCCCCTCCGTTTTCAATGAAATTCACCACAGAGAGTGTATGTCGGAAGTGATTTGATGTAAAAAAATTTTAGACACTAAGGTCATTTGGTTTCCGAAATACGACGTCATGAAAATGATACAAATCGTAAAAATTAGAGAAAAGTGTCTTTTCCAAGTCAACTATAACTTCTAAACTATAAATAAGGCTTTTGATACGATGTGCATTTAAATTTTTACCGCGAGAAGCTGAAAGGTCATATGTGGAGGTCCTGAGCTGAAAGGGCTATAACTCAAAAAAACATTTTTTTTTAATCTGAAAAAAATTCATGTTAGTTATTCGTATACATTCGGAAAGTTTCAAGGTGGTGCCGCTTTTAGTTTGGGAGTTATAGAGTATGAGATGGCTCAAAGTTTGATTTACGTTTATTAAATAAAATAAACTTCCTTCCAATTTTTTATTTTTGGAATGTTAAAATTTTTATGTATTTTTTTTAGAGCAATTATAATGTGTTAAGCACAATAAAAATGATTTCTTTTTCGTTTGGGCCATTGTCCAGATAACGGTAAATTCGTGATTTTCGATCTACACTTGTCTTTAGAGCGCCATTTAGAGTCAAACGGTGATTCGATTAAAATGACTTACATCTTGTTTGAAATGCTGCTAAATTTCGCTTGGAAAGTGGATTACTTGCTTTGATCGGATAAAAAATGGCTGGGCTGTAGCGGATCAAATGTAATATTTTATAAAATTTTTAATGATTTTCTCTAGATATTGCCATTTCGGAAGATGCTTTCTACCAAAAATAATAACACAATTCATATTTTTATAATTTAATTGCATAGTCAATTCGATTTCAAAAATGTTAAGCTATAATGGACCGAAATCGGATAAAAGCTAAAAATGCTATAAAGAAAAAATGAAAACACTAGTATTCAAAATTAGTAAAAAATGTACTATTAAAAAACAAAATAAAAAATCAAATAAAAAATATTAAATAAATAATTTGCTAATAAATTTAAATGCTTATGTTTCCGTTTTTTTTTATTATAGCATTTTTACTTTTTATCCTATTGCGGTCCATTATGACTTAAATTTTTTGAGATCGAATTGACCATGCAATAAAATTATAAAACTATGGATTTTATTATAATTTGTGGTACAAAGCATCTTCCAAAATGATAACAACTGGAAAAAATCATTAAAAATTTCATAAAAGTTTAAATATGATCAATTATAACTCAGTCATTTTTCCCCGATCAAAGCAAATGATACACTATTCGAATAATAATTTAGCAACTCTTTGAACAAAATGGAAATAATAATAATTGAGTCAGCCTTTTACTCTAGATGGCTCTTTAAAAATAAGTGCAGATTGAAAAACATGAATGAACCGTTATCTGGACAATTACCGAACTGACGAAGAAAATATTTTTCCCGTGTTCATTCAGCACATCCTAATTGCTCTGAAAATTAAATTAAACATTTTTAACGTTTCAAAAAAAAGGAAAGCAGTATAATTGTATTTATAAAACTTAAATCAACCATGAAACCACCATGAAACTTTCCGAATGCGTAGAAAAGAGTTTTCTAACTGACATATATTTTGTTAAGATTTAAAAAAAACAGTTTTTTGAGATAAAGCCCTTTGAGCTCAAGAACTCCTAATGGACTAATGACGGAAAAAATCGAGATGTACATCATTTCAAATGCCTTATTTTAAACTGCAAAATAACAGCAAATAAAACTTTTTCAGCTTTGAACTTTAGAAGTTATAGTTGGTTTTTTATGTCCACTATAGTCAAATTTAAAAAGTTTTTCCAATATTCATGATGGTGAATTTCAGAAACAGGAGGGGTCCGGGGTCTGAAAATTTAATTTTTTTTTAGTACCTTTAATGGATAACATATGTGGCGAACATCATTGAAATCGGAGTTGGTGTTTCCGAAAATAGCATTTTTTGTCGATTTGACATGGTTTCAACCAAAGGTCCTTTCACACTGCAATACAAGCTTTGAGATTTTTATTACATTTTGTAAGACGAAAATCAAATCAAAATCAGTCCGACTGTCAAAAAAACTTAAAGAAATTTCCGAAAATTACATTTTTTTGTCGATTTGACATGGTTTCAACCGAAGGTCCTTTCACACTGCAATACAAGCTTTGAGATTTTTATTACATTTTGTAAGACGAAAATCAAATCAAAATCAGTCCGACTGTCAAAAAAACTTAAAGAAATTTGTCTCATTACATTTTGTTTCTACACCATCACATTCGAAATAAAACGTAACATAAATAATTTGCAATAAAGCAAATTTGTTCGTTCTTCTTTATCTTTATTTATACCGGCAAACAAATACACACATTTTTTTAACAAACACGACCCGCGAAGCCATTAGGTTGTCTGCGGAAAACACCCAGGGTCTAAGGCGGGAATCGAACCCACAACCTCTGGACTGACAGGCTAGCATCACTGCCACTCAGCCAGAGGGGCACCATGTTTTTTTATTGCTAAGTTTGTTTGTGGAAAAGACACCCCTGATAAAATGAAAAATGTGATTGTTTAGAAATTTTCCTAAAAATGACGAATACTCTCAAATTTCTTTGCGTATTATTTGACAGATCATAACAATTTGTTTTCACACTGTTAGATTTTTACTTAAAACTTAGGTTTTCCCAATTATTAATACTAAATATAATAGTCTGAAGGGCGCTTAAAGCATATTTCCTTCCGTGTTCGACAATTTTATAAAACTTTTACTCCTTATAGGATTTGTTTCATATACATACATTTGCGTCACCCTGAATACTAAAATGTTAGATTTCTCCCAGTCTCATCCTTCCAAATTTTCAGATCAATCGGTTGGGGGTAAGCTAGCTCAAATTTAGGAAAAACCATAAAATTTAGTTTTCTTGTCTCATAACTTCAAAAATATCAAAAAAAGAAATTGCAACAAGAAATTGTTGCTTGTAAAGTTTACAACAAAACAAGCCATATTATACTAAAATCGAATTCACTAGCAAAATTTTCTTTAAAAATTTTTTTTTTGTGAAATTGTATGGTTTTTATGGCTAGCGGCACGGCACGTCGTACTCCCAACCGGTTGATCTGAAAATTTGGCAGGATCATTTTTTATTTTTATTTTCTGATCTGGTGGGTGAACTTTTTGAAATTGTTTCACCCTATATACATATGTACTCACTTTTATCTTGCTAACATGAAATACTCCAAACATCGTAAAAGCTTAATATGTAATAATTATATTGTCAGACCACTAGAATCATTTGTAAGCTGGTGTGTTAAAACGTCCTTATGTTATCTATTATAAAATAAGATGGGATGCAACTTTCAACCAAGTAATTTTACATTACATTTATAAACGAGGATAAAAATTTTTAAAGTCAAAGAAGGAATGTAACACAGAAAACCATTTTCAAATAGACCACAACGATGAGTACTGTTAGCCGCTAAAATTTCTTTTGACAATCTTAACAATTTTAAAATGCTTTTGTATATGTTCCTACGCAGAAAAAAATGCAATTTCATTATGATACATACGGACCAATGAAAATTTTTAAATTCAGACAAAACGTTTAATAAGTTTACAAATTATTTTTTATAAAAAAATATTTTGAAATTTTTTTATTATATTACCTATATATACTTTAAAAACCGAATTCAAATAAAATCAGATGAAAAGTTGTCCAAAAATGTTTTCTTGAAAATCAAGAAAAGAATTTATAAATTCCAATACATTTTTTACTGAAAATGGTCCAATAAAAATTAAACAACTGATTTACTGAAAATAAAACTGGTTTTTCGTTTTGGTTTTTAGTGTAAATAAATGCTCAGAATGAAATGTTTACTAAGTAAATTAAGCAAACTACTTATTAATTTAAAGTGTCGATTTCAAACCAATCTTTGTCTGAAAATAAAATTTAAGAAAAGTTCTGTGTTTAATCAAATTCTCACTTAATGCCATTCAAATGAAACATTAACTAATTTATTACTCAGCAAATATCGTGAATAGCAACAAAACAAAAAACTACAATTTATATTACCTTTAAAGTTTAAAACACTTCAATTGTCATACTTTTTTTAAGCAACTATACAATTTAAATGACTTCCGAAGTTCACTGAAGTTTGAATAAATATTTTTCACCTTTTTATATTTTCAGTATTTGTAATAGTAAATTTTTTTTAAATATGGCATAATAATTACAAATATATTTTTTTAAAAAATTTCATTTAAACTAAATATTAACAAAAATATAAACAAATTTTGAACAAGAATTAAGTATTTTATAGTTTAAGCAAACAAAAACAAATTATTTAAAAATATTGTTTTAAAGCAAAAGAAAAAAGTAAAGTTTTTAAAAATACTTAAAATTTTGTAAATGAAATGCACTGCACTTCATATTACAAAATACACTTAGATGAAGTAAATTAAAAATATAAAGCAAAAGAATTCAGTACTTTTGTTACTAAATATTAATTATTTTCCTTAAAAATCTTAAAATTAATTTTAAGTTTATTTTTTTCGACAAAATTTCATTTTAAATTAATTAATTGTTAAATCAATTATTCCAGGAACAATTCAAAGGACTTCTTTCAAAATTATTTATTCTAATTATCGTATAGTAAAAAATTCTGCAGCGATTTGATGAACTTCTTTAGAACTTGTGGTCATTGCTATCATACGTTTTGTTAAACAATATTCCTAGTTCTATTATTTGTGGCGATTAAAAACACTAAGGAAACAATTTTTTAATAATCGCTTAGTGTATCAGCAAATCAATGGCTCAATTCATAGGATTTAAAGCGGATTCTTTATAATCACTTGTTGCCAACATTTTCTTGACATTGCATGAAAAAGTGTAATTCTGAAATAAAGATGCCTTAGACAAGTGCCTGATAAACAAATGCTTCCGCGAAAATAGTCGGTAAGAACTAAAAAAATATTTCGATTTCGCATTATTACTTGGAGTAAATTCATTGTTAACCCTACAGTAGTTATTGTAACATCTAAAAAGTGCTTGACTAATCGTACTTTCTCCAGGACAGGCATCCTGCGAGCATCTGCCCCGTTCTGGAAAAATTTTAGATTCAAATCGAAAATCAAAATCTTTTTATACAAATTTAAGGCCTTAGGCAGGCAGAAAGAGGAAAATATAGCGGCAATGCAGCAAATTAAAACTTTTTAACAATCCTACTAGAGTTCTAAATTTTTTCAAAAATGACTGTTGCCACGAAAAATAAATTCATGCTAACAAGCGGACATTAAATGATTACCACAAACATTGTTACAAGCTGGACTTAACAATATCAATTTTCAGACTACCGTCAAATATTTATCTATATAAAAAAATATTATAATATTTTGATCCACAAAACATGATAAAAAATAATGGTCCATGTTCTATATTCAGGCGCAGATCCAGCTGGAGCTTTTAGGGGTGGAACTTCTAACAGAAACATACTATTTTGAAAAACTTTGTTTAAAAACTCAATACTCAACTGGTTCGGGGGGATATAAGTGGAAAATATAATATCCGCCAATTGGCTGCCGCCAGTGTTGATACAGATTTGTACCCGGTTTATCGCGTTTTCCATGACTTTCTGTATGTCATGGATTTTCCATGAAAATCCGCGTGTGGTGCACGAAAAGCCGTAACATCCACTCAAAGCTACTGTACGGTGCGGCGTTCACGCGGAAGGAGTGATTGGGCCACAAGTTTTTTATGATGCGATCGGCAATACGGTTACTGCTAATGGCAACGCTACAGGGCCATGATAAACGACTTCTTACTGCCGGGAATTAAATGAGCGGCGCTTGGTGAACATGTGGTTTCAACAAAACAGTGCAACCGCACACACAGCAGGGGTCACAATGGGTATTGTGAAGGAAGCGTTTCCTGGTCTAGTAATATCCAATTTTGATGATTTGGCATAGCCAGCAAAATCGCCCGATTTAACCGTCTTTCTTTGAAGCCACTTGAAGCCATTAGCTTATGCCAACAATCCCCAGACAATCGCATCCTTTAAGGGGCATATTCGACATGAATGCGAACAGTTATCACCGCAAATTTTGCGGAAAGTCATGGAAAATGCGATAAGACGGGCACAAATTGGTATCAACAGGGGCGGCAGTCACTTGGCCGATATCATCTTTTCCACTTAACAGAAAAAAATTCTGAAGGTCCATATAAAGATTTCCATATTTAGTAAAAAATTAAATTGGATGATTAATTTTGCGCCACCTTGTATTTGGACTGATTAAAAAAAAGAATACATATATACCCTGCGGGAACTGTTCTACCAATTGTCTTGAACGTACTTGTCCTATGACTGCTGAAAATGTGAATGACACAATATCTTCGTGCGTCGTTACCGGTGAAAAGAGAGCATATCACAAAATTATAGCAACATTTTTAGCAAAATAACCCCCTTGTACAAACAGATTTTTTCGAAATCCAAAATATTTATTTAAAGTACTCTAATTTAACTAGTACTAACATAGGACCAGTTTGGGTCTAGAACCTGTCACTAAATATCTTAATTATGTAAATTGATCACCTCTAATGACAACACAATGTATAAAATTTACCGGTCCCTTTGATACAAAGATCCGGAACTCGAACCATTTACCAGCCCTTGGGAACCAGCCACGTGAATTGTCTTCTGACAGGTTCTCTTCTCTCTAGGGTACTGTTCGCTGGCCATTATCAATTGCTCGTGTTATCGTTTATTCCTATAATGATCAGAATATGTTTACCATTTTATTCTCAGGTATAACAATAAGTATTACGTTTTTTTATTTTTTATTTAGCTTTACATGACTATAAAGGCAACAAAAATATTTACATTTTTGCTAAAATCTTGTTATTTAGCTAAAAATGTGGTTCTGAGGAGGGCCTAATTTGGATATCATGATTTGAATACAATCATATACAAATATGTTGGCTTTAAATTATGACCACGTCTACTTCGTCATGTCAGACTCTTTGCATTCGTTTAGAGGTTGAGTAACTAATAATGAACGGGAATAAATCTCTTCAATCTGTTTATAATAGAGTGGCCTTCCTAACAAATTATTGATAAGAATAGAGTTTATAAAAGGAAATTTTGCACCACCGTAACTAAAAAATATAATTCTGCTTTTTATATATTGAATATATTGATAGCATTATTCAACATATAAAGAAATGTGCGAAACCGGAAAAGCTGTAAGAAATCGGAGGCTTACAGCTTGACGAGATGGTGAAACATATATGGTTTAAAATGTATTTTTCTCCAGATATGCCCAATATGTTTTTTGGCCTGAAAACCCGGTTACAAACAATAACGGTTACGGATTCTGGGCGAGATCCTAGTATGTATAAATAGTCCAGTGAATATAGTCTTCAATTGATCAGTCATAACAAACAGTCCCCAACATTTCTTCGGTTTTAATTGCCGCATAACACATTTGCATTACATTTCCTACTACAGCTGTTTTTCCTGGAATAATTATTTTATTTATACTATACTATATACATAAGTATATAAGAGTTGTAATGTAAGTTTAAGTAAGTGCTTTCTATAAATATATAGTTAAATGGTAATTAATTTTATTTTATTTATTTTTATAAAATGTAAATAGTAATTTATTTTATTTTCTATTTTTTTTCGTTTAAATATTTATAGAGATTTAAAGATCTTTTACAAACTAAAATTACTATGTAAAAAGGTTTACGTATTCTGTTGCAATTTTATCAACTTTTTTTAATGTTTATTTGTTTAACTTCATTTAGATTTTTTTTAATTTAAATATTTTAAATTTTTCAAAACTGGATTATGGCTTAAACATATTCTATTCTCAGTACATGTAAAAGGATTATTTTAATTTTTTTTAATGGTATTTGTTGAAACAAATTTATGAATTTACTTTACTAACAGCTTTGAGAAGATCGTGATTTGTTTTATCTAACGCACTCATCATACCCAGGTTTCCACCAAGACCGCCACCTACACCGAGTCCTCCACCCATGCCAAGACCCAATTTTAAGTCATTTTGCCCCACAACGGAATGATGCAAATGGCCGGGATTGTGGGATATTATTGAGTGGTGATCTTGTTGCTGTTGCTGATGCTGTTGTTGCTGCTGCTGTTGCTGCTGTTGTTGTTGCTGCTGTTGTTGCAGTTTATTGTTGTTATGTTGGGCGGATTTGATGGCTTCTTGGGCTTTCATTTTCTCTTGTTCTTCACGATCACGGCGAGCCTAAAAGTTAACAAACAAGAAAACAAAATTTTGGGGTATAAATAATTATGCATAATGCCGATGAAAATTCAATATTTTGTAATTCTATCAGGGATTTTCGTCCCGGGAATTCCCGGGAAAATCCTTATTCGTTGTTTTTGTTTCCCGCTTTCCCGGAAATTATATGCCGTAATTCCTGGGATTAAAAATATATTTATATACATAACAAGTACAGATTTTGGCACCAAAAAATTATTCTTTTTCTTTAAATTGTTGTCGTTCATCTTGAAATAATATATATGTAAGGGTAAAGAAACCAACGAAGGTTCAAAGGGTATATGAACTGCCTGTCCCACAAAGTCGACAAGTCGATTCCGTTCTCATATTTATATTGAAAGCAAAAAAAAATGCTTTTTTATTGTTTCGACTTGTCAACATCGTGGGACAGACAGTAAATTGAAGAACAAAGAGAAGAAACGTCGCTGTAATTAATTATTTAAAATATTAAAAAGCAACGGATTTGTTTTTCAATATGCACCAAAATTCACGGTTATTAGATGTGCAGAAAGTCTTTATGCACGTCTTTTTGATGTATTTAATGTGGAAAAAATCAGGAAATATATATTCTTGCATGTTCTGTAAATCGAGTCGATTTGAAAACTCTCGATTTAGAGAAATTAAATCCACTGATAGCAAAACTTTTTCAGACTTTCTTGCAGGTTCATATTTTTTTAGAGCTTAAAATATCATATCTGAAATTAATTTACTATATACGATTTAAAATACATCAATGGTGGCATTATTTATTTTTGGAAAACGAGAAATTTACTCGGGTTCGGTTTGGAGAACAGGGGCGATTACTTCAGAAGATTGTGATGTTTTTAAAGAGAAGACTTTCGAGGAAACTTTAAATGTTGCTATTAACAAAGCAGCTGACATTATTTGAAGACAGCGGAAAAACGACCGAGGGCGAAAGGCTTTTCTCAACAACTGAAAATTGTGTTACTTATGGCGTTTTCTTTTCTACAAAAAAAAAATTGCATTGTTTGCACTTTTCAATGAAAATTTGCAACATATTTATTCTTCGAGGAAGTGACGTTATTAGAAATTATTGTTTCATCCCTAACGAAGGTAAATTTTTGCTTTAAAGTAATGCTAAATTGCGATTTTTTTAATAAGAAGTAACAAAATTTTACATTTTTTTAGAAAAGAACACTCCATTAAATAAGAAACCGATTGTGAGATGAAACAATTAATACATTGACTGTTTTAAAAAGCCATTTGCAACAAAAAATATAAAAGTACAAATTTTCTAAGAGCAGAGAATTATCATTGCATACCAAATTCAATAAGATCCTGAACTTGTGATCCGGAAATTGAGCAAATCCGTATCATTTCTCATGATTTTTGCAAGAAGTTCTCTTTTTAATGCCTAGTCATTAGAGCCGAAGTCATGTTCATGATGTTAAAAAATTTTATTTTTGTATGTTCATTGATTCTATAGACCCAGCAAATCCTACTGCTTCGACCGAAGCAGGTTTATAAGGGAGAGAAGCTAGTTTTGTTGTTTCTACTGCTTCGAAAAGCGCTTCGAACATGCATGATTTTTGTTTACGACGTCCCACTTTGGAGCTCTTGTTTTTGATATAAAACGCACTTCTTTCGAAGCATCGAAAATGCTCTAAAATCATGTCTCATTTTATCATCGTTAAACTATAGACAAAACAGATCATGTTTTATTATAAATTTCTCTCTTCCATGCAATATGCCGGAAATGTAGAAAGAGAGCATACTTTAAATGGGTTTTGAGTTTTCAAATGTGTTAGTATTTATTTGAAACAATCAAGGTAGATTGAACAGGTACCACTACAAGACCAGCTGTTTTAGTAAATTTGAGAATGTGTGCGTCACACAGACAATAGATTTTGCCACATGTCTGTGATTTTTCTATCAACAACGGGCATGTGTTAGTAAGTTTGAGAGAAATTATGAATGTGTGCGACACACAGACAATAGATTTGACATATTTCTGGGGTGTTTCCACCAACAAAATACATGTGTTTTTTGGTGTTGTATTTGTTGTCGTCGTGGTGGTACCTGTAATGTAGCTGCCTTGGAAACAATGCGTGCAACAATTCTTTAGAGCCTATATTGTTGAAAGCTACAATGCTACTGAATATGATTTTGTTTCTTTTGGAGTTCGTGTTGAAGAAAAGTAAAATGCTGACTAACTTCGTAATTTAAACATTATGAACACTGAGAGATCTCTGCCTTCTTTATGAGCATCCTCGGAAGCGCTTCAAAAGATCGCATGTGGAAGGCATGAAAGTTTTTTACTGCTTCCAGAAAAATGATATTTTTTGCTGAGCCCAGCAAAAACTACTGCTCCGACCGAAGCAGGTTTATAAGCGAGAGAAGCTAATTTTGTTGTTCCTACTGCTTCGAAAAGCGCTTGGAACATGCATGATTTTTGTTCACGACGTCCCACTTTGGAGCTCTTGTTTTTATATAAAACAGCGCTTCTTTCGATGCATCGAAAATGCTCTAAAATCATGTCGTATTTTATCATCGTTAAACTATAGACTAAACAAATCATGTTTTATTATAAATTTCTCTCTTCCATGCAATATGCGAGAAATGTAGAAAGAGAGCATACTTTAAATGGGTTTTGAGTTTTCAAATGTGTTAGTATTTATTTGAAACAATGCGTGGGACAATTCTTTAGAGCCTATATTGTTGAAAGCTACAATGCTACTGAATATGATTTTGTTTATTTTGGAGTTCGTGTTGAAGAAAAGTAAAATGCTGACTTACTTCGTAATTTAAACATTATGAACACTGAGAGATCTCTGCGTTCTTTTTGAGCATCTTCGGAAGCGCTTCAAAAGACCGTAGAAGGCATGAAATTTTTTTACTGCTTCCAGAAACATGATATTTTTGCTGGGGATTTCTTTAGATGAAAATGTGTCTTTTAAAAGTGATATTAATACATCATATATTTAAATCAATATTTTATATATATAAAAATATAACTCATAACATTTGCAATAAAGGCAAAAACATTTAAGGCCAACCAATAAAAGTAAGATTTTGGACCTTACCCCTTCCGATCTTGATAATTTTAAGTATGAGTGCTGCTTTTGGCAAATCTACTATTAGTGCAAAATCTAGCTTCATATTTTAAATTATTCGCGAAATATTGATACTTTAAAATGGAAAAATTTATCAAAATTTTGTGTTTTATGTACTTATGTATTAAAAGAAAAGATATAACCGGCATTGCACAGAAAAAAAATAGACAAGAACTATATTCAATAAAACCATATTATTAAAAAAAATATGAATTTCAATAACATTTATCTTTAACTTTTAAGAAATTTATTATTTGACATATTGTCATAATTATATTTTAAATGAAATTTATTTGTTGATGGTTATTAAGCAATTGTCTATATGCATTTCATTGGCGCTTTTACCAAATCGTCAGTAGACTTCAACCACAACTTTGAACAGTTACAAACCTCTTATTTTATGCACAGACTTTCAAAAACCATTTGAGAATTTACAAACGATAATATTTTTGAAAATCACAATAGAATAAAATAAGTGTAGTAGGCTTAGAAACTTATACAAAACCTAACAAATATTTTATATTCGATATGAATCTATTTTATTTTTCTACACCTGTATACAATTAGAAATCCATTGGATAACAATAAAAGTATTATAAGGCAAAATGAAAAATAAAAACCAAATTAAACATTTAAGAAATTTATTATTTGACATATTGTCATAATTATATTTTAAATGAAATTTATTTGTTGATGGTTATTAAGCAATTGTCTATATGCATTTCATTGGCGCTTTTACCAAATCGTCAGTAGACTTCAACCACAACTTTGAACAGTTACAAACCTCTTATTTTATGCACAGACTTTCAAAAACCATTTGAGAATTTACAAACGATAATATTTTTGAAAATCACAATAGAATAAAATAAGTGTAGTAGGCTTAGAAACTTATACAAAACCTAACAAATATTTTATATTCGATATGAATCTATTTTATTTTTCTACACCTGTATACAATTAGAAATCCATTGGATAACAATAAAAGTATTATAAGGCAAAATGAAAAATAAAAACCAAATTAAACCTTTAAGAAATTTATTATTTGACATATTGTCATAATTATATTTTAAATGAAATTTATTTGTTGATGGTTATTAAGCAATTGTCTATATGCATTTCATTGGCGCTTTTGAAAAAAAAATTATTGAATACCGGGATTTTTGTTATCAAAAACGAAACTTATTTTTTCTGTGTGGAAAGAAAAACATGCAACGAAATATTGTATTAAGTTAATGACAAATGTTATTGAAATTCATTCTTGTCTATTTTTTCTGCATCTTTATTTGCTTTGTTCATTGCAAGATTTCACTGTTGTGCTTAGTTGTGTGACTTGTTGTTTCTTCTTACACGTGTCGGCTAATGTAGGCGACAAAAAACGAATTACCAGCGAAAATTTACTGCTGCTTGTTTAAAATTACCATTGTTTCATATTAATTTTAAATGAGAAATTATTATTCTAACCTTATATCTCTTTGGTTTTAAAATTTTCACTGTTAAAACCACTTTGTTATAAGCGTTACATTTCATTTTAAATCAACACGACTATAACTTTAATTTCAAATAAGTTTTATGTTAAATAATCATTTCAATCATGTTGCTATAATTCAACATAATTTTTAGTGTTGTTTCAATATCAAATTCACGTTCTTTCAGCTTGAAATAACTTTTATTCAACATGATTCTTCGTGTTGTTCCAATATCAAATTCACGTTGTTTCAACTCAAAATAGCATTGAGTCAACACGATTTTTTGTATTATTTCAGTATCAACTTGAACACAACATGAAATATAGTTAATTCAAAAGGTGCTTTAGGTCTACAGGTTAAATATAATTTTGTCTCGAATACATGGAACATAAAGTCGTTAAGACCCCACAAAAAATAAGAAATTGTTAACCCATAAGAGAAAAAAATCCGAATTTATCTCTTATACAAAATTGCCTTTTCACTTAAATGTCTTGTAACTTTGTTATTTTTGTCGGATCTTAATGTGTCATGTGTTCGACACAAAATTAGTATTAGCTTTTGACTTTCAAGATTTTTTTCTTCATTTCTATTGCAGCTTAATGGAAAAATTTTTAAAATGAAGTTATGAATTTTAGTCAACTGCATGAATTTTAATCCAAAGATATTTTATTATTTAGGCTTACACCCCGTCTTCACGACACATAATTTTGTTCTAACATTTGTCAAACTTCTTACATAAAAACATCAGAAAATTGTTAGTTTGACTTTTGTCAAAACAAATCAATGGCTCGTGAAGACGCTAAGTTAAGTTCGTTGAATCTAATTTTTAGAACAATCAAACATTTTTAATGCTACGTGCGTTACTTGAATTCACCACTCTTACACTGTGAAAAATTATAACAAAATGTCTGATGATTAGAGTTTTTCTTTTCCCGGACTTTTTCATTTCCCAAAAAAAGCGGGATTGATTTTTCAATTTCCCGGGAATTCCCTGGAATCGCCGCCCAATACAAAACGATACAAAATAGCATGTCACTTAATTTATTTAAACAAAAACAAATACCAATTCACGAGATCTGTTAAATAAGTTTATGAATGTATTAAACGTTAGTAAAAAAATTATAAAATTTGAGGTCTTTAACTTCTGATTAGTAGCCACTCGAAGTAAAAAAATTTACTAATTTCATACTTTTTTTTTATTTCTCTAGCTTCTTAACTAGAAAATATATTGCAATGATTTATGATTTATTTCATAAGACACTAAAGAGCAGGGCTCGGACTTTCATGCAAATGCATGTATTTTTTAGTGATAGATAAAGACGTATTGACTAATTATATATGCGAATCATCAAATTTTAAGTAGTTTGGCATCGATTTGTAGTTCCATATGTTTGCATATTTTGGTAGTAAGTGCATATTTTTGCATATTTTGGCAATAAATGCATATTTTTAAAGTTATAAACATTTTTTAAATGCATATTTTTCAAATTTTTTCTCTAATAATAATAATAAATTAAAACAAATATTATCATATTACATTTTAGTTTTGGTACTTTGTTCGTAGGTAAATACATATTTTTACGCATATTTTTAATTTTTAGGCATATTTTTCATTTTTAGGCGCTTAAAATAATTTTTTTGTTGCATGAAAGTCCGACCCCTGCTAATAAGCATTTCATACTGCTCAAATTGAATTGAAATAATTAAGTGGCGGAAAAGTGACCTTCTGAAAATTACATTTTCTTTTGTTTGTATCGATTTTTAATTGAACCCTGTGTGAACCTGTTGTATATAAAGCTTTAATTTCTTTTTTTGCAAAAATTTATAATTTTTAAAAATACAAATTTTGAGCTTCAAAAAACTCATGTGTGGCTTAAAATAACAATCTGATATTTTCAGAATATATAGACCAGTACTTCTTTATTATGCCCACTTTCGCTATGTCCACTTAGTAACAATGTGTTATTTTCATTTCTTCACGAAATATGATTTTTTGAGAGCTGCTCTTAGAAAAATATGAAAATAAAAATGGAGAAAAATAAAATGGACTCAAAAATACATGTTTTTCTTTTATTTACATATTTTTCTAAATAAAAACAGCACTAAAAATGTGTGCTTACAAAGAAAAGTTGCCATAATAATATTTTAAAAATTCCCGCACAATTTTCCCGGGATCTATTTCCCGAAAAATGTGCGGGATCCCGGGAATTTTTTCCCGGGAAATCCCGAATGAAAACATTACTGATGATGAGATAGTGATTAATCTCGAAAACATCATGGTGAACTTAAGCTAAAACTAAATATCTTTGGATTAGAAATTTTTATGCAATGAGTTTTGAAGAAACGTCTAAAACGCACTTTTTCGATATTAAATGCCTTTTAATCCCAATACAACCGTTATACTGCCTGAAAATGGAGAAAGATGTCTATTTAATTCAGTTTAAACATTTTCGTTTCTGTTTTGGCAATTACTAAAAAAGAGGACTATAAATTGTATATCTCGAAAAAGCGGGATAAAGCTGGATAAAGCTGGATAAAAATTTTAGTTAAAATCGACCTCTTACAAGAGGGATATCTCCACAGGTTATTATCAGATTCGTTTGACATTTAAATTATATATGATTTAAGGGTTTTGTTCAAAAAGAAAAGTGCAGAGGGCGATTTCTTGTGAATACTGTGTTTAAGGTTACAATACATTGTTGTCACTTTTTATTTGCTCTTAAACACACTGTGTGGAATAAACTAATAAATAAACGAGTATATCATACCTACTCTAATAATAATTTTCTTTACTTACTTGCTCATTTATTTCCTTGACAGCTCTTAATTCTTTTTTAAGTTTCATACGACGATTTTGGAACCAAATTTTTATTTGCCTCTCTGTCAAACACAGTGCATGAGCAATTTCAATTCTTCGTCGCCTTGTCAAATAATGATTGAAATGAAATTCTTTTTCCAATTCCAGTGTCTGGAAACGGGTATAAGTCTGGCGACCACGACGTCGAGGGCAACCGTTCGGACCTGGAAACAAGCCAAATTTACATAATTAAAATTTTTAAATATTTGTTTTCGTCAACTTTGAACAAAGAAATATGCAAATTATATTTATGCTAATTAACCAAACAGCAAACGATGAAAGAAACGTTATTAATATCATGACATTTAAAAAAATTTTTAAATGACAATATTTTCCCTACACACACTAAATAAAAATGACTCAAAAGATTTTATCTTGAATGAAGAAAAAATAATATGACCAATTATAAAAGGGTAGAGTTAAATTCATTTTTAACAAGTTATTGCTGGTGGTATTTCCAAAAAAAGACAAACTGAAACAGAATTAATTAAAATTTGTCTAACGAATAACACACAATTTCAAAAATTTTGTTTAATTTACAAAACAATAAGATCAACAGGATATTTATAACAAATTTTCAAAATTCATATTTTTAACTTCAACACTTCTTTACAAAATCAATGTCCACTTAATATTAAATCTCAGCTGTCTTCTCATAGAGTTCACCTTTGTCGAATAAATATGTATGTACGTACATACCTAAAAAATAGAAATATTTTCTGTTTAGTTTGTATTTCAGTTAACACAAGTGCTCTATAGGTTTTCTCCTTATTTTTATCACCCACGGAGCGCTTTGTAGCTGGTGTAAGAAAAGGGTAAAAATTTTTTTCGTTTTAATGTTTTGTATACATTTGTGTACTGTGCTGATTGAATGCTGCTGGCTGGTTGCAATTGATGGACTACATGCAGCGTTTGACTCTGTTTGATATCGCGTCGGATTTTAGCATAATACACAAACACACCTACACAAATCATATACATATGTATGTATATGCTTGTTTCTACAATTCTACATTCATATTTGGTTGCGCTTGTAAATCATGTGATTACAAAATATTTTCTGGTGCCTGCAAATATTTTTGTAGAAACTATATTTTTTAGGAATTTCATGCTACCTGTACTAATTTTTTAGTTGCAGTGCATAAAGTTACGTGGAAAATTGTATGATGCTTTTTTACAATTAGCAGTTTGGAAATATTATTTAGCAAGTCCAAGTGAAATTGTTATTGTAAATAAGTACGTTTAAAAAAATTTTGTGACTTAGCTGTTTTTGTTTATGGCACCCTTTAGACATTTTTTGTATAAATTTTTTTATTTTGCCCTTAACGGCAACAAAAATATAAATTTTGAAATTTTTTACGGTTTTGAAAAAAAAACTATTGTTGCAGTTTTATCACGGTTTTTAATTGTTGATGTGTGCGTAATATTTTCAAAATATTTTAAAGCGTGCAAATATACTTTTAATTTCAACCGAAAGATATTCGAAATGAAAAAATATATGTATGTATGAATATAGAAAATATATGTACATACATACATACACTGTGTATGTACATTTTAGTTATTATTAAATTTGCTACATGTTAAGGTACAATTTTTTATCAACAAGATATTTTCGTTAAGGCTTATAAATTTTACATTTTCCTAAATATGTATATATGCACCTATAAAAATAACTATACCGTCCTCCTAGATTTATAGATAAGTTAATCAATGATTTTTCTTGAATTAGAAATAGATTTGCTACAAAAAATTTGCTCTTGGTTTTTAAATATTGCCTCGCTAATTGAAGTATGGTCACAGCATATCGAATTTTATTGCTATGTTTCTGAAGTTGGATTGCCAATCACGATTGGTTTTTATAAATGCCGGGATTCGGAATTTTGCAAAACCCGATCCCGAAATCCCTTGTTTTTCGGGATCCCAAGATTTCGGAATCCTATAATGTTTGGTAAAATTCCAATTTTTTTAATAAACAATACTTTAATAAAAACATTTTAATTTAATTTATGCATTATTATTATGTAAAATCTTTTAGAGATTATACCTTTATAGACAGTGGTGCCCACACATACACTATCAAATTCTGTGTTTGTGTATGTGCTTCGCGTCTAAATATCCAGTTAGCCACGTCTTCAATGACGGGTGTACGACAATCTTAAGTCCTCGACGACAGATGTCGGACTGCCGGAACAAATCATCAAGGAAGTTTTTGAACAAGTGTCGCAAAAATCGTGTCCAATTCAATAGCCCCAATCTTGCGCAGATACTACTGTGACTACGTGAGCGACATTGCCACCTATTTTATCGCCAATGATTGATTATATAAGTGAAAACGTCGCCTGTGTTGTTGTCAATGATTAAAAATGCGATAATGTTGCCTATTAGGTAATCAATGACTATGTATGATATTGAAGACAAAATGTAAGACATTGTCGCTCAAATTGTCCTCAACATACTTTGATTGAGGACAGCAATTAAGACATTGTCGCTAATCTTGTCCTCCACAATGTTACTGAAGGCAAAATATAAGACATTGAAGCTTATTTTGACCTCAAAAAAGTAGAATTGAGGACAAAACGAAAGACATTATCCTCATATTGTCGTCAAAAGTGTTTAATAGGAGACAACATGCAAGAATTTTTCTATTATATTGTTGTGAACGACGATCGACTAATCGACCAATCGATAGCGGACAATTCGTACAAGAATCGTAGATGACAATGTCGTGCAAGGCAGTCTGCCCAGCTGGGTAGATGAGATTGTGAGACAATATATGTGAGACTCTATTGATAAAAAACAGCATATGCACGAGTGCAAACGAAATTGAGATTTTGTCCACTACTGACTGATGTATGGCATTTGAGTTAAGTAAACAGGTAAATTTGCACTTTATTTAAATTTCATCAGTTTTGTAGACTCATTAAATTCGAATAATTGACGACCGGAGCGTGTATTTGTATTGTGGGAACTGAATTTATTGTCACAATATTCCTAAAATATTTGGTTGCAAAAATAATAGTGTTTTAAAATTTATCTGTTAAAATTTTTTAGTAATTTGCGACTGATAGATCAGCAACGATTTTTAAATGTGCCGACAAAAGACAAAAAAAAATCTATACAAAATTCTAATCAAACTCAAATAGTTATGTTTAATTATCAAAACTTTTAAAATTATGCTTAAGTTGTTATGTCAAAAAACTGCATATATGTATTTCCTCGCTAATGGCAGTAATAGTCACTTGTTTGCCGGCTTTCTACTCTGTAACTCGAATAAAAACAAAAAACACTTACACAGCAATGTTAATAACATACAAATTCGAATAGTTTTTTTTTCAACCCAACAACAAAAAACTTTTCACGGCTACTCGTAATGGCTGTTTTACACTATCTCACAAGCAATTCAACTTCTGTAGAAAATGCAACCCTGATCTTATGAATTTATGGAAAATAATTTTGGCAAAAAAAGCGACTTCAATGCAAAGACCCAAATCTTGTACGCCATTTAATATAAAAAAATTTAAATTGGTCCATAAATGGCAGAGTTATGCGCCCCACCGATTTTCAAAAACAAATTATGGGACCAAACTGCAAGCAAACCTTTTGAGGCAAAAGAATCATTTAAAAAATCGGTTCACTAATGGAGTTATGCGATAATCAATATTTGTGTCAGAAGTGTCCGATTTTGGAAAAAAAATATGGGATTAAACTGCAAATAAAGCATTTCAACACAAAAAGAATTTTGAAATTCGGTCCATAAATGGAGAAGTTATACGATAATCAATATTTCCGAGGAGGGGGTGTGGGGGGGGGCAAATCAACCCGCCGATATTCGAGAAAAATGAAAGAATTTTGAAAATCGGTCCATAAATGGAGGAGTTATGCGATAATCAATATTTTTGTTCGGGGGGGGGGGGGAGGAAATTACCCGCTACGCTCTCCCCTCGGTTTTCGAAAAAAGTTTGTGGGACCAACCTGCAAGCAAGGTCTTTCAAACAATAAAAGAATTCTGAAAATCGGTGCATAAACGGAGGACTTATGCGATAATCAATATTTTGGGGGGGAAAATTTCCCCCCGATTTTTGAAAAAAATGTATGGGACCATAGACGAATTGATACCCACCTTATTTTTTGAAGTCGGTTAAAAAGCAATAAAACACATTATATCAGGGCTGCATTTTGTGCAGAAGTCGAACAGCTTGTAGAATAGTCTAAAAACAGCTTAACCATAAGGAACTTATTTGTAAGGAGCTGTCAATAGTACTCAATTGTTATCGACAAGAAGAACAGAAGTGACCATTTTATGGTGTGGGGTTAGAGTAACGTCGACATATACATATGAACATAGTTATAAAATAAGGGAAACTGATGAATTTTCCACTGAAATTTTATATGTACATATCGTCCCTACCATGTCAAAGTATCCAATATGTAATTCGGTACTTTTAAGAAGAGCGCAGAACAACGTCTACTGTGAACTCAAAATCAGCGTAGTACAAAAAGTGGAAGTTTTAAAATATTTCTTAATGAGTTTTAATATTCTATGAGAAATTCAAAATTTTCCAACGAATCATATCGTACCCATTGAAGAATCAGGGTAACGAATCAAAAAAATATATAAAATTTTGCATATTGGATAGTTCGACATGGTAGGGACGATATGTACAATGTATATATAAAAATTGGACATTAGGAGGGAATTAACCGAAATGGCATAAGTGGCGTCAAAAATTTGATGTCGGATTCTAAAGTCACCGGAGGCAAAAAATAAGCTATGTTCAAGTCATGAACAGCGATATGATGAGACCGGTCTTTAAATGGTGATGCAATATATAAGAAAATTAAAATTCTGTATTTTGGGGCATGGCAAACAAATTTCTTTACAGTTCTAGAAGCTTCATTGATATACTTTCATTCTAGGGGGTGGCTGGTGAAATTTTTTTGTTTTTTATTGGAATTTGTCCAGTCTAAAGTAATTTGTATGTGTAAAAGAAAAAAGATTCGTAATTTGGGGGCGCGGCGTAAAAGTGAGTATATTGAAAACTAGACATACTAAGTTTTAAAACGACTTTATTTCCACGTGCAAAAAATTGGACATTATGGGGGGAATTTACAAGATGGCATAAGTGGCGCCAAGACTTAGATGTTGGATTAAAAAGTCACCAGAAGTAAAAATGAAGCTGTATTCAAGCCATGAACAACGATATGCGATATAATCAGATCGGAGTGTAAATGGCTGCACTACATATAAAAAACAAAAAGTGCTGTATTTTGGGGCGTGGCAAAAAAATGTTAGATTTTAGAAACTTCATTCTAGGAGTGACTGGCACAACTTTTATTTTTTGTATGGAGGTCGACCCACTTTAATGTATGTATGTATATAACCCGCTTTAATTGATATAACTAAAAGATCGAAAAGAATAATATCAGTTATAAATTTCAATACTTTTTCTATTGCATCAATATTTTTAGATGAAAACACGTTTTATGTATAAAAAACGTCATATCATCCCAAATTAAATTTTGATATCCATTTAATTATTTTTTCTATTAAACAACAGTAAATCATTTATATTGCTCTAAATAGGATTAACTGCATTTCAGTCTACATAATCTACTTCAAAAGGAGCGAAAGTGATGCAAATATGAATTAAAGTTTGTCAACAACAACATTACCAATAACAATAATGGCACCCAATATGGCTGACGATTATTGGTTTACATTGTTTTTGTACAGGTAAACAGAGGAGCGCTTATATAGAAACCTTTTTCAAAACAATAACAACAGTTATCTCAAAATGCATTTAACTTAACTAAGAGAACGAATGATTTCAAAAAATTTTTGAGTTATTAAATGTCTCTCTTTGCACAGACTCAAAGTGGTGTGTTGAGTTTACCAACGTATGGTCAGCGTGGCCACTACAGAATTTTCGTAGCTAAATTAATCATTTTTTATTTTGATTTACTGCAAATTTTCCCTTGGCAGTTAACATTATTTTTAGCATTTTTTAATTATGTATTTATTTTGCAATTTTTTTTGCATTTTTGCCCAATAAATATCAAATTATATAAAATTTTCAGAGAAAAAGTCAAATTAAATGGAAGACCATGACTAATATAAAATTTATAACTATTAATGTATAAACCAGAACTCAACTATTGAGTACTGGATAAATAACTACATATGTAGAAGTATATCGACCCCTGTTCTTATTTAATCGTAAGCGACATGCTGCAAGAAATAAACTTTTTTATTCAAATTAAAATTTTATGGGCTTAGATTACCCATAGGCTATAATTGTCAAAATGTCTTAATTGTTGATAACTTTTAAAATACAGACTATAATATTTTATCGTAAGCGACAATTTATGTATATAAAACATAGGTATTTGAATATAATAAAAAACATTCTCTTGAGAATTTTAATTTTTGTCGCTTACTATTAAATAAAAGAGGGGACGTTATCAATTCGCTTGTACTTTTTATATGTATGTACGTTTATTCACCTATAATAACACCCTCCATCTACAGATCGATGCGGAAAATTTTTATTTCATATGGATAGCATACTTTCAGATTCTATATAGAGAGGCAAACGGGGCAAGAAGAATGTCATTACTTCAATTTAATTAAATTTTTATACATATTTCAATCGTTTTAATTTTTGTATTTTATAGCTGTCGCATTGAATTGCAACTTTAAAAGAGTATTGAAAAAATGTATTGAAAATTTCATCGCGTAAATTTTGTCTGTTGTTTAAAAATTCTAAATTGGTAGTATTTTATATAATTTTTTTATATCAAGTAATTCGTTAGTCATCATTACAAAACGTCTATAACTTTCTGTGAAAAAATAAGAAAACCTAAAATTCCATTTTCAGAGCATTTACGAATAGAGGCTATTTTTTCATTTTAGAGGATCTTGCAATAGGAAGACACGTAATTTGGATTAGATATATATTTGCTAAGTAGTAACATAGTCCTTTCAAATAAGGATGATGCGCTCTAAACTTATTCAATCTAGAAAATGAATAATTTTTAACAAAAATGGTCTATATACAGAAATTTAGACGGTTACAAATTAGGAATAATGAATTACAATAATATTCATTATTCCTGCTCAATGAGATACCAAATATAGATTATATGCTCCGAAGTTCACTAAAGTCAAAGAGGCAAAAAATATATATATATAGTATGAATTTTTGTGTTCAAATTTTTTAAAATTGTACTCCATGCGTAATGAAAGTGTTGGGAATTGTCATAACATCGTCGTATTATATATTATATAACAATTTCCCATTTTCCTTACGCATGGAATACAATTTTAAAAAATTTCAACACAAAAATTCTAGTTATATTTTTGTCCTCTGTGACTTTAGTGAAATTCGGACCATACAATCTATTTTTATTATCTTATAGTACGTTTCCATTATGAGCAAATTACGTAGATTTGGGAAATTACTTCGAAGTGTTTCTACTAGGTTAGGTTAGGTTGAACAGGCTGCCGGTTTCTAACCACCGGCCCACTTGGGTCCTTTGGTCCCTTTGTGATGCCTGGGATGGATAGTAGGGAAGTTCAGAGAGGTGTCCCTCCTATCCCAGAGGTTGAGTCGGTGTTAAACCAACCCGAATATCGTAAGAATGAATTTATTCCCCCAATGTCGCATTCCCCCAGGTCTGCTAGTTCGGCTAGTGACGGATTTCCCAAGTATGACGCCCTATTTCTATAAAGTGTTTCCACTAAGCTTGTGAGTAATTTGGTGTTCGAATTTTCGTAGTAAAATGATGCACTTACTTTATAAGGGGTACGCAGCAGCTGTAATTGATTTTTTCCATATACAGTTTGACATTTAAAATTAAAGAAATATTCTTTAATGTCATTTTTTCGAAATTGTCAATCACAATTGATGGATGACCCAGGGATGGAGTTTGTAATTTTGTAAGCAACACAGGGTGCATAGATTATTTTCGACATAATCTGGAGCACATTAAGTCATTTGAGATAATTTCCCAATATGAAAAATATATGGGAAATCATGTCGCAAATTACCTCATTTGGGCAAATCAAATGTTTTGGCCGAAATTACGTACATGGAAACATACTATTACGATAGTAAAACGCTGATGACTATTTCAGTTTTGCCATATCGTAAGAACGAGTTACGATATGACAACGCTGATAGTATTCCCCCTTGTTCTGATATATTGATTATATGAAAAATGGCATGACTCGATTTCATGAAATTTTTATGAATTTGAACCGTTCACATTTTTAGTTTTTACAGATTAAAAAAATATTTTATGGAAATATTTTAGTGCTTAAAAATTGAAAATTTTATTGATATTAAAGAAAAAACAAGATTATAGTACAAATTTCTTATAAGAATCAAAATAAATTTCGCTGTGACTTACTACTACATTTTATAAATATGTCAAGGAAAGTCTATATATTTATGAAATAATGTCTACTTTTAATTTCTCGTTTTTCGGGAATTACCGAATCCCAAGCCCGAGTACATACCCAGCAGTCCACAAGTTATTACAAATTGAAAAGCATCCGATTGTATGCTATTATGTCAATAAGAAAAATTACAACAAAATATTTAAGCGCATACAACTACCATCCGATTCAGAATAGTCTTTGTTCTATCCCATTGTGAAATTAAATGTAAATTAAAACCGAAGAACAAAACAGACACTAATAAAATTTAGCCACCGCACAAGCCGTCACTTAGCAATTGAACTCATCCAACCTTCGCTTACAATGTCGGTGGTGTTTGACCCAGTGATGGGAATTGTGGCACAATTGTCCCATTTTCAGAACTATTGGATACTGCGTGGCACTGTGGCACTCTCGCTGTTTTGTGCACTTTTTGTACATTGTAATGAAATTTTTTTTATAAATATATACTTACTGTTTTTTTTACTATTTTTCTAGAGTTATATATGTGGCCTTATTACTTAAGGTGTCTTTACATGGTAACACATGTATTACGATATGTCTAAAAATGAAAAAAAATCTTATCATGTAATCGCAAAATGTATTGAGTAGGAGAGAATACGGATATAAAATTTGCACAGAAAAAAATAGACAAGAATTATATTCAATAAAATCATGTTATTAAAAAAAAATATGAATTTCAATAACATTTATCTTTAACATAATAAAATATTTCGTTGTAAGTATTTCTTTTTCATGCCGGTTATTTCTTTTCTTTTTATACATAAGTACTTAAAACAAGTTGTATCCCATAAAAAAATAAATGGGATATGGCTCAGCTAGAGTGTGTATGCTTTACGTCCGGAAAGCCCGGGTTCGTATTCCAGCCATGTCAACATTTTTTTTATTTTATATATATATTTTTATTTTGAAATAATTTTGTTATCAATATAGGGTAATTCTTTATCACAGGAAATTTGAAAAAAAAATTATTGAATACCGGGATTTTTGTTATCAAAAACGAAACTTATTTTTTCTGTGTGGCAAGCGTTCGGTAAATGTTTATTTTATAAACCATTTTAGAAACTTATGTATTATCATCATACCAGAGGTATAAACATGAAAAATACTTACAACAGACTTTTGTTCGCTTTTTTTTAAGCACGAAGAGAATTTCATAATACTTTGATTCTACAAAGTCGTTAATAATTTGTATTACCATGTAAATATAGCTTTATGTAGAATCGACTTCAACGATCGTCCTAGATTAAAGAAAGTTTTTTTATGCGTCCTTAATCTAGCAAAATAGTCGAAGTCGACTGGACAACCAGAGGGTGGATCCTTTGCTACATTTCTTATGGTTCTAAAACTACATAAGCTTTTTTATATTGGTAGAGTTCACGCAACATTTGGTACCTCTTTACTCTTTATATTAGTAAAATTTCCCATACTTTTTGTTGTCAAAATTTTTTAAATTCAACTTTACAGCAACAAAATATATGAAAACTTTTACCAATTTAATAAGTAAACAGTTAACGAATGCTTCGTAAACTCCACCATTTTTTATTAAGTTTTATGTTTAAAACTTAAGGGGCTTTTCACACTATGCCTTTTTATCCTGGCTTTTTTGACAATTTTCTTTTAAATCCCCTACGAAAAGTCACACACATTTGCATTACAGACTTTTTATCCATGCCTTTTTTGACGATTATACACACGCTTAATGCTGAGAGTACGAAAATGTCAAAGAGATATAACAAAAAACACCTCAAATTTCAATTTGCGCCTTTTTTCTTATCCCGCTAGCCTCTCACCGGTAGCTAGCTTCTCTCAAACTAAAAAAACCTGTCTTTAAAGTCAGGCGAAAAAGGCACAACGTAAATTGCGTGTAAGTCTTTTATATGTTAGATACGCTTTTTGTAAATTGAAGTAGCAGTTTTATATATGTATTTATGTACATACATGTGTAAATATATAAAACTACTAGCATTTTATTTATGTATGCATGTATACGAAATGTAATTTGACCCTATTTAGGTAATTTTGGCACTATTTCGAGTCAAACTCGGCCCGAAAACATAAACTTCGATTCCCATCACTGGTTGGACCTATATGACGGCCTAGGCCATCGCCGTGTAAATGTAAGTCGGAATTGTATACAGACTGTGTATGAATCGCACCTACATTATCATTGGTCTCATGTCAAAGATGTGTGTGATAGAAATTCCACTGGGTATGTGTATATGTATGTATGTTTTCTTATGCTACTTTGTAAAGAAGAAACCAAACTGCAATGATTTTGCTTTCGGTTTTGAAAAATACAACAGTTTAAATCAAAGCAAAATCACAAAACGATTTATGAACAAATGCACATCACATTCAACAGTCGATGATTTGAAAAGTTTGAATTTGATTTACTGTTGGTTTTGGTTGGTATCGCAAGTAAAAGCAGAAGCACTCTATGTGCTTTTGCTTGCGCCTTTCATAAAGAGTTTTACAAGAATGATCCGAATAGCATGTTCATTTCGATCCGGTGCGGTTACAATCATAACAAAGAAACTAATCACAAACTTAAGAAAATAAGAATTTTAAGAAAATCTGTAAAATTTGGCTTTCTTGTCTCATAACTTCCAAAATATTAATTTCACAAAAAAGTTTTACAGGAGGAAAATGCTGCTTGCAACATTTCATTTCCTAACAACTTTTCTGTACATCTAATAATTAATAAAATATATATAAAATTTTCAAGCAACATTAGCTTATTTTAATGCTTCATTCGTCCGTAAGAATCATCAAAATCGGCCCACACACAGAAAAAAAAGGGATGTAAAATCAACATGACGCAATTGTGATTTGAAATCATATTAATTTCACAAGAAATAATTTTTCATTTAAGTGTGTTAGTGTTTCTTTGATTTGTTCATTGCTACCGTTAAGGCACGATCACACTTGTCAAATATTTGCCGAAAACAAACGTGACCAACAGACAAGCATAAATTGTATTTCCTTTAATTCCAATATATTTTTTTAAATATTTGTTCGCATTTATAAAAAATAATATAAAAAAAGTTAAAAAGTTAAGTAAAAAGTTAAGTTAAATCACACTATCCCTTAGCAAAAGTAGTGGTTACGTTTTTTGGGCAAATATTAGCCAAGTGTAAACGTACCGTTAGTTGTGCGACTTGATGTTGCTTATTCTTGCATGTGTCGGCTATGTAGACGACAAAAACGAATTACCAGCGAAAATTTACTGCTGGTAGTTTAAAATTACCATTGTTTCATAATAATTTTAAATGAAAAATTATTAATCTAACCCAAAATTTCTTCGATTTTAAATTTTTCACTGTTAAAACAACTTTATTATAAACGTTACATTTAATTTTAATTCAACATGACTATAACTTTAATTTCAAATAAGTTTTATGTTAAATAATCATTTAAATCATCTTGAATTAAAATGAAATTCATTTTACATACGATGGGTAATTAATTAGTGTATAGCTAAAGTAAAGTTTGAAGCTGTTGTTGTTTTGGTAGTTAGCGCGTGGACTATCATGCAAGTGGCACGAGTTCAAATCTAGGCTGGAGCAGCTTAACTACAATACGAAACTTTCTGATGCCTATGCTAATAACCACGATGTTGTAAGTAAAATAATTAGTAAAATAGCTACATTAAGGTCATGTTGTTTCAGCTTGATATATTATAATTTTACATTATTCGTAGTGTTGTTTAAATATCAGATTCACGAATCTTCAACTTGAAATACCTTTGATTCAACATGATTCTTCGTGTTGTTCCAATATGAAATTCACATTGTTTCAACTCGAAGTAACTTTGATTCAATATAATTTTTCGTATTATTTCAGTATCAACTTTATTGTGATTTAACTGTCCTGCAATAGTAAATCAATATGAAATATAGTTCATTCAAAAGGATAAATGTTCGTTCAAGATTATTGTAAATCAAGTTGAATTAACATGAAACGCCTATAAAGCAAAATCACTACCGAAAAATGTTAAATTAACTTGGTTTTCAACGATTTTACATTGTAACTTTTCTGTGTGCACGCGTTCGGTTTATATAGTGCCGCAAAGGAACACACATACTTAGGGTGATAAACACAATACCCTTTTAAAAAGAAACAAGCTGCGAAAATGTGTAATTTTTCATCCCTTTTCCTTGAGGAAAACATCATTTCACCAAAAAAAGAAAATTTTCTTAACATCGCTTCCAATTCGGTGTTTGATAATTGAAAAAGATAACTTCTTGCAATGACAAGCATATGTAAGACTCATTAAAAATTATCCAAATTTGCAATACTTCAGATCGCTAATTCTACATTTTTATGACTTCTTTGGAGTGTATTTTTTTTGCTGGGAATAAGATTTAAAAAACAACGAATCGAATTTGAATTCATGGTAAAATTAAAAAAAAAAATAAATTACAAAATGTATTTATTCGAAATATTCTCAAGAATTTATGTAAAAAAAAGTTAAATTGATTTGTTGGGGTTTGCTAATCTATATGCCGATATTTCGTTGGTTGCTAATGCCAACTCATCAGTAGATCTTTAAAACCGTTTTTCGGCAAATCAGAATTATCGCCGCTATATCGGTATCGGTAAATCCCTAATTTAAACAATATGCTTCTAAAAATGCATACTTGCTGAAGGATTGGATTTGCATGTACATATCTGTATGCGCGAGGTAAACTACATCAAGTCACATTTTGAAAATTTTACAGGAGCCAGCAAACACATTTTTGAGGCCGCAAATGGTTCTATTTCTGTAGGCTTAACAGTTGGACATACGTCAAATATTTTATATAACTCTAATATTATTATTATTTTTTATAACTTATACATGCTTAATAAAATTACGTCATGTACTATTAGCGTTACTTTTTAAAATGGACTTGGTGATGTTTACATCCGAGATGGATTTGAGCAGTAGTACTGTCCCTTGAAACATAGGACTTACTGGACTTCACCTATCTTTAGCTGAAGAGATACCGATTCCAACAGTATAAAAAAAACGTATTTTGAAAAAAATGTGACGGTGTAGTTTAGCTCCCACCTACAGGTATGTATGACTATAAGAAAATTAAATTTTGCCAGCTTTTTAAGTTGAAATATTGCCGTATTTTTGAGGCATTGTAATTTAAATACTTCTGTTCATATACATAAGTATGTATATGTATATACAGATGTATCTAAAATTTTAATTATATTTTTAATATTGCTTTCAGCATCTCACAATAAATATACTATAATATAAAGTTTTAAATAACGCAATAGGTAGGCGATTAATTTAAATATATAAGCTTAAAAATTCTTCTTTTGTTGCTTGTTATCAACATTTCATCTAATTTGTGTTAATTGTTTATTTAACATTATTTATGATTTTTTATTATTGTAAATCAACAATCAATATACCAATTGAAATACACACAACTTTAACAAATTCTTAAGAAAAATCAAAAACTTAAATAAAAACTAAAAAAAATAATAATTCGAAGAAATATGTTACATCAATTCAATGGCTAGCACAGACTTAGTGACTGAGCCGACTGGATGAATGAATGTTCGTTTGGTATTTGGAAGTTTCAGCAACAGCGAACAAAAAATGTTTAGATTTCGTTTAACATGCCATCCGGGAAGTACGATACTAAAATATAAACAAATCAATATAACCAAAATATGAATACATATATTTTTTATATGCATATACCCTGCAGATAACGCGACAAGATCATAATATTACTACATAGAGGACTACGACAAGTCCAAAGCTAACACAAATGTATGGATAAAACATGGTCGATTTAATATTACGATGTCCTAGGACAGCACCATATAACCCAGCTTTGCATTACATCGGAGTAGCAGTGTTGCCAGGAGCTGGAGGAACAAAGAACCTAAATCGTTCTTTTTAAAGGCTAAATCGCACAATAATAAAGCTGAAAAAGGATAAATAGTTTTTATTGAAAGCTTGATGTTTTCTTTACCATTTAAAAAATACATCAACATGGTAATTGTTAAACTATGAACAAGAAAATTACCAAGTGGTACCAATAATTTATATATTAGTAGTACCAATATATAAATTATGTGCTATGGTACCCTACCCATTAATTAATTTTTCTTGCAATAAATCGTAAAACAATTATTGTTCCAGTCAAACAATCCAGTTTCAATGGTTGAACAAGGATTGATTAAAAGTTAATTTCAAGCTTTATTAGAAAATTATTTATTACAAACAGAGATTAAATTAATAAATTAATGGTGGCTATTCTGGAAAGGGCGTCAGAGAAGTGAACGTTTCCATGCGTTACAAAAATCAAATCAAGGTGTTTGTACGCATTTCACTCACTTTTATAAAAACACATACTATGTTGGTACATCCTTGTGTATTTTTGAAATTTCTGCAATTTAGTTCTTATTTTGCATGTTTCTTTCAAAACGAGATTTTAGATTAGCCACCACTGAATTTTAGAAAAATTTTCAATTTACTTATTTTTTAATTCTGAATATGGTTTCATTTTTCGTTCTTTGACAAACAAAAGAATGTTTGAGCATACATTTTTGTTAATTTTAAATTATTTTCAAACTTGAAAAGAATTTGAAGCAAAGCTTGAATTGAAGTTTACTTCCAGTTGAATTTAAAGTACTGGAAGTTTCAGTTTTTGAGTGCTTATTGGGTAACTACTAAAACAGTTAGTTGAAATTTCAAATTTTATAGATATATTTTTTTAATTTTTTCTAAAATTTGGAATTTTTGTAAAGGTGGATCCACCGATTTTATCATAACTTGGGAAGGCGTTTTCCAATTACTAAAGCCACTAAAAAGCTTCAAAGAAAATTAAATTTAAGACAGTTTAATACATGTTGCATTTCTAAAAGCTACTCGACTTCGGAGATATTCAGACCACAATGATGAAAAATATATTTTTGTCATGCAAAATTAAAAATCTTTTATTTTTTAATTTTATAAAATATCTAAATGGCAAAAACTTGCCATTTTCATTAACTGATCATAAAGACACATCTAGTACAAATAAAATAAGCTTTATCTTCTAAAAATCGAGGGAGAAGTATTGATTTATTCATTATAAAGTGAAATAACCTGATTTTGACAAAAAACCGACTTTTGTGGAGGCTGCTCCACCGATGTTATCATAACTTAGGAAGAGGTTGTTCAATTTTATTACAAAACCAGATGAAAAGTTGAAACAAAATTACTTTTAAGCCGTTTTTAATATATATTTTTTTTAATTTTAATAGTTTCGGGATTATTCAGGCCGCAGGCCAGTTTTGCATAAAAAAACATATATCATCAAAGCGTTGTTGTTGTAAATTAATATTTATAACACCAATGCTTTGATAATTCCGCACATTTCAATTCTACATGAAATACAGAACATACCCGTATATCGCTACTTGATGGTGCACTTAAATGTTCGTGTTTTTAACGATTGCATATATTATTTGCAATCGTTAAAACACGAATTCTAGTCGCTTAACTGCAAGACATAGACTGCATTATGGTGGAGTAGTCTTCAAACTACGTGAATACTAGTCGATTAACTACAAACTCTTGTTCGCAAATGACTGCTTCATGACTGTATTACATAGGACCATGTTGTAACTAGCCAGTTTCAGCTCAAAGGGACCAATATTATCTGCAGGATATATACATATGTATAAACAAACGTATGTACATATATATGTATTACATAAATGAAACACAAACAGACTTATGTATAAGCAATATACAATGATGTTCTTTAAGAATTTTAAAACCGCTGACAAGTAAAAATTTTTAAACAAAAGCAGAAAGGAATTTTGTAGACAAAAAGAAATATATATGATTCATTCAACAATCTGCCAAAAATACGAAAAATATAAAACATTTTTCATTTATACATTTATTCTTTCGATTCTTTGATTGTATTTAAACAAAAAATTTTAAATGGCAACTAATAAAATTCAATACAATATTTTGTATCTTTTTTTTTATAAAAAATCAAATATAGACATAATAAATGTTAGTTTTACGAGTGTTTTTGTCATTTGTAACATTTCTTTGAAAAGACAAACTTGCATGTAACATTCGAATGGCTTTATAATACAAAGGGGGAACAAGCTGAAGATATTTTCCGTAACACAGGGATTCTCAACTACATCACATTAATATTCTTCTAAAAAAGAAATAACTCTAATATATTTTTATATATTAAGACAAGGTGAGAGGGACATGGAAAGTAGTTGACAAAATAAATATAACCGCAATTTTGTCAAAACTTTTATACAATTATACATAACATTTTCTTAATATATGTAGATACATATCTACATATACATATAACAATCACGTGACACTGTGTTATTTTCTTAAATCTATAAAACGACCTTACGGACTTGAATAACATGTTATAAGTTTGTATAGTTGGTTTCATCTTGAACGATAAAAACTTTTTGCAAACAGAGATTACTATCTAATATTTATATAAAATGAAGTTAACTAATATTTTAAGAAAATATATCATACATCAAAGGCGGGAATCTGCGGCTCGCCATGAAATAGACAGATAGACGGATAGCGTAGCGAAAACAATAGGGTACGGGACCATAATAAAACCATTCTAGGCTTTTAGGCAAGGTACCTGCGTTGTACATTTTACAAAACAAAAAAAAATATTCTGAACAAAATTTTTACTTGAACTTTTAAAGTTTCAGAACATCTGACACAATAAATAGATGACAGATCAATTTTTTATAATGTTCAACATGACTGACCAAATAAAAAATATCGTACATATTGCTACAGAGTTCTTTTATACATATATTTTAAAATTCATAACAGACTAAAAATTTTTGCCTTTAACGAAATCCGGTGTAGAAATCAGTGTTGCCGCTGTCTGATTATTTGTTTAAAAATTAAACAATGAAATAATTACGAAAACTTTTGCACAACCTGTTGATTGCAATATTAAAGTACTTTCATGAGCTAATCGGTAGTACTTTATTAATGGGTTACAAAGTAATGAGTGCTACTTATTTACCTTATTGCTATGCTTCATATTAGAACTATTATTTGGTTTTTAATAAAATTAGTACGTATTTGTATCATTATATGAAGGCAGCTATGTATTATTAAAATAAGTAGACAAGCACTTTTTGAGTCAACATGTGTTTGTATATGAAAACTAATTTTTGTCGCTTAAGCTTGTAAGTCAACAATAGCTGCGTGGGTAAAGTTCTTGTCTTCATATCTGAACGAGCACAGGTTCGTATCCCAGGTGGGTCAAAAATATATAAAAATTAAATAAAATTTAAAAAATGTATATAAAACATAATGTGTATAAACTTTTTTTAAATTTTAATTAGTTTATTTGGCTACTTATTTTTTAGCTTCAAGTAAGCCAAATAATAACTAGTTAATTGCTGTGAAAATGTTAATACATTTGTAAGGGGTATCCCTTATTTTTTAAACTTCTCAAACAAAAATAATTATAATAATAATAAGTAAGTTATTTCTTGAAGGAAGGATTGCTGTAGGAATGATTGTAACCACTGTAACCTTCAACTGAATGTGATAACATTTAAGGACTAAACCACTGTTAACTCAAAATCTGCTTAAATCGACTTAAGCACTTATTATTTATTGCCACATATATATTGTGACACATTCATTCCAACTGGAGATATCCCTAGAGAGAAGAGAACCTGTCACAAGACCAGTCATGTGACTGGTTCCCAAGGGCTAGCAACCGGTTCAAGTACCGGAACTTTTTATGAAAGGGGCCGATAAGTTCTACACGGTGTTGTCATTGGAGGGGGGTCAATTAACATAATTAAGATACTCAGTGATAGGTTCAAGGCAACTGGAACAATATTTTCCGCGGGGATATTAATCAGATTTAATTTGAAACAAATGTATCCCCAGAGGGAAATATGTAACAATAAAGGAAGTGAAAATGTGTATGACAGTTTTGATTCCATAATGGAAATTGGTACTTAAGTACATTTTTAAGTAAACGTTATTTCTATTTTATGACAAGATTTAAGCAGCAATTTTGATCTCGATGATCAAGATTAATTTAACCTATTTAAATTGAAGTTGTTTTGCTATCAGATATTTTTTCGAGTATTTTTTATACCCCAGTATTTATACTTATGTATGTGGCTCATTCTCATTTCAAAAATATTTCATAAAATAAATACATAAATTTTAAAATGAAAACTGCTTTAGGATGATTTAATAAATTTTAAATAAATGTGTGTACAGATGTTGTTTTTTGTGCAAGATTGTCCATTATGTGTTAAAAACGAAGCACAAAAATACTGTTTTTGCTCTCTTCATACAAAATGGCGTGTCCGTAACGCATGCTGTTGATTTACTACATTAAGAAACCATGAATTTTTTCAAACGAGATTAAATTAGAAAATAGAATTTTTTATTTGTTGTTGTCCGTAATCTTGTGTATTGGGCCTTAAGCTTTTTTAGTACGCTTCATTTCTCAGTTTAACTATTAAAATTGCATTAACAACATATACTAAAATAACAGCGTAGGTATGTACTTCTAAATATCCAAAAGTTTTGTGAACTTTGTTTTTGTACAAAAAAAAATGTATTAAAAGTTATCCATACTTTTCCACAAACTTCCGCATACTTTTCCGCCCCATGGTATGTCAGAAACAACCGAGTTCATAAAAATTTAGAGGTGCCGCTGGTTAAGACTATGACAAGACACATAAAAAACTTGAGTTGCACCCAAATCCCCTAGCCCCAAAACATCATTAACTTTAGAGGCCACACTCGCTGAGAAGGAGGGACACTCTTGCTCCCAGCCGAACACGAGAAACTTAAGACAACCAAAGAACGAACCGCTGAAACAAATATTTTTGTCTGACATTGGCTGGACTTATAAATTAAAATTTTATAAATTAAAATTTGAACCTGCGACCCCCAGCTAATAGTCTAGCAAGCTGTCCACTACACTACGGGGGTACCCGCAAAAAAAATTTTTTAAATTTCAATATTACAATATTTGCAAATCAAATTTAATGTTTTTATTATATTGGCAATATTCGAACCAATTTCGCTATATTCAAAAAGTTATTTGACAGGGAGGGTAAAAATAAATCTGATAACACTGCTGAGAACAAGTAATGTCAAGAATATTTATTCCTTGGTATGAGAATGCCTTCTATTAAAACATCCCATAATTATTTACAAAAAAATAAATACATAGTTTTTATTTAAACATTCAGTATTATTTATCGGGTGACTTCGTAAATGTTAAAAAAAATTATAATATAAAAATAATTTTTTGAATTGCTTTTTTATGGTTTTATGGCATCATACATAAGAAAAAAATTATTATTATTAAGAATTCGGTTGTTAACCTTGATTTTTTGTTGCCATCCGTTCATTAGTGTTTTATTTAAAAAATTTTATTGCATATTTTGCCTTAATGCTAATAAGATTTTGCACTATTTGTCTTCATATAACTAATTTACCTTTGCAAATGCTTTGTTTAAGGCTATAAGTTTCGAATTCAATGCCCGCTCTAATTATTAAGTCATTATGTGTACTTTAAAATTTAAACATTTTTGTGTTTGCTTTTTTGGGATTGAGATAGTAAATTATTTTTATGGCCTCTATAAATGTATTTTATTTTATTTTTTATGGACATTTTAATGCTCTTTTAATTTTGTTATTTCGTTACGTTTACCACTGTGTGATTAGTTTATGCCCGATGAGCAACATATGAACGAGTATTTTTTCAGAAGTACACTTTTCATGATCATCATCATCACGATGATGAAGCATTTTATTATTTTATAAGTACTTTTTTATGACCATAAAACACCTTCTTGTATATTATTTACTTACTAACTTATCTTGGCCAAATAAGTTGGATTTATTGTTAATTATATGGTTTATTTATTTATTTTTTGTTACCACCTCATTAATCACCAAGATGTTTAAGTATGTTACTTGTTATATGGTTAAACAATTAAATTTTTTAATGTGATTGATAAAATTAAAAAACCATTTTTTTTGATATTTAAAGTATTTACGAGCAAAATATATTTAAACTGTGTTAGAGATAAAACGTTTAACAAAATAAGTTTAAGTATGTACGGAAAGTGATAGTGCTGATTATGTGAAACATAATAAGAACGTCTTGTAATAGTTTAAGAGAATTATTGATATACATACAATGTATATGTACATTATATATATGTTAACTCCTTAAATACCCACAAATTTTGGTTATTCCGATATATATATGTACTCTAAAGCACTTTTGTTGAAAATTAGGTCGATAATAGACGGCACCACTTTACTGATTATTACACTAGTTCACAAATTTTGAACTTTTTGCGATCACCTCAAAAGTGAAATGTTTTCGGGGTCACTGAACACGCATATGACATTAATTTATTTTTCTTAAGAACCGTTTTTGAGATATTCGCGAAAAACGTGTTTTTTGGCAGTTTATAAAGCTATTTCCAAAAATCTTGAGTACTGTTTACTTGAATTGAGCAAATTTGGCATGGTTGCATATATATGTTTTTCCTCTTTCAGCCCATCTTCAAAATGTGTTGATCGGATCAAAATTCAATGTGTTACCGGTATTTAGATTTGAAACAACAAAATAAATTTTTTTAAAACTATTTTACACCCATATCTTAAAGAAAATTTTGTTTCAAATATAGCAAGCGTAAAATTAGTTACATCGGACAAAATATGAGAAAGTTGCAACATATTTAGTGAAAACATCAACATTTTAATTTTCATTCGTTGGTCCTCAGCTCAGTACGGGTTTTTGCTTCCATTCCATTACTTTTACTCGTTTGAAAAAGAAAGGTCGACATATCGCATATCAAAGTTACCAAAATTATGTGTAGTTTTCAACACTGTATTAAAATTTTTATAATTAAAATTTTTATGAGAGACTTACGGCAAACAAGTGTGGTGTTTTGTGCATATTAAATTTTTTCTTAATGCTATAAAATCGTTCATTATTTATATTTTCCAATGAAATTTTGCAGGTTTATAGGAATTTATGTGAAAACTATGATTTGTTTCTGACAATCATTAGAACTCCTAAGAAAGTTCCTATAAATCTAAAAAATGGGTCGATTTCAAAAGGGTGCATGTCCACCAAAAATTGTAAATTTTATTAAGTTGTTTTTCTAAAATCATGTCTGTGAAGATACCTTTTAGATGATCCTTGAGAAAAATTTTATAGAGAAAGCAATTATGGTTCTTTTTTGGGCAAAAATTGTTATAAATTCAAAATTTTTCAATTTTCAAATTAAAGATTGTATATTTTCCAACTCTAAAAGAATACTTCCATCAACAATTTTTTTAACTATTCGAAATTTACTCATGTAACTAGCAAAGAAACAATTGTGACAATAGGTTATTATTTGGATCCGATATCTTAAATTACTGGACCAAGAATTTGAAAAATTGAAAAAATTTTAATATTAAAATTATTATGCTTCACTAACTATACAAGATATTTGTTTAACCAAAGACTTTTTTAGAACTTTACAAGGTATATGTATAAGGACAGAAAAAATTTTTGGAATCGATTGAGAAACAGAGAAATGACAAGCGTTGAAAAATTTTACATGACCGGAGTGCACTACTTTGCACTACATACCTCTGAAGCTGAGAAAACACTCCTCTAATATCTCCATGTAAAATTTTATACTGATCGGATTATATTGAAAAAATGAAAGGCAATGTTTTCTATTTGATATATAAATACGGAGTGAAAAAATATTTTTATTCAATGAAAAACTTAAGCCATAAATTTCAATGTGTAAGTAGATTAAGATATTTTTATATGAAAATTATAAAGTATAATTTGTTACAGTACAACACCCCCACTCAAATTTACTTCACAATGCTCAGACCCACTTTTTGAAAACAATATGTATGTTTTGGTAGAGTTGTTGCTTTTGTCAAAAAATCTGCAACCATTTCATTTGTGCTTATTGGTTTAAAATCGATTTGATTATTATTCTTTTTTTCTCTTACAAAATGATGTCGTACATCAATGTGTTTCGAACGAGCACGGTAAGTATTAGTAGACGTCAAAGCTATTGCACTTCTGTTATCACAGTATATAGGGGTTGGATTATCTGGAATATCTGGAACAAGTTCATGTATCAATTTTCTTAAATACCTTACTTCTTGAGTAACTGCAGATATCGCCATATATTCCGCCTCAGTTGAAGATAGTGCTACAGTCTGTTGTTTTTTACTGCTCCACGAAATAGCACCTGATTGTAAGAGAACTACGTAGCCAGTAATTGACTTTCTCTCGTCAATGTCATTAGCCCAATCAGCATCTGAATATGCTGTCAGCTCATTATTACCTTCTTTATTAAAGCATAGTTTTACGTGTTTAGTTCCCTTCAAATATCGAAACACTCTTTTCACAGCATTCCAATGTTCTGCACTTGGATTATTATAAAAGCGACTTAAAAAACTTACTGCATGACAAATATCAGGCCTTGTACATTGTGTTAAAAACATGAGGCTTCCAATTGCTTGCTGATATGGATAATTTTCATTTAAAATTTCTTCTTGTCTTCTAAGCTTTTGATTTGGATCCATAGGTACCTGAACGGAATTGCAATCTGACATATTGAACTTTGCAAGTATTTTTTCAATATATTCTTCCTGGTCTAGAAAAATTATGCCATTTTGCTTGGTAATTCTGATATTTAAACATTTCTTAACTTCTCCAAGTAACTTTATATTAAGTTCTTCACATAGCTTTATTTTGATGTCCTCACGAAACTTCAAGTCATTGCTCAGCAGCAGCATGTCATCAACATAGATTGCTAAATATGTTTGGCTTGACTTTCTAATATTGTAATAAACACACGGATCTATTTCTGATTTCTTGAAACCAATATTTTGCAAAACTTTATCTAATTTAATGTTCCATACTAAACTTGCCTGCTTTAATCCATACAAAGCCTTGTTAAGTTTAAGAACTGAATTTGAATTTTTACATATTACACCCTCTGGCTGCTGAATAAAGATGTTTTCATTTAAATCTCCCTGCAAAAATGCAGTTATGGCATCCATATGTTCGATTTCTAAGTTGTATTTTGCTGCTAGTGCTAATAGTAGTCTTAGAGATGTATAACGGATCACCGGTGAATATGTTTCTTCGTAGTCTATTCCCTTTTTCTGAGTATAACCTTTAACTACGAGACGTGCCTTGTACCTTCTTGAACCATCTGGCTCATCCTTAATTTTAAAAACCCACTTTGTTTTGATTGGATTTTTGCAACAGGAAGGGCTTACTTCTGCGTAAGTATTGTTGATTTCCAGAGAACTTATTTCACTTTTAATTGCTTCTAACCACTTTCCTCTATCAGGACGACTCAAGGCTTCTTCATACGTTAAAGGCTCCTCTACTACATCATTTGTTGCAATAAGTCCAATCTTTTTTATATTTAGTTCTTCACATAGCTTTATTTTGATGTCCTCACGAAACTTCAAGTCATTGCTCAGCAGCAGCATGTCATCAACATAGATTGCTAAATATGTTTGGCTTGACTTTCTAATATTGTAATAAACACACGGATCTATTTCTGATTTCTTGAAACCAATATTTTGCAAAACTTTATCTAATTTAATGTTCCATACTAAACTTGCCTGCTTTAATCCATACAAAGCCTTGTTAAGTTTAAGAACTGAATTTGAATTTTTACATATTACACCCTCTGGCTGCTGAATAAATATGTTTTCATTTAAATCTCCCTGCAAAAATGCAGTTATGGCATCCATATGTTCGATTTCTAAGTTGTATTTTGCTGCTAGTGCTAATAGTAGTCTTAGAGATGTATAACGGATCACCGGTGAATATGTTTCTTCGTAGTCTATTCCCTTTTTCTGAGTATAACCTTTAACTACGAGACGTGCCTTGTACCTTCTTGAACCATCTGGCTCATCCTCAATTTTAAAAACCCACTTTGTTTTGATTGGATTTTTGCAACAGGAAGGGCTTACTTCTGCGTAAGTATTGTTGATTTCCAGAGAACTTATTTCACTTTTAATTGCTTCTAACCACTTTCCTCTATCAGGACGACTCAAGGCTTCTTCATACGTTAAAGGCTCCTCTACTACATCATTTGTTGCAATAAGTCCAATCTGAGTTTTCTTTGCTAAACGTTCACTACGCCTTGGAATGTGATCTGACTCTGCTGCTTGGCTTTGCTCGTTCCTTAATTCCCCCACTTCATTGTTATCTTCTGTAAATGATGAGAATAACAATGAATCATTATCTTCATCATTACCCGCATCGTTTGATGTTTCTTGAGTTTCAATTAAGGTCTTCTCTAAAGATGGAATTGAAAACCAGTATTCTTCGATTGACTTCGCTTTGTTAATGGACTTGAACTCTTCTTCAAAAAATATAACATCACGACTTATTGTAACACGCTTTCTAGTAGGTTCATATAACCGATAACCTTTGGTTTCGTTGCAGTAACCAATGAAAATCATTTTCTCAGATTTTGCATCTAGTTTTTTTCTTTTTTGATTTGGAATGTGTACCATTGCATTACAACCGAAAATTCGTAAGTGATTTAGATTTGGCTTTCTTCCATACCATATATCATCTGGACACTTCTTAGTAATTCGATGTGGTATGCGATTAATTAAGTAGCAAGCTGTATTCACTGCTTCTCCCCAAAAATATTTAGGCAGCTTCGCGTCATATAACATACATCTAGCTTTTTCAATTATTGACCTATTCATCCGCTCTGCAAGATCATTTTGCTGCGGACTATAAGCCACACTTTTTTGATGAATTATTCCATATTTTTTTAAATAATTGGACATACGGTGATTCACAAATTCGCCTCCGTTATCCGATCTTAGGCATTTCAACTTTTTACCTGTCTGATTTTCTACAAGTGTCTTGAAGTTGATAAATGTTTCAAAAACTGAACTTTTATCCTTCAATAAATATGTAAACACTTTTCGACTGTAGTCATCTGTAAACGTTAGCATGTAGAGATTTCCACCATTCGTCTTGACCTCCATGGGACCACACAAATCTGTGTGAACTATTTCTAAAATATTTTTGGCTCTTGAACCTTCTTTAGGAAACTTTGACCTTGCATGTTTTCCTTGAGCACATGCCACACAATTTAATATTACAGACTTGTCATATTTAACCATACCATCTGATTTCAGCTTTTCCATTGATTGTTGGTGTACATGACCCAAACGTCTGTGCCATGTTTCATAATTTGTGAAATCACTAGCCAAGTAAACACACGGATTAATAGGAGTACATAGTTTATACATACCATCGACCAATTTCCCAGAAGCCACCAACTTATTTTTACCATCAAGAACATCACATCCATAATTGCTAAAAGCAACTCTTTTCTTTCTTTTAATTATTTCACTTATAGATAATAAGTTTGTACCAAGCTCAGGAACATACAAAACATCTTCAATTGTTACTTTCTGACATCCATTTGGTATATTAACATCAATATCAACCGTTCCTATACCAACGGCTTTCAAGGTTTTGTTATTTGCAATACGTATTTCGGCCTCATATTTCTTAATATCTCTAAACATGCTTTTTGAATGTGCCATATGTATAGATGCTCCGCTATCGAAGTACCAACTTTCTTGACTCAAATCTTTTGCAATATAAGCAGCAAACATCGACTGATGTCTGTTACTGTTTTGACGATTTGGACATTTTGTTGCATAATGGCAATTGAAACATTTAATATTTTTTATATCCTTCTTCTTAAACTGTTTCCTGGTTACTAAAGCTACATCTGAAACTTGTGGCTCAAATTTAACATCCTGTAATAGCCTAGCCTTGATAGCATCTGAAGTTATCTTTTTTCCGGAGCTTTCAATACTCATAATCATAGGATTATATTCTATTGGCAGTCCCTTTAATAAAATTGACGCTATCCATTCATCAGATACTTTGAAATCAATACCATTTAGCTTTTGTGCTATTGATACAACTTCAGAAACATAAAGTTCTACTGAAGTACAGTCGGTCATCTGAATGCAGCACAATTTCCGCCAGAGTCCAATGCGTCTATCCAAACCAGAATCTTGAAATAAGCTCTTGAGTTTTTCAAAAATTTCCTTGGAAGTAACAGCTTCGTGCACGTACACATACAGGTTCTTGTCCAACGAAAGAATAAGACGGCATCTTGCTTGCGTCTCTTTTGCAGCATCTTCGCAAGTTCCTTCAACACAGGTCCATAAATTGTCCAACTCAAACTGAGTCTTTAATGCGAAACACCACGTGGACCAATTTTCAGATCCAACTAATTTTTCGACTTGAAATAATCCGTTTGCAGAAGACATTTTTATTAATTCTCGCTCGCGTATAATTCTAATATAACAAATTTGCACTTTCAACAAAAAAAATCAATGATGAGTAAGGCCCATAACCTATTGAAAAAATGAAAGGCAATGTTTTCTATTTGATATATAAATACGAAGTGAAAAAATATTTTTATTCAATGAAAAACTTAAGCCATAAATTTCAATGTGTAAGTAGATTAAGATATTTCTATATGAAAATTATAAAGTATAATTTGTTACAGTACAACAGATTAAAGAGTTAGAAATGGTTGATATATTTCCAAAATATTTAATTCTGCCCAATGGCATTTTTCTTATACTCATACTACATACAAAATTTTTTTTATTAAAATTTAAATTCTGATGTTTTCACTAAATCTATTGTAACTTTCTAAATTTTTGCCCGATGTTAACAATTTTACTTTTTGTAAATTGAGAATAAAATTTTATTTAAGATATGGGTAAGAAAATGTTTAATATTTTGTTTGCTTTAATGGAACATTTCAAAATGGTGAATTTTGAAAATAATACAGGTACATGCATTAAAAAAATTCTCGCCAGCTGGGTTTTGTATGTACGTGTTCGTTTGTGTGTACAACGAATTTTGTTGTTGTCTGTATGTAATTTTTGACAAATTGCATGAAGACTTCACAACTTAGTTGAGAAAAATGTTCTACTGCATGTACCTGTATTATTGTATCATGGTATTAAAGATATTTTGTTAAAAAATCAGCAAAGAGAATGCTTGTCTAATTTTAGGTCGATAATAATCAGTAAAGTGTTCCCGAATATTATCGACCTAATTTTCAACAAAAGTGGTTTAGAGTGTATTTAGTCTCGAAATTTATGTTTTCGTTTCGTAGCATTTTTATTTTAGATTTTCCTCAAAAAGTTTAAATTTAATTTTATTAAACTTTTGTATTTTCATAAAAATATTTTTTGCCTTATATTCCGGGACAATGACATGACAACAGTAACATGATTAAAAATTATTCGAATCAATTCAACTCATAAAAAACAGGTTGGCTTTAGATCTCTCTTAGTACGTTTATACTCGCGAGTTATTTGCAAATAAAAACGTAGTGTTACCAAGTATGTATTTTTATTGTAAATTACTAACTCACGAAAACAATTACTGATTAACGCGCTATTTGCAAATAAGAAGTTTGGGTTGCCACCTTTACATATGTTTGTTATTAAAAAATAATAAATAGATAAATATATTCACAAATAGATGAATAATTAGTGAGTGTTGTGTTTTTCTTTCAAGAATAATTAGTGATTTAATAAGTTACAATAAAAAAGGACTTGGCAGCATTTTTCGTTTTTATTTGCAAATAAGCTCTGCGTATAAACTAGGTATCTGTAAGTTCCTAACAAAAAAAAAACATTTTTTTCGCCAGAAGTAAACAACTGCATCACTGGCGTAAGCCGGTCTTATGTGCATAATTATAACAGAGTCGTCATTTCGTCAGTAATTTCCAAAATATGGTGTAATTTTGGTATTCGTGTGCAGAGCGTGAATAATTACTATCAAGTGTAGTTCATGAGTAGCTCTTACTACGCTTATACGCAGGGCTTATTTGCAAATAAAAACGTAAAATGCTGCCAAATACTTTTTTATTGTCATATATTAAATATATTTATCTATTTATTATTTTTATTAACAAACATGTGTAAAGGTGGCATCTCAAACTTCTTATTTGCAAATAGTGCGTTAATCAGCAATTCTTTCCGTGAGTTAGTAAGTTACAATAAAAATACATACTTGGCAGCATTCCCATTTTATTTGCAAATAAGCCCTGCGTATAAACGTAGTATGTACACTCTAAAACATTACTTCAAATTTACGATCATATATTGTCTAAATTTGTGTTTGAAATTTCTCCTTGTCTAAAATTACATCGATTTTGTAGTTATTTTATTAAAGAAAAAACCTTTCAAATTAAAGATATTTAGTCCAAGTGGAAAAAATGTAACATAAAGTATAATACGGCTATGGCTGAATGGTAGATACGTCAGACTATCAGTCTGAAGGTCGCGGTTCAAACCTGCACGCAGCCAATCGCTTTTTTTAGTAAAAACATTTTGTTGAAAAATAAAGCGTGTGTAATTTTAGGTCGATAATAATCAGTAAAGTGTTGCCGATTATTATCGACCTAATTTTCAACAAAAGTGTTTTAGAGTGTAATATACTTTTTATGCTTTTTGAAATCATTTGAAATGTGTTACATACATATGTATAATTTTAGAAACCGTTTGTAGTGACACTGGATTATAGTATATTTTTCTTATTCTCCATTTCTTACATATAGAAAGTACATACGTCGTATTTATTATTTTTAATGGGATTTCCTGGGACAGGTACCGGGAATTCGGAAAAATTTCAATCGCTAGAAATTACTGCGGGAACTCCAAGCAAATTTTTTGCATTAAGGAATCGTACACTCCGATAAAAATACCTTAATTAATGTCTTAAAGGAAATTATATCGCTTTTCGATTAGTCTGATATTAATCGAATAATATTTCAGAAAATATGTAGAAACGCCGTAGTTTAAGAGTTCGGTTTATAGAAACATGCATTACACGCAAAAGAATAAAGTAAATAGATAAACATTTTAAAATAGTCGTTCTAGAAGATTGTCAACTATTCTGCTAAATTTCTTAGCACATTTTAGACAACTGGCTGTATTGTCTAAATAATGAGTTGGCTTTAGCACCCAAAGGAATGCAGGTACATACAGTAATTTCCGCATAATTGATTTTCTAAAAATTTACCGTTTTTGATGCAATTAAACGAAAAATCATTTACCCGTTACTTAGTTATTTGATTTACCAACGCAATTAAAAGAAACCCGTTTAGTTCTTCAGCGGGATCAATAAAACAAAATACGCATAATTGACTCATAAAGCATGTTTCATTCGAAAACTGTTGGTCAAATATTTGATGCCGATACTACACAATATTATGTATCGCCAAGCGGAATACAATAGAGGAAATACAATTTTGGCATTATAATTAAAGGAATCTTGACAACACAATTACTACAAAAATTGTTTAAGCACATGCGATTATTGAAGGTAGTTCTCAAAGTGCAAATAACCGAATTTTTTCATTCGAATTTCGAGAGAAGTGATAACTTTATGAGTCAATTATGCGAGTGTCGCAATTAAGCGGAACTCATTAAATCGTGTATTTTTCTGTAGTTTTTATACGGGAAATGTTTATGATATAATTTTTAGATCAATTAGTTGGGTAAACCAATTAAGCGAGGGCAATTAAGTGGAAACTACTGTATATACACTCTAAAATACTTTTGTTGAAAATTATGTCGATAATAGTCGGCAACACTTTACTGATTATTACCGACCTAAAATTAGACAAGCATTTTCTTTCTTGATTTTTGAACAAAATGTGTCTAATACAAAAAAATAAAATAGAGCGAAGCGATTGGCTTTATGCAGCTTCGAACCGTGACATCCTGGCTGATAGCCTATCGTAGCTACCATTCAACCAAAGGCGCATTATACTTTATGTTAAATTGTTTTCACTAAATATATTTAATTTGAAAAGTTTTTTCTTTAATAAAAATGTATGAAGTACATTTTCTTAATTCACGACATTTATTAAAACAAAGAAAAAGCCTTAGAAGTTTGTTTATAAGTTAACAATATTAGCTTACCAATACTTACAAAATTTATATTTAAAAACCTTTAAATACCAGAAATTAGACATTGATGACCGAAGAAAAATATGGCTTGCTTCTATTGTTTAAACATTTTTCTGCTGTTTTTAGACAGATTGCTTAATATTCAAAATTTTAATGTTATGTAGACATAATTTGCTCAAAAATAAATACTTTTGACAGCAGTTTTGTATTTTTGCGAAAAATTAGACAAATTATGGTTTTTTGTTACAAATAACTACAAACTCGATGCAATTTTAAACAATCAGCATTTTGCAACACAAATTTAGGTAATATATGATACTAAATTTCAAGTAATGTCTTAGAGTGTACACTCTAAAACACTTTTGTTGAAAATTTTCGATAATAGTCGGCAACACTTTACCGATTATTATCGGCCTAAAATCACACACGCATTATTTTTGAACAAAATGTTTTTACTTAAAAAGCGATTAGCTACGTGCAGGTTTGAACCGCGAGCTCCTGACCGATAGTCTGACATATCTACCATTCAGCCATAGCCCTATTATACTTTATGTTAAATTATTTCCACTTGGACTAAATATGTTTAATTTGAAAGGTTTTTTCTTTAATAAAATAACTACAAAATCAATGTAATATTAGACAAGGAGAAATATTCAAACAAATTTAGACAATATATGATCCTATTGGACAAAGAGAAGAAAGCAAATAAACGTTACACTCTCGAAAGTTTAAGGATACAACAAAAAATACAAAGGACAATGAATACAAAGGAGGATAAAGATAACACCAAACTACAGTATTCTGCTGCAATAGTTTAATTTAGTTCAAGTTCTGTGATATTAGCGTTAAGGTTGACAAATAAAATTTTGTGTAGTATTGTTTTTATTTAATTATTTATTTTTTATTTATACAAATTCTGTGTCGTGAAGTCCAGTTTTTTATTTATAAGTAATGAGTGATAAATATTAACATGTAAAACAAGAATTTGTAAGTTGAAAATTAATTGCTAAGCAATTGTTGAATTTTAAATTTATTAAGCTATTGTTTTGTTGCTAGATTTTATAAATAAAATATACCCCTGAAGAAGTTTGAAGCAAACAAACGAAACGTTGGGTGTTTAAAATAAAATGAATTAGTTTTATTTATTTTTGGTTTGACCATCACTAGCCCGAAGGTAACTCCTACTATAAGAACATTAATTAATTACAATTGGTCATTAAACAACAAGTTAATATGATCCTAAATTTGAAGTAATTGGCTTAGAGTGTTGATAACAAATAAATATATTTTTATTAAAAATATAATTAAAGAATAATAAAAGCCCAGTAAAACATGGACTTTAACGGATACAAACAAGGCTTTCAGATACAAAATTGTTTGCAAGAAGCATGCTTGTCATATATGGGGACTTCCGATTTAGAGGTAGCCTTGTAATTACCCAGTACACATATTTTTTGCCGAAATGTCTACATCGAAATATATCTGAACTAGGAATGGGCAAAATATATCGATATATCGATATTTTCTTAAAAGTATATCGATATATATCGTCGATATTTTTAATTTCAATGTATCTATATATCGATATTTTTTCCAAATATATCGGCAGTATCAAATTCGATATTGTTTTAGCTATGGTTTTGTTTTTCGTGCAATTTTTAAAAATATTTATAATATTTTGTCTATTCGAAAAATTATCATTCTTTGAGTGTAATTCTGTTGATGTATGTTCCATGAAATATTGGTGGAACAGTAAGGATCTTGGAAATTAACTCTTTCCAGCTTAATTATTTATAAGAAAAGTACTTTTTTTTTGTTTTATTAAAAAATAAAGTTTGGAGACTACGTATGAATTATCATTGTTGAAAAAATATCGATATTTCGATATTTTTTATTGGATATATATCGATGCCGATAGATATTTAAAAATATATCGATATTGATTAATATCGATATATTTTTTTCACTTGCCCATCCCTAATTTGAGCCTTAACCGCTGCCGCTGTCGCTGATTGCTAGCGATGCTATGCTATCAGGCCAGAGGTCACCGAGGTCACATACTGTATATGTTGAAGACATAACTTCTTGAGAATATCTTGAATAAATTAATATGTATGTATACATTGTATATTTTTATGATCTTATTCATAATAAATATATATTTTCAATTAATAACAGGTTAATAAAACGAATTTCTATACAAAATTGTTTCATAATACGAAAATATTTGTTATGAATAACGCAGTTAATATTTAAATCAATATTTTTGTTATTTCCTTATATATACCTAAGTATATAGACTCTTTCTTTTCCTGACAATAACGTGTATACTTGTTTTTACCCCTAATTTCTTACTGTTTTTTGTTTTCTTAACGGCGTTGTTCTTGTAATCTTTACCATAATGGTTACTTATTATACAACTAAAAATGCTTTCAATGGCTGTCTGAATTGTTATTATACATAGATACTTGGATTTTTTTGTTGTATTCCTTACATTGCCTTTGTTATTTTTTCAAATTCAACATGTCTGTTTCTTTTTTGTTTTTTTTATCAAACGTGAATTTGTACAAATGTGTGTCTGTGTTTATTTTTTATTTTTGGGGTTCAATATTCCTTGCAACCACCATTATTGCATGGGAAACATATCCAACATATGTATGTACATATATCGTTATATAAAATGCGATAAGGCCTAACTTCACTTCTCATAAGTTTACAGGAGAGATACCTATAAAACTTAAAAATTGCAAACTATTATGACTATAAAAACGAGTTTTTCATATACATATGTAAATACTTATGAATGTATGCATGGGTATGTGTAGTTGAATTTAAAAAAATTTCACGTAGAGATCAAGCAAATTTTATTTATTGCTCTCATAGAATGAGATTTCAGATTATACCTATATAAAAAAATATCCTGCGAATTGACTGAGACTTTCTGTTTTGTAAAACCGACTGCAGATTCGGAGAGGTGAAATCGCTCATAACTCACCGTCGCAGTATTTTTGTTTATTTTAAATATTTTATTTTATAGTGTTACATATTAAGCAATGGAGAACTAGTTTCTTGTGGTTGCGCTTAGCTAACCATTCAAAATACATTTTATCTATTATTAGGCTAAGGTTCGTAACGTTATATTCAGAAAGAATTGGGTATGATTAATATTCCAAGGAACAATGGAAAAATTAACATCAACTTAATTTTTCAACGTACACAGCAGAACAGAGTAGCGCCACTTTCGGAAGCCGCTACACTTCCATCGTCAGTGCTCACGTGTATTTGCTATCACCACTTGTCAGGTGGCTCTGTTGAATGTGATTTTAATTCTTATATATACAACTTTTTCGCGAAAATTGAATACGAGAATTAAATCACTCTCAAGCTGATATTAAAGTGCACTTTCCCAGCGTTGCCATCGGTTTATTTTTCTTCATTCCCATTTTTCTGATTTTTGTTCTACTCAAGACAAACTTTTTTGGTTTGATTTTATACTTAAGTATATATGAACATGTAAACATGTGAAAAGCTCAAGCCAGTAGCTAATTGTTTTTATTAATATGATTATTTCGAACGTATTTGCTTTGTGAATCTAAATTGATTATTAGGCTAAGGTTCGTAACGTTATATTCAGAAAGAATTGGGTATGATTAATATTCCAAGGAACAATGGAAAAATTAACATCAACTTAATTTTTCAACGTACACAGCAGAACAGAGTAGCGCCACTTTCGGAAGCCGCTACACTTCCATCGTCAGTGCTCACGTGTATTTGCTATCACCACTTGTCAGGTGGCTCTGTTGAATGTGATTTTAATTCTTATATATACAACTTTTTCGCGAAAATTGAATACGAGAATTAAATCACTCTCAAGCTGATATTAAAGTGCACTTTCCCAGCGTTGCCATCGGTTTATTTTTCTTCATTCCCATTTTTCTGATTTTTGTTCTACTCAAGACAAACTTTTTTGGTTTGATTTTATACTTAAGTATATATGAACATGTAAACATGTGAAAAGCTCAAGCCAGTAGCTAATTGTTTTTATTAATATGATTATTTCGAACGTATTTGCTTTGTGAATCTAAATTGATTATTAGGCTAAGGTTCGTAACGTTATATTCAGAAAGAATTGGGTATGATTAATATTCCAAGGAACAATGGAAAAATTAACATCAACTTAATTTTTCAACGTACACAGCAGAACAGAGTAGCGCCACTTTCGGAAGCCGCTACACTTCCATCGTCAGTGCTCACGTGTATTTGCTATCACCACTTGTCAGGTGGCTCTGTTGAATGTGATTTTAATTCTTATATATACAACTTTTTCGCGAAAATTGAATACGAGAATTAAATCACTCTCAAGCTGATATTAAAGTGCACTTTCCCAGCGTTGCCATCGGTTTATTTTTCTTCATTCCCATTTTTCTGATTTTTGTTCTACTCAAGACAAACTTTTTTGGTTTGATTTTATACTTAAGTATATATGAACATGTAAACATGTGAAAAGCTCAAGCCAGTAGCTAATTGTTTTTATTAATATGATTATTTCGAACGTATTTGCTTTGTGAATCTAAATTGATTATTAGGCTAAGGTTCGTAACGTTATATTCAGAAAGAATTGGGTATGATTAATATTCCAAGGAACAATGGAAAAATTAACATCAACTTAATTTTTCAACGTACACAGCAGAACAGAGTAGCGCCACTTTCGGAAGCCGCTACACTTCCATCGTCAGTGCTCACGTGTATTTGCTATCACCACTTGTCAGGTGGCTCTGTTGAATGTGATTTTAATTCTTATATATACAACTTTTTCGCGAAAATTGAATACGAGAATTAAATCACTCTCAAGCTGATATTAAAGTGCACTTTCCCAGCGTTGCCATCGGTTTATTTTTCTTCATTCCCATTTTTCTGATTTTTGTTCTACTCAAGACAAACTTTTTTGGTTTGATTTTATACTTAAGTATATATGAACATGTAAACATGTGAAAAGCTCAAGCCAGTAGCTAATTGTTTTTATTAATATGATTATTTCGAACGTATTTGCTTTGTGAATCTAAATTGATTATTAGGCTAAGGTTCGTAACGTTATATTCAGAAAGAATTGGGTATGATTAATATTCCAAGGAACAATGGAAAAATTAACATCAACTTAATTTTTCAACGTACACAGCAGAACAGAGTAGCGCCACTTTCGGAAGCCGCTACACTTCCATCGTCAGTGCTCACGTGTATTTGCTATCACCACTTGTCAGGTGGCTCTGTTGAATGTGATTTTAATTCTTATATATACAACTTTTTCGCGAAAATTGAATACGAGAATTAAATCACTCTCAAGCTGATATTAAAGTGCACTTTCCCAGCGTTGCCATCGGTTTATTTTTCTTCATTCCCATTTTTCTGATTTTTGTTCTACTCAAGACAAACTTTTTTGGTTTGATTTTATACTTAAGTATATATGAACATGTAAACATGTGAAAAGCTCAAGCCAGTAGCTAATTGTTTTTATTAATATGATTATTTCGAACGTATTTGCTTTGTGAATCTAAATTGATTATTAGGCTAAGGTTCGTAACGTTATATTCAGAAAGAATTGGGTATGATTAATATTCCAAGGAACAATGGAAAAATTAACATCAACTTAATTTTTCAACGTACACAGCAGAACAGAGTAGCGCCACTTTCGGAAGCCGCTACACTTCCATCGTCAGTGCTCACGTGTATTTGCTATCACCACTTGTCAGGTGGCTCTGTTGAATGTGATTTTAATTCTTATATATACAACTTTTTCGCGAAAATTGAATACGAGAATTAAATCACTCTCAAGCTGATATTAAAGTGCACTTTCCCAGCGTTGCCATCGGTTTATTTTTCTTCATTCCCATTTTTCTGATTTTTGTTCTACTCAAGACAAACTTTTTTGGTTTGATTTTATACTTAAGTATATATGAACATGTAAACATGTGAAAAGCTCAAGCCAGTAGCTAATTGTTTTTATTAATATGATTATTTCGAACGTATTTGCTTTGTGAATCTAAATTGATTATTAGGCTAAGGTTCGTAACGTTATATTCAGAAAGAATTGGGTATGATTAATATTCCAAGGAACAATGGAAAAATTAACATCAACTTAATTTTTCAACGTACACAGCAGAACAGAGTAGCGCCACTTTCGGAAGCCGCTACACTTCCATCGTCAGTGCTCACGTGTATTTGCTATCACCACTTGTCAGGTGGCTCTGTTGAATGTGATTTTAATTCTTATATATACAACTTTTTCGCGAAAATTGAATACGAGAATTAAATCACTCTCAAGCTGATATTAAAGTGCACTTTCCCAGCGTTGCCATCGGTTTATTTTTCTTCATTCCCATTTTTCTGATTTTTGTTCTACTCAAGACAAACTTTTTTGGTTTGATTTTATACTTAAGTATATATGAACATGTAAACATGTGAAAAGCTCAAGCTTCTGGCTTGAGCTTTTCACATGTTTACATGTTCATATATACTTAAGTATAAAATCAAACCAAAAAAGTTTGTCTTGAGTAGAACAAAAATCAGAAAAATGGGAATGAAGAAAAATAAACCGATGGCAACGCTGGGAAAGTGCACTTTAATATCAGCTTGAGAGTGATTTAATTCTCGTATTCAATTTTCGCGAAAAAGTTGTATATATAAGAATTAAAATCACATTCAACAGAGCCACCTGACAAGTGGTGATAGCAAATACACGTGAGCACTGACGATGGAAGTGTAGCGGCTTCCGAAAGTGGCGCTACTCTGTTCTGCTGTGTACGTTGAAAAATTAAGTTGATGTTAATTTTTCCATTGTTCCTTGGAATATTAATCATACCCAATTCTTTCTGAATATAACGTTACGAACCTTAGCCTAATAATCAATTTAGATTCACAAAGCAAATACGTTCGAAATAATCATATTAATAAAAACAATTAGCTACTGGCTTGAGCTTTTCACATGTTTACATGTTCATATATACTTAAGTATAAAATCAAACCAAAAAAGTTTGTCTTGAGTAGAACAAAAATCAGAAAAATGGGAATGAAGAAAAATAAACCGATGGCAACGCTGGGAAAGTGCACTTTAATATCAGCTTGAGAGTGATTTAATTCTCGTATTCAATTTTCGCGAAAAAGTTGTATATATAAGAATTAAAATCACATTCAACAGAGCCACCTGACAAGTGGTGATAGCAAATACACGTGAGCACTGACGATGGAAGTGTAGCGGCTTCCGAAAGTGGCGCTACTCTGTTCTGCTGTGTACGTTGAAAAATTAAGTTGATGTTAATTTTTCCATTGTTCCTTGGAATATTAATCATACCCAATTCTTTCTGAATATAACGTTACGAACCTTAGCCTAATAATCAATTTAGATTCACAAAGCAAATACGTTCGAAATAATCATATTAATAAAAACAATTAGCTACTGGCTTGAGCTTTTCACATGTTTACATGTTCATATATACTTAAGTATAAAATCAAACCAAAAAAGTTTGTCTTGAGTAGAACAAAAATCAGAAAAATGGGAATGAAGAAAAATAAACCGATGGCAACGCTGGGAAAGTGCACTTTAATATCAGCTTGAGAGTGATTTAATTCTCGTATTAAATTTTCGCGAAAAAGTTGTATATATAAGAATTAAAATCACATTCAACAGAGCCACCTGACAAGTGGTGATAGCAAATACACGTGAGCACTGACGATGGAAGTGTAGCGGCTTCCGAAAGTGGCGCTACCTCTGTTCTGCTGTGTACGTTGAAAAATTAAGTTGATGTTAATTTTTCCATTGTTCCTTGGAATATTAATCATACCCAATTCTTTCTGAATATAACGTTACGAACCTTAGCCTAATAATCAATTTAGATTCACAAAGCAAATACGTTCGAAATAATCATATTAATAAAAACAATTAGCTACTGGCTTGAGCTTTTCACATGTTTACATGTTCATATATACTTAAGTATAAAATCAAACCAAAAAAGTTTGTCTTGAGTAGAACAAAAATCAGAAAAATGGGAATGAAGAAAAATAAACCGATGGCAACGCTGGGAAAGTGCACTTTAATATCAGCTTGAGAGTGATTTAATTCTCGTATTCAATTTTCGCGAAAAAGTTGTATATATAAGAATTAAAATCACATTCAACAGAGCCACCTGACAAGTGGTGATAGCAAATACACGTGAGCACTGACGATGGAAGTGTAGCGGCTTCCGAAAGTGGCGCTACTCTGTTCTGCTGTGTACGTTGAAAAATTAAGTTGATGTTAATTTTTCCATTGTTCCTTGGAATATTAATCATACCCAATTCTTTCTGAATATAACGTTACGAACCTTAGCCTAATAATCAATTTAGATTCACATTTTATCTATTTCGGAGGCACCCACTCTAACAAACATCCTATTTGAACATGAATTAATGAATATTTATTCCACTATGTCAATTTGTGGTAACGGCGGAATTGTCAATTCCGTTGGCATTAACAGAAATATTAATCCTAGTTGCGAAAAGGATGAAATACATTAAAATTTAATGAAATCGTGGTGTATATTGAGTACAATTTTCTAAAATTTTGTGTCCGCGTCCGGTCCGGTGTGTCCGGTTATACATTCTGTATAGAAAAACTGATGAACATCTCGGTTCTAAAAAATTTGTCCAATTATGGGAGGCGTCCGGTTAAGAAGAGTGTCCGTTAGGAGAGGTTTCACTGTATGGACTTGTTTCAGTTGCACATCAAAGGTTAAAATAACTGGACAACGGGCTTCCCTATTCAGTTAACACAGAAGACCAAAATTCGACATTAATATTATCTCTAAGTCGCACCAATATTGCTTTTTAATCAGCTAAGTGCCAAAAAAATAATCATTTTATCAGATTTTGCAGACCCATAAAAATTAACAGCCGTATTTATAATGAAAAGTTATACACTGCCTTACTCATCATATCCACTGCATAAGTAAAATACGTATTAAGCTTATGTAGTCGCTATTTTGGAGTTTATTTTTAATATTTTTAACATTTCTGCTTTAATTAAGATCACCTCGGAAATGTTCTGTTATTTATTAAATCTACTGTGTTTTTGACATAAATAAATTATTTTTTAAAAGTTTATACAAAATTAAAAAATGGGCAAAAAAAAATTCTAAAAGAGCTTTTTAAACTGGGATCAAGGTAAAAAGGTAAGTTTTATTGGTTTTTGTTGACTCCAATCTATTATTTACAGCATGTACTATCCAGCTAGTATTGGATAGGTTGGAAATAATTTCTACAACCAAAAATTTAAGATTGTTAATCAAATGCGGCAGGCGGGAGGTTCACAATTTTAACCCCTTAATATTGTGGAAGAAGAGTTGGTATCACGTCTTCCGAATAATTTGAAAACATCCATCATTCAAAAATATTTATTTCAAATAAAGCAGTTGACAGTTGTTTCAAAATGACAAAAGTAAATTACTTGTTATGCAGTGTCTATCCATAGATTATAAAAATGATAATGAATAATCCAGTAGATACGCAGAGCACAACTTTTCATGATGAATTCATCCGTAAATTTTTAAAAGAAGCAGGAAGTACTTCAAAACTTAAAAAAGAAAGAGTAGAGGATGAAATAAAAAATCTCAAGGATTTCGATATATTTCGTGGTGATAAATCAATGAAAATAAATCACAAACAAATTTTACACCCAATTCACACGTTGAATAAAAACCGTGATTTTTTTTATTTATCTTTGAAAACATCTTCTAAAAGCTTCTTGCATTTTTACGATGATTTTTATTTGCATGTATTTTTTTATAAATTACTCTCAAAATTTGCTGTATAATGATACTATTTTAAGTTCTTTTTTACTAGGACTTCTTCATAACGCGTTTATTTTTCATAATGTACCACTATTTTCTGGCAAATATTTGGTTTTAATCGAGCAAAACAAGAATAATTTAAAATCAATAAAATAGAAAAGGTTTATAAGTCCTGTTCTGTATTCCATGCGAAAGAAAAATGTTCGGAGATCAACGCATTGTTGTTATTTAATATTTACAACAACGATGGTATGACAATTCCGAATATTTTCATTACGCATGGTATACAGAACATGGCTGCATATAAAATAATGCTATTGGGTAATTTTTAACACAAAAAATCAAGTCTAAATTTTTTTCGGTTTTTGACTTTAGTGAAACTCGGAGTATATAATCTATTCTTAGTATCTTATGGAGCACGAATGGGTATAATACCAATTTGTAGCCGCCCAAATTTTTTATCTCGACCAGATTTGTAAAAAATGATTCATTATATTATAGAGCGTATCATCCTCACTTGCAAAGATTGGGTTTCCTCTTCGCAAATATATATTTAATACAAAAAACATATAGGAATAAAAATAACCTTTATTCTTAAGTGCTCCGGAAATGTTATTTTAGTTTTCTTATTTTTTTTACAACAAAGGCTTCTAAATTATATTTAAATATCTGTAATAGTTATAGACGTTTTGTAATGCCAACTAACGAATTATTTCATATAAAAACTTATAAGCCACAATAAAACAGCCATAACTATTGAGCCTTTTAAAATACCAATTTTTAATTTTTAAACAACAAAGAGTTGAATTACACTACGAAAGTTTTCATGATTTTTTTTCAATTCTCCTTCAAGTTGCAATTCAATGCGACACTTATACAATACAAAAATGACAACGATTGAAATGTGTACAAAAATTACATGAACTTGAAGTACTGGTACAGGATCTAGAAGTATACCCGTTCATGTGAAATAAAATTTTTCCACATCGATCTGTAGATGGAGCATTTATAAGTGAACAAACGTATAAAAAAATACAAACGAATTGATAACGGGTAAATTCGTAAATGCAGTAAATTTGTGCAACCTGTCCGCAAACTATTGCAACAGTAATAAAAATGCTGGCGCAGTTTCAGCAGTCTGCGGCAGTACTGGCACATGTTTGCGTAAAGAAACTTTCCACGAAGAAAAGTATTGACAAGTGTTGGCTTTCGAGTGCAGAACTTTGATTATTGCACAATTACTGAATTTACAAATGTACCCCACCTCCGTCGTATTTTTAAGTAAAATACCCACAAAACAACAATACATTTTGGAAAAGTGCCGTTGTTTTGTGGGTATTTTACTTGTAGGCTTGTAACTTGTATTTTCGAGAAATAGGTCCCAGGAGCTCATTTCTAAAAATTGCATATTACAAATCTACAAGTAAACTACCAAAAAACAACAACACTTTTACAAAATGTATTGTTGTTTTGTGGATATTTTACTTGTAGGTAACTTGTAGTTTTGAGAAATGGGCTACCGGACTCAATAGTTCAGTTCTGGTTTATACAATCATATAAATTTTGTTTTTGCCATTTAAGTTGAGTACTTTTTCCATGGCATTTTCATATAATTTGATATTTATTGGGGAAAAAATGGTAGA